>CM076575.1:669529992-670070201 GCA_034641835.2 Pinus albicaulis
CATCTCCATGGCTCATGGTTCCACACTTGTAATTAAAATATTATTATTTTTTTAACTTCACGCTCTCCTCTGCCTAGGCGCATCTGCGGTGAGGGTTTTTATACTGGTGGGTAGGCGGAACTGTCAAAGCTCCACTCGTGGTCTATTTGTGGTGGAGGAGTTTAGGCCGTGGAGGTCGGGATTCAAATCCTCTGCCTCCCCAACTCGACAGCTTGTTGGCATTTCGTTACAATGTTTCTTTTGTTTTATTTTAATTTGGGTCGAAGTTTGGGATCGCCCACTCAGGGGCCGGCCACGCGGGTCGGGCGAGTTCGACCCCCACCAGTCCCGTAGTTCACGCTACCTTCGGTGGCTATAAAATATAATTAAATATGGTGGGTGGGGTCCGCTCCACACAACCCCAACCCAACCTCCCTACGTTAATGTATATGCCATGACCTATTTGGGTGAGCGGGGTCCGCAACTCACGGCCTCGACCCAACCCATATTCAACGTTGGAACGTTTTTTTATATGGTGTATACATTGTGGGGTTCGACAGGTTTCATTGCCCGTTGACCCGAATATTTTTTATATTTGTTGTAATATGGATCCAACAGGAGTGGCGGGGGTCATGGCCCGCCACCCTTAAACAAAATTGGTTGTTTTTTATTTTAACAAAAATAAGAGTCACTGGGCAATTTAACGAGGCCATAATTGCGCCCATTTTCAGGAGCTAATTTCCCTGCGAGTTGAAAGTCAATTTGTGGGAAACTTAATCTTGGCCCACTGCCCAACTTTGACCAAAACTTTAACTTGCTCTAACTCCTCCATACAGGATCAGATTGGAGATTCTTCACACTGTTGGAATCAGGATGAAGCACTTCAATCTGAACCTGGTTCGAGAGCAATCCAACCACTTTGAATTTTGACCATTTATGGGCCCTCTTGGTCTCTTGAGGGTGTCTGGAGCCACCTGGATCAATCCTCCCCACTGAGGAGCTTTTGGTCTGCCAAAAGCATGAACATAATCTGTAGCTGCTTTGTACATCGTCTACACCACAAGTGTCCTGAAATGTCACCCTTCATTCTCCTTCACATTTATTCTTTGGAGACATAAGCAATGAGTCGACACCTGCATCCTCTGCAAACCTGTAGTACAATCTTCTTACAAATTACTTGCTTAATTACATGACCAACTATGACCCAAGCATCCCATACTTTCCATGAGTTTATAACACATACTCAGTGGTCAAGTTTACATTAAAATGGAATCAATACCCCAGCTATCAATACAAGGCCAAAACATCATTGTTGCTTAACAAGTGATGGAAAACACATCGTCACTTTTACATTTTAAATTGCAACACATGATTTACAAAAATAAGGCCACGACACACTACTACACCTAGAAAAACCATATCTCACTTATCAAATTCAATGGGTCATCTCTTTGTGGCACATTTGCTTGTCGAACAACTATTTCATCTGGTTCATGCACGAAAACTTTGACCTTGAGATGCTACTCTGGACGGAGCCTCCAACACTTGGCTTTTTGATGGCCACTTCTGTCGCAATGACTCCAAATAATATTCTTCCTCCAAACCTGCTTTACCTTTTTCTTTTCCTGCGATGGAGAAGGACCTTCACACCTCATCCTCTTTTGTGTTGCCATTATTTTCCAACACTTATCAAATACATGGTTATGTAATCCACAAAAACTACATGTTTTTCGACGCGATGATTTATGGTCATTGTTAGCAACATGCTTGTAATCAAAATGAACACTAGAATACCGAGACTTGTTATACCTTGCTTGTTGGTCTCTGGTGCAATCATGGTGACAAGAGCTTGCCTCAGCTCTTTCTCTGCAATGTGCGTTTTCATAGGATGATGGTGAAGTGTTCCCATCCTTCTCTTTCCCCAATCCTTTCAACCATGTATTGGAAGTTTTTGACAACTTCGAGCATTGTCCTTCAGTGTATCCCAAACCTGTGAATCGAGATCTTTGCACAACCTCCAATGGTTGAGTTATGCCTTGTCCATTAACACCAACTCCTCCTCCCTTAGATCTTGGTGAGAAGTCTCATGCCAGTTCCTCTAATGGGTATCTCCACATTTCCCATAGAAATGATACCATGTGAAGATGAAACTGAAGAGAAATCGACATTGTTTAACTCATATGTCGATTCAGAAACAGGTGATGATGGCTTCTTCAAGCCTTTGTTACGCTTAACCTCTTCCAAGGCTTGTTCCGTGGCTTGTTACGCTTATCCTCTTTCTCTTATTGTAGAAGCCTCCTTAATTCAACATCCTTTGCTTGAAGGCTATGGTCATTGCGCTTCAGTTCTTCCAAGGCTACCTCTGCAGCTTGCAACTAAAGTTGCACTCTCTTCTTATCCTCTTTCTCCTCTCGTATAAGTACTTTCAATTCAGTGTTATCTTCTTGAAGGCTATGGTTGATCTCCTCATTCGAATTATGAGAATATGGTGAGGGTGATGAATATTCACTAGAAGATGTAGATGAAGCATCATTTTCTGCTTCTTCTTTCTCTCGTCTTTCATGAGCTTCATACATCATGTCCACCATTTTGGACATCCTGAGCATGGCCTCGTACATGTCTTTTCCATCCTCCCTTGTTGCACGTTCAATCATTATTCACACTCACAATTCGCATCAGCAAGAAGACCGCTTTGATACCACTTGATCTGGGTCCGTCAACTACCAGATTTACCCATGATCTTTTACTTCTGTGATGTTGTTAGAATTTCATTTTAAAAGAGCATAAAATAACACATATGCATGTTGTAAAAAAAAGGAAACAAGACAACCATCAGTAACATAAGAACACAAAACGTTGATAACAAAGTTCACCCAATGTGGGCTACGTCCCTGGTCTCGGTGTCAAAATGGGGTAGGTCGCTTCATATAGTGTTGGAATTGGTGATTATGTACATGGAAGATGTTCTCTATCGTACAATGATATGTGCCCTCAACATGAGTGGCTTGTATTTCCACGAGACGTTCCGCTATAGGAAATCTCACTCTCAATGGACCTCCTATCAGCATGACATAACCTCACATGAAGCAAAAGCAAAGATCCTGCAACATGCATCAAGTAAGGATCTAGAAATCATAATACATCTCACAGCAAAAGAGGCACATGATCAAAACTGCATATACCTCAACCCCTGAAGTTGGATGATGAAGCAGATGCATAGCTGCTGAATCTGGTTGCATTATCGAATTCGTGGTGTCAAGGGGCATAGAATAAACTATCCACACTTAATAATCTGACACAGTTTCTCCAATTTGGAAAATGGTCGATAAATGGGAAGCTCTACTGCTGAAATAGACATCTTCATCGGATTCCTATCGCCGAGATATGTAAAATCAACATAAATTTTGTCGAATTCTGACTCCTACAACTTCGGGCCTCAAGGAATATTTTAGATGCCCTCAAGATTCTCTGGGGCATGGTTCCACCGTCTCCACGGCTCGTGGTTCTGCACCTGCAATTAAAATATCATTATTTTTCGAACTCCACACTTTCCTCTGCTTGGATGCATCTGCGGTGAGGGTTTTTATACTGGTGGGTGCGCGGAGCTATCAAAGCTCCACCTGTGGTCTGTTGGTGGCAGAGGAGTTGAGGCAGACGGAGGTTGGGGTTCGAATCCCCTGCCTCCCCAACTCGGCAGCTTGTTGTTATTTTGTTACAATGTTTTTTTGTTTGATTTTAATTTGGGTAGAAGTTTAGGATCGCCCGCTCGCGGGCCGGCCATGTGGGTTGGGCGGGTTTGACCCCTGCCAGTCCCGTAGTTCACACTACCTCAGGTGGGTACAACATACAATTAAATACGTTGGGCAGGGTCTGCCCCACGCGGCCCCGACCCAACCTCCCTATGTTAATGTACATGTCGTGACCTGTTTCGGTGGGCGAGGTCCGCAACTCACGGCCCCGACTGAACCCATATTCAATGTTGGAACATTTTGTTATATGGTGTGTACACTATGGGGTTCAGCGGGGGTCATGGCCTACCGACCCAAGTATTTTTTATATTTGTTGCAATATGGATCCAACAGGGGTGGCAGGGATCATGGCCCACCACCCTTATTTTATTTTATTTTTTTGTTATTTAAAACAAAATTGGTTGTTTTTTATTTTCACGAAAATAAGGGTCATTTGGGAAATTTAACGAGGCCACAATTTCGCCTATTTTCGGGAGCTAAGTTCCCTACCAGTTGACAGTGGATTTGAGGGATACTTAATCGTAGTACTCCTCCATACTTTGACCAACTTTGAACAAAACTTTGACTTGATCTAACTCCTCCATACAGGCTCAGATTGGAGATCCGTTCGCACCATTGGAATCAGGACGAAGAGCATTCCAACCACTTTGAATTTTGACCATTTATGAGCCCTCTTGGTCTACTCAGGGTGTCTGGAGCCACCAGATCAATCCTCCTCACTAAGGAGCTTTTGGTCCACCAAAAGCATGAACATAATCTGAATCTACTTTGTATCACATCTACACCACAAGTGTCCTGAAAGGTCGCCCTTCATTGTCCTTCACCTTTGTTCTTCAGAGCCATAAGCAATGAGTCGACACCTACATCATCCGCAAACATGTAGTACAATCTTCTTACAAATTACCTTCTTAATTACATGACCAACTATGACCCAAGCATCCCATACTTGCCACAATTTTATAACACATACTCGGTGGTCAATTTTACATTAAAATAGAATCAATACCCGAGCTATCAATACAAGGCCAAAACATCATTGTTGCTTAACAAGTTATGGAAAACACATCATCACTTTTATATTTTAAATTGCAACACATGATTTACAAAAATAAGGCCATGACACACTACCACACCTATAAAAACTAGCTCTCACTTATCAAAGTGAATGGGTCATCTCTTTTTCTTGTTGAACAACTATTTCATCTGGTTCATGCACTGACACTTTGTCCTTGAGACGCTGCTCTGGATGGAGCCTCCAACACGTGGATTTTTTATGGCCACTTCTGCCGCAATGACTGCAATGGGTCTTCTTCCCCAAACCTGGTTTACCTTTTTATTTTCCTGTGATGGAGAAGGCCCTTCACGCCTCATCCTCTTTTGTGTTGTCATTCTTTTCCAACATTTAGCAAATACATGGTTATGTAATCCAAAAAAACTACATGTTTTTCGACGCCATGATTTATGTTCATTGTTAGCGTCATGCTTGTAATCAAAATGAACACTAGAATACCAAGACTTGTTATACCTTTCTTGTTGGTCTCTAGTTTGCCTCAGCTCTTTCTCTACAATGTGTGTTGTCTTAGGCTGATGGTGAAGTGTTCCCATCCTTCTCTTTCCCCAATGGTTTCAACCATGAATTGAAACTTTCTAACACCTTCGAGCATTTTCCTTCGGTGTATCCCAAACCTGTGAATCGATATCTCTACACAACCTCTAATGGTTGAGTTATGCCTTGGAAATTAACACCAGGTCCTCCTCCCTTATATCTCGTCTTAGTGAGGAGTCTCATGGAAGTTCCTGTAATGGGTATCTCCACATTTCCCACAAAAATGATAGCATGTGAAGATGAAACTAAAGAGAAATAAACATTGTTTACCTCAGATTTCGATTCAGAAACAGGTGATGATGGCTTCTTCAAGCCTTTGTTACGCTCAACCTCATCCAAGGCCTCTTCTACAGCTCGTAGTTGAAGCTACAATCTCTGCTTATCCTCTTTCTCTTCTTGTATAAGCCTCCTTAATTCATAATCCTTTTCTCGAAGGCTTTGGTCGTTGCACTTCAGTTCTTTCGAGGCTGCCTCTGCGGCTTGTAATTAAAGCTGCACTCTCTTCTTATGCTCTTTCTCCTCTCGTAGAAGTACTTTAAATTCAGTGTTATCTTCTTGAAGGCTATGGTTGATATCCTCATTTGAATGATGAGAAGACGGTGAGGGCAATGAATATTCACTAGAATATGTGGATGAAGCATCTCTTTCTGCTTCTTCTTTCTCCTGTCTTTCATGAGCTTCATACATCATGTCCACCATTTTGGACATCCTGAGAATGGCCTCATACATGTATTTGCCATCCTCCATTGCTGCATGTTGAATTGTTCTTCACGCTCACAATTCGCATCAGCAAGAAGACCGTTCTTATACCGCTTGATCTGATTCCGTCAGCTACCGGATTTACCCATGATATTTTACTTTTGTGATGTTGTTAGAATTGAATTTTAAAAGAGCATAAAAGAACGCATGTGCATGATGTAAAGAAGAGGAAACAAGACAACCATTAGCAACATAAGAACATGAGACGTTGATAACAGAGTTCACCTAGTGTGGGCTACGTCTCCGGGCCCGGTGTCAAAATGGGGTAGGTCACTTCATATAGTGTTGGAATTGGCGATGATGTACATGGATGATGTTCTCTGTTATACAAGGATATGTGCCTTCAACATGATTGGCTTGTATCTCCACGAGACGTTCCGTTATAGGAACTCTCACTCACAATGGACCTCCTATCAGCATGACATAATCTCACATGAAGAAAAAATGAAGATCCTGCAACATGCCTCAAGCAAGGATCTAGAAATCATAATACATCTCACTAAAAAAGAGGAACAATATCAAAACTTCATATACCTCAACCCCTGAAGTTGGCTGATGAAGTGGATGCTCAATTGCTGAATCTGGTTGCACCATCGAATTCGTGGCATCGAGGGGCATAGAATCAACTGTCCACACTTAAGAATCTGAAAATGTCGCTCCAATCTGGAAAATGGCCGAGAAATGGGAAGCTATGTTGCTGAAATGGACATCTCCATCGGATTCCTGTTGCCAATAGGTGTACCTCCTGCAACTTCGGGGCCTCAAGGAATCTTTTTTATTCCCTCAATATTCCCTAGGGCATGGTTCCACCGTCTCCATGGCTCGTGGTTCCGCACCTGCAATTAAAATATCATTATTTTTTGAACTTTGCGCTCTCCTCTACCTAGGTGCATCTATGGTGAGGGTTTTTATACTGGTGGGTGGGCGGAGCTATCAAATCTCCACCCGTGGTCTATTGGTGGTGGAGGAGTTTAGGCCGGCGGAGGTCAAGGCTCGAATCCCAAACCTCCCCAACTCGGCAGCTTGTTGGTGTTTCGTTACAATTTTTATTATTATTTATTTATTTATTTTATTTTTATTTTATTTTTTTTATTTTTAAATTTGGGTCGAAGTTTGGGACCGCCCGCTCGAGGGCCAGCCACGTGGGCTTGATGGGTTCTACCCCCGCCTATCCAGTAGTTCACGTTGCCTCTAGTGGCTATAACATATAATTAAATATGGTGGGTGGGGTCCACTCCACGTGGCCCCGACCCAACCTCCCTGCGTTAATCTATATACCGTGACCTGTTTGGGTGGCGGGGTCCGCAACTCATAGCCCCGACCCAACCCATATTCAACGTTGGAACATTTTGTTATATGGTGTATACATCGTGGGGTTAGGCGGGAGTCATGGCCCGCCGACCCGAATATTTTTTATATTTGTTGTAATATCAATTTGACGGGGGTGGCGGGGGTCATGACCTGCCACCCTTATTTTAATTTCTTTTTTTTTGTTATTTAAAAAACAAATTGGTTGTTTTTTGTTATTTAAAAAAACAAATTGGTTGTTTTTTATTAACGAAAATAAGGGTCATTGGGCAATTTAACGAGGCCACAATTTCACCTGTTTTCGGGAGCTAAGTTCCCTGTCAGTTTATGGTGAATTTGTGGGATACTTAATCGTGGGCCACTGCCCAACTTTGACCAAAAATTTGACTTGCTCTAACTCCTCCATACGGGCTCGGAATGGAGATATTTTTTCACCTTTGGAATCAGGAAGACGAGCACTTAAACCTTAACCTGGTTCGAGAGTAATCCAACCATTTTGAATTTTGACCATTTATGAGCCCTATCTCCTGAGGGTGTCAGGAGCCACCTGGAAAACTAGGCCCTAAACTGAGACATAATCTTTAGGATTTACCGTATATCCCAAACCCAGGATTCCTAGGCCTGATGGAGAGAAAACCACCCCTAGCCTTTACCGTATATCCCGACATTTATTAGTCGAGGATTCCTAGGCCTATCGAGGAAACACACTATCCGACTGGATATTCTTGCTTGATATGCCGGGCTGGTAGCTAACCTTCATTCAGCATCACCAAACTCCATCCACTGGTAGATACAGTGGCATACCCATATCTACATATATGGATATATCCATCCACATATAGATAACAGTAGCATCTGAGTATTTATATCTATCTCCTTGCCTTGAGCGAGCCAGTAATAAATAAATCCATATCAGAGTTTGTCAAAAAGTGATTATGCGACCATCTTTCAGTAAAGACAACCTACCTTTATGACCAATTCGATATCGATGGTCATCAAGATGCTCTTTTTTCACTTTTGCTTAATGTACCTGCCCTTGCTTATGTTGGATACCGCAACCCACAGTCTGATTCAGGGGTTACTAGGCCATGTGTTATATTAATTCGGAGATCCACCCCACTCAGCTTTGAATCCATCTAGCAATCCAACTAAACCAAAACATGAGAACTCCACAATACCATGGCTATCCGAAAAAGGCAAGGATAGGCTGAAAACACTGTCACACCTGGAAAAAACCCTTGGTAAGACAGAAAAGAACCACATGAAATACCATGCATGCTAGATCTAGCAAGGAAAACACACATTCAAATAAATACTTGCCAAGAATCTTGTTGTAGTTGTTTTATTTCTGCTCCTCCTTGCTTGCTTCCTCCTCCTTCTTGCTTTCTTGCCTTTCTTTCTCCAATGTCAAAGTGCTCCAAGAAACTCTAAGTTTCCAAGAGTGAGAGAGAGATAGATAAAGAATAATTAGGGAGCTCCAAAAATGCATTGACAAAAGGTTTGAGCCAAAATCTTTCCAACTAATCCTGAGAAGCCTTTTTATCAATGAGACCTCTAATTTATTCATTTTCCATTATTTTCTTTCATTTTCCTCCTCACATGCAACCTATGACCTTTCACCTTCATTTTCTCCTATTTTCCATTATTTTCATAAATAAATGTGTCATAAATATGTTTTGCTTCTTTAATCCCTTAGTCATTGCCTTTTCAATTTCCTTTAGCCATAATAACCGAAATGAACACCAACTAGGATTTGTTTCCTAACATTCAGCTTGGAATGAGTGTCCCATCAACCGTGGCTATTATTTTTAACTTTTATTGAATGGAATTTTCACCAAGGCTGTTACTAAACCCTCCCCCTTGGGGGAACACTGTCCTCGGTGTTCAATGACACCTACAACCAACAAACTGCTAAAATAAATCATACTGCCCATGGAGCTTTATAACAAAATTCATTGCAGTATTTACAATGGCATCCATATATACAATCATACTGTCTGTGGAGCTTCATAAATCCAACTCGATACAATATTTACAATAATATACACATATGCACATTTGGTCAGCCAATAAATAAAAGGATACTATGCTCGTATCAATGACAAGGGAATATCAAGGCTCACACCTCTACCCTAAACCTACTTCCCATGAAATCCAAAATCCACTGTCAAAGTTAAAGTTGCAACCAATGTCCAGCGCTACAACCCTGCACCATTTTTCCTCTTAGTGAACAGTTACTGGCTCATTGTTCCAGGGCACACTCGCAATGTGCATTTGATTCCATTTGGAAATGTTAATGACTAAAACAAATCCATCCCCGACCTTCCCTTCTCTACTACACAGTCTCTCGGGAAATCCAGTCACCCCCTTCCTCGCAGTCACACACCGTCCAAGTTCCATTGGCGTCCCCATCCCATGCAATCCATCCCTTGGCAAGGCTTCCTTGCATCGAAAAGTGAAACAACCAAGGCATATACCTACCTCAAAACCATCATATCGTTCATAACATGCTCATGGAAATTAGTGGACACTATCGGGTACCAGTGTCCCATAATGGCCCTGCTCCTGAAGTGCTTTACCAGCATACTGCTACATGTTCCAATTATTTTTGTTGTTGTTGATAATGCTTGCAATCAGTTTCACCACCCAACCGAGCATTATTGTGCTTCCTGTACCAAGCACATAAATGCCATTAGATTCAAAATAAATTGAAATAAATTCACATCATACCTCGTTGGTGGCTCGTCAACAAGGTACACTTGAAATTTTGTTGTCACAACAAATCAAACTAGCATCTTTGACCAAATCATCAGGTATAAACATATCACATCACATTAGCTCAAAACACAACCATCATAGTCCAAAATCATAAATCACATGTACCCATCATAATTCAAAATCACAAATCGCATGCATAATAAAACTAAAATAAAATATCGATAATTATCCTTCATCGGTCCTTACTTTTGCCTTTGTTCTTTTTCACCCATGCCGGATTGGTTGCCACACCCGACAACCACCATTGCCTTCTCTTCAACTACATACACATACACATAATGTACAACACGTACATCCACACAAGGCATACAACACCACACAATACACACACCCACACAGGCATACAACACATACACCTACACCCAGTGTACAATACATACGCTTACATCGACATACAACACATACACCTACACCCGATGTACAATACAACACAATACATACACCTACACCGACATATAACACATACACCTACACCCAATGTACAATACAACACAATACATATACAAAGTACAACAAAACAAATAAACATGCCAAGATACCACGACTACATAATGCACATACATAGTACCGCATGCTCGCAACACAACGCATACGCCATGCACACAATACCACATGTATACCAATACCATATGCACAACATGTATACAATATTACATGTACACAACACTACCTGCACAACGTGTGCACAACATCGCATGTACATGACACCACCTTCACAATGTGTACACAACGTCAAGTGTGCACCACACCACCTGTACAATGTGTACACAATACCACATGTACACAACACCACATGCATGACATGTACACGACACCACATTCACATAGTGCCATATGCACGACATGTACACGACACCACATTCACACAGCACCATATGCACGACATATACACGACCTATCTCAGACGACAGAACTAAACGAATACACATAACCAACACAAACATGCTAAATAACACTTAATTTCATTAATATCAAAGAACACAATTTGTTGCCAGACAGAATGGAAATAAACGGAATAGGCAGAAGCCATTCTAGAAGGATGTATGCCACAGTTTCGATCACATAATGAGGTTCGTAGGCCTATTTATTGTATGCAAGTAATGGCAACCCTAAATTTCAAAACCTAATTCTTAGAGACGAAGCACCAAAACTATGGGTTCTGCTGGGTAAATTGGTGTTTCAACTTCTCAGAGCACTTTGGTATACTATTCTGTTAACGCACACAGACACATCGTTTTCATTTGCCTATCAGGACCACAATCGCTAACCACGAATAACGATTCAAATGAAATCATATCGTTAGAGTGCGATGCTCAAAAATGTCGCTAGGGGTTTCAAACGTTCGAAGTTCAGGACCCGAAAACTGCTAAAAATAGTAAGTTTTGTTGCAACTTGAAAATTGAAAGAACTGAAGATGGGGGTTCAAATGGAATAGGTGGGTGGCCATCAATATCCACCTGGATTGCCTCCTTAGAAGCAATGTTCCCATTGGCATTGAGTTCTCCACGAGATGAGGAAATCACGAACTTAGTCCGTGAACCATCAGCTTTTCGGTGGAGTAAGGTTAGCTGAAAACCCAATATAGTTGGATCTTCTGTTGGTGATTTTTCTTGATTTTCATGTCCATGATACAATCTATGGTGGCCTTTTCCATGTAGCTTGGGTTTAACTCTATTGGTGTGAGTTGTTCTGCAATGTCAGAAGTGTCCAGTAGAGGTGGGAAGTAGGGACGAAGGCAGTCCACATTGAATATTGGGTGCAGAACAAGGAATGTTGGAATATCGAGCTCGAATGCATTGTTCCCTATAGCCCTGGTGATGGTGTACGGCCCATATCAGAGCGGGCGAAGCTTGCGGTGGGGTACAGTGAGGCGCTCCTTCTGCAAATGTAGCCACACTTTGTCACCCACTTGGAAGTTGTGTGGCACCCGATGTTGATCATGCCGTTGCTTGTACTTAGAATTTGCTTTGTCCAATATGTCATGAACCTATCGGAGGATGTGTTGAATGCGCTCGATGAAGATGTTTGCTTTGTCAGCTTTAGACTGGACATGAGCCGAATTGGCCTGAGTAGCTGCAAATGGGATGGCTACGTCAATGGGACATAGCAGCTGGAATCCCAAACCCACCTGAAAGGGGATGTGGCCAGTTGAGCTGTGGAGAGCCTGGTTATAACTGTGTTGTACATAGGGGGGGCTCTCATCCCATGTGTGTGGATGCTTTGAATTGTACATGCGCATAATGTGTACAATCATCATGTTGACAACCTCTATCTGGCAATCAATTTGGGGATGGAAAGTTGTGGACTTGGTGAGCTTGGTATCCAGCATTGACTAGAGGCTGGACCAAAATGTGCTGAGGAACCTGCTGTCTCGATCTGATATGATAGACTGTGGAATCCAAAAGTGCACCCACACTCGTTCAAAGAATATTTTAGCAGTGGCTTCTGTTGTGATATTCTTCTTGCAGGCTGCCATAATGGCCATCTTCAAGAACCTGTCGACGACCACGAAAACACAATCATTTCCATGCTTAGTAGAAGGAAGGCCTGACATGTAATCCATGGATATGGATTCGCAAGGTTGACTAGGGGTAAGTAGTGAAGTATAGAGGCCTTGCCTCTTGATGGTCGGTTTGGAAATCGCGCAAGCATTGCAGGATCTGATGTACTTCTCGACATCATGTCGAAGGTTCGGCCAATAGAAATACTTTTGCAGTAATGCCACTATTTTCTCGACCCCAAAATGCCCAGCGAGTCAATTGTAGTGTGCTTCCCATATCATCATGGCACGCTCTCTTGAAGGAACACAAAGGTGTCCTAGGTGACAAAATAGTGCATCTTGGAGGATAAAATTGGGAACTTGCATACCCCCTAAGAGTGCCTTGTATGTGTGGCCGAATTTTGGATCGCTCTTGTAGAGAAGTGGCCAATCATAAGTCTCGTGCCCACAAGAGTTGAGAACGGTGGTTAGCACCACGATCGGTGAACAACTGAGGCATTTTGCAACATTATTGGTGCTACCCTTCTTGTACTTGATGTTCAAATGAAACTGTTGCAGATAAGTGGACCACTTCTGATGGCGATCGTTCTGCAACTTCCCTTGTGTCTGTATGAACTGCAGGGGTTGGTGGTTTGTGTGGATGATTGTTTCCTTCCCCAAACTTTAATGTTTCCATTGTCGACAAGCCTGCACAATAGAATACATTTCTTTGTCACAAGTGGGATACTTGCGAACTATGTCGGACAATGTCTCACTATGATATGCCACTGGATGACGTTTTTGAGTAAGAACTGCCCCAATAGCATAGTCAAAGGCTTTTGTCTCGATCTCAAATGGTTGTTGCAAGTCTAGTAATGTGAGAATTGGGGCAGAAAAGAGGCGATGTTTCACTATGAATGCCTTCTGTTGAGATTCCGACCAAAATAATTTTGTTTTCGCTCCTCCCTTGGTGACTTGACTCAAGGGCCAAGTGATATGAGAGAATCCCGACATGAACCTGCGATAGAAATTAGCAAGACCTAGAAAGTTGCGAAGCTCTGTTAGAGTGGTTGGGGCTAGCCAATCCCGAATGACTTTGATCTTGGTTGGATCCACATGCACCCCCCTTTCATCAATAATGTATCCCAGATATTGAACCTAGGTCATGCCAAAAGTGCACTTCTCCAAATTGGCACACAACTTGTGTTGTCGCAATGTTTGGAGGACTTGTTGGATGTGGTGGAGGTGCTCTTCCCGAGTTTGGTTGAAGATCAGAATGTCATCTAAGTGCACCACTACAAATGAGATGGTGAATGGCCGTAAGATGTCGTCCATCAACCTCGTGAAGGTTACGGGAGCATTCGTCAACCCAAAAGGCATGACCAACCATTCGAAAAGGCCCTCCTTGGCTTTTAAGGAGTCTTCCACACATCGAAGGGTTCGATTGGTACCTGGTGATACCCAAACTTCAAGTCGATCTTGCTGAAATATTTCGCCCCTTTGAGTTGGTCCAGAAGGTCATCAATCTGTGGGATCAGGTACCTATTCTGGACAGTGATATTGTTCAATGCCCAATATTCAATACAGAGTCTCCAAGTCCCATCCTTCTTCTGTACCAACACGATCGGGCTCCCACAAGGCGATGAACTTGGCCGGATGTGACCTTTCTACAACAGCTCCTGAATTTGCCTCTTGATTTCATCATTCTCAAGAACAGAGCACCGATAGATCGATCCATTAGGTAGCGGCGCACCTGGGGTCAGATCAATGGGCTGCTTGAACTGACAGTGCAGAGGAACCCTTGTGGGTGAGGTGAAGATGTCCCCGTACTCTTCCACAACCTTGTCCATTTGTTGTTGTCGTGTAAAGGAGTCATGTATGGAGGTCATGGCCATAGTATTTTTCTTTCCCTGGGGGCGGATCATCATAAAAACAAATTTACTCGTCTAGGAAATGAGCTTACTGCATTTTTTTTGCAGTAACCAAAGAGATAGCGGCAGGCGGTGGTGCCTCTGCTATCCTGTACAACTTATTTCCCAAAGTAACAATAACAACATGAGGTCGGGACTCATACAGATCATGTCACTTCCACAAATATGGTTGGCCTAATAATACATCAAAAACATCAATTTGAGAAATGTCACATAATACCTCATCCATGAAGGGCTTGATGTTATAGGGAAGGCAGCGCTACTGGCTGACGCGGAGATCTCGTCCTTAGTGAAGCTACCCGATGGTGTATGGATGTAGGTGTGTTGTGGTTTGAAAGCCCAACCGCTTCACGACATCTACTGAAATGAGGTTCTTTTGGCTCCCATTGTCGACAATGAACTGTAGCGGGGAACCCTTTACCCACATCTGGGAGTGGAAGAGACGCTCCTCCTCCTCTGGATCTTCCGGTTCCTCCTTCTGGATCTTCGAAGTGGCAACAGTGGCGTTGGGATCCACATCAATAATCTATTTCCCTTTTTCATTCCCCTTGTCAGGTTCTGATTCAGAGTCAGAGCATGCATCTTATTCAGAAGCCCTCATCTCGGCCACCAGCGACTGCTTGGCCCAACACTCACTTGTGTTGTGAGTGGAGCTCTTATGCAATTCACACCACTTTCCTGTGTCCTTCTTTGGCTTCGCAGTGTTTTTATTTGCTTCCGGCTTTGGTAAGTTGTCTTCAGCCGCCATGCCTTGGCTTTGTCCTTTGTTCTGCAGTTTGGGGGCACCTTACCCTTGCTTTTGATTCGCATATCCAAAGTATTTCTTCTTCTGTTTGAATTTCTGCTCAATGTTGTCAACATACCGGTATGCCGTACCAAGTGAGGAGATGTCGAGGAACTCCATTTCCTCCTGAATGTATTGGTGTAGAAAACTGCGATACTTTAGCACCAAATGTTTCTCCAAATCTTTGATACCCAACTTTGTGCGCAGGGTATGGAACAGATTCGTCAGCTCATGCACATCTTGATCCCTTTGTTGCCGCAGCGTGGTCCATTGTGTGTACTTGTCCTCATAGCTCCCCACGGGATAGTATTGTTCCTTGATGGCATCTCGGAAATAATTCCAAGTGGGTACGGCTGAGAACAGAGAGGTTTTTGTCTTGTCCTTTTTCTCATAGTAGGTTTCCCACCAATCCTTGACATGGGGGTAGCTTTCAGGAGTGAAAAAACAATCTTCTCCTGGTCGAAAAAGTCATGAATCGAGAAATATCATTCTAATAGATTCAACCATCTATCTATGACATCTGCATCTATTTGACCCTCAAATATGGGAATGTCAAAGTTTACTCATACCTTAAAGGGAGTCGCGCCTCCAGAGAGGCTATTGGAAGCAGATGCGCCACCAATGGGCAGTCGTTGAAGGATCTGGGCAAAGTTATCCATCATCGCATTCCTTTGTTTTTAGAGGGCCTCCTCGAGCAATATTTTGATAGGATCTCCTGCTCCCTCATCTTTCTTTTCGTCCCCCATGGGTGTTCTTTGGGGTTTGCGAGGCTGATCTTGCAAAGGTTCAACTAGATCGAGCCCTAACTCATTATACCCCGACCTCATTGGGGACATGCAAAGAAGGATCGAGAAAAAGCAGATCGCTATGATACCACTAATCCGGATTTATGCAGGAATGCAACAAAATACACATATAACAATAAATACAAATATGCAGCAGAAATAGCACTTCATTTCATTAATATCAAAGAACTAAAATTTTCCTACAGACAGAATGGAAATAAACTAGCTAGGGCGTTGTTAGTTTATCTCTAAGAAGAGATGTGGCGGCTACAGGCCTCTGAACTATGTTACAATGAGGCTTGAGGGCCTATTTATTATAGAGAAGTAATGGAAAACCCTAAACATCCAAAAACCTAACCCTAGGAGATGAAGCGTCAAAACTATGGGCCGATTTTGGGTAAATTTGGTGTTTCAACTTCCCGGGGTCGTAACTTTGGCATACTGTCTTCGTTTGACGCACATGATACATCGTTAGAAAGATCTATCTGAGGACTACAATTGCTGACTGCAAATATCAATTCCAAAATGAAATCATCTTTTTCAGAGGCGGGATGCCCAAAAAATTTCGTTTAGGGCCTCAAAACGGCTCCGGAAGTTCAGGACCCAAAAAACAGCGAAAAATAGTAAGTTGTGCCGAAAGTGAAAAACTGAAAGAGACAATGGTGGGGCCCCAAGTGGAATAGGCGGGTGGCCACCAATATCCACCTGGATTAGTGACACCACATGCACACAAAAACACATGTAAATTCATGTACACAATACAATATATACATAGCACCATATGTACAACACACACACAACACCATATCTACATAGCACTACACATACAACATGTAAATAACACCATACATACACAACATTGCATAATATCCAACATGTGCATAGTACGATATGTACACAACACCGCATATTCAAAATTTACGTAGTACCTTCTATACTTAGCACTGCATATGTAATATACAACATTATATGTACACAATACTACATAAGTTACATGTACACATCACCACAGGTACAATCATTGAATATGCAACATGTTCAACATATACACAACAATAGTACTGCACATCCATAGACCACACATTGACCCCACAAAAAACCTTTCTTCTAGTATCTTTCCACTATCCATGATTATCCTAGCATGATGCAGATCACAATACCTTTACTTCATTTATGTACCCCTCAGCATTACCTGTCCATATCATAAACATAGGCATAGTACAAGCATCTGGACCCAAACAGTCCAACTGAATATCATATTCTTACCTTCCATTGTGCTTACTCATGCACCGATATTCATCCGTGTATTTCATTACCTGTCAGGTTCCATTCAGCTCTCCCAAAGCTCCATCAAATTTCATCTTTCCCACCCAATTCCCAAACTCTCAAACAAAAGGCAAGAACAAGAAACAACAAGAAGAAAACCATGAAAAACAAAAATCAACACAACACCACGACAAAGTGGCATGGCCATGCACTAGACGCAACCAAGATTGAAAATCAAACACAAAAAATCACAAGAGACCAAAATCACAAGACTAACAACAAACACCGTGACTCAATCCCCATGGGTTCCCAAAGATTTCAAGGGAAAGATCAACTCGAGCCTTTTCAAATATTTCATGGCAGTCTCTTGCCATTCAATCCCCTGCATCATACTACCACAACCACATAACTGTCAGCGTATAAATACATATAACAATATACTTGTTATCACACATAAATTTCAATTTTTGATTGATAGGGTTATTAGCCTAGGTCTCATTTTGTCTCATAAAAATTGGTTCATGAAATTGAAGAAAACTCATGAAATAGTCATTCTCCTAAGTCTAAAATAGCCCATGGGTCATGTCATTAGAGTCAGATCCATAAAAATCCACCTTAGGTTCACATTACTTGGTTTAAAGTTTGATAGTGTCCACCTGTCTGAATTTTCCTAATTCCGGAGCTAATATAACTGCAAACAGGCATATTTCGCTACAGAATCACCTGACCATTTCATAGCAAATATGCCAGGTTTATAACTAAAAACACTGCGGAATCATGTTTTTTTTGCACCAATAAAAGGATGATGAGTTGTCAATGTTTTTAGATGTTTTGGATGAATGTGAAGTCATGTGATCGGTTATTACAGTCATCCAAGCATGCATAATCATAAGTGTCATTCATCATTACCTTTCACTCCTCACATTTGTCATTATTCCTCATATATTAAAATTTCACTTTTTAAACTCAACTCCAAATCTCCTCTCTATCATCCTCCTTTCGATATTTGCATGTAGCAATTGCTTATTATCATTGAAGAGTCCAACTCCATCATAAGAAGCTTGTTGTTCAAATTGGTTTCTTTGTAGGTGTCACTTTTTCAAGAAAGGCATCGTAGTATAAAGGAAGATGGCCATGAAAAAGAAATCAAACAAAGGAGGATCATGTGTATAATATGAAAATATGGACCTAAAATTGGTCATGGAATACCCTAGTGTTGCAGAGGACTTCATCAAAGCTGGTTGCATGAGTTTTTACAAGAAGATACAAACGGATTTCTTTGTTTCTTTATTGTTTAAGCAGTCAACTTCAAGAGAATTTTATAGGAAAATAGAGGAGAATTATAAAAATTGAGAGATTTTATTGTCAAGAACAGATCAAATAACATTAACCTATTTCAATTTTCTCACAGGTGCTACAAATTGGGAGATTCGAAGATGTCTTTGGGCTCTATTTTCAGAACGTTTTTTTTCCTGTTTTAGAAATGTTTTTCAAATGCAGATTTCGAACACCTGGAGATGTTTTTCAAAAAACCAAGAGAGGTTTTTCTTAATAACGAACTAGTTTACAAAAACCTCCTCCCATTTTGCAACAACTATCAAGGATTTAGAGATAGGAGCTCATTTTTTAGCCTTAATTTTCAAAAACAACAACTCCATTTTTATTAATAGATGAACTTGCTGAAGGTGAAAATGTTGCTTCTTGAGGAGGGTAACAGGTATTTTGAACCAATTTTGCCTTATCATGCTTCATCATATCATATTCTAGACCCAAAGGCAAATTTTGAAGAAAAAAGGATGATTTTTGGGTTTTTTGCCAATTAGGCAATTTCATAGCGAACCCAAGGCTTGAAGCCCAGATTTCGCTACGAAATCATTGTAGGTGATTTTTTGCTTAAAATCATGGATACAGTCAAAAGTGAAGTGGGAAAAAATTTGTATTTATCTCATTTAGTTCAAAAAATATCTCCAAATCGGAAAAGAGAGCTAACAGGTGGCATACGTGAGTGAAATGAATTTGCTACAAAATTTCGCTACAAAAAATGCCTTGATTCCCTTGTTTTTGCAGCAAGCAACATTTCGTAGAAATTTTGTGTTTTGATGGTTCATTGGAGGTCATCCAGCCACGTGGAGAGTTTGAATAGTATCAGTGGAATATTCTGTTGGAGGTTTGGTCTTCAACAAGGCTGTCCAGCTCACTAGCTCATCATGAAGACAATCAGCAATTATGATGACACCACTTCCTTAAAAGTAGGAGGATTAGTTTCCTAAGTCAGTAAGGACATTAATGTCTTAGTCATGGTTAGTGATACTCAATAACATGACCATATTCGATGTAAATATGCAGTCCCTTCAGTTATTTGATGTAAGAAATAGATGGAAAATTCCTAATAGGTCTCTAAGTCCTAAAGTTAATAGATGTCAGTTTTACTTCCATGTATTTTTCTATTGATTAAGATAGGAGTCATCAAAGAAGTTCGATGATCTAGCCATGTAGGCATATCCAATGTAAAGTGAATAAAGCCTATTAATCAGCAGTGTTTCGAAGAACAGAGGGTTGGAGGATGTTATTCTACACTACTGCTATTGTAAAGTTTTTATGATAAATAATATACAGTGATTGTGTCTTTCTTCTTCACCTAAGATTCATTTGGTGTTTCATGATCATTTATCCTAGTATGTATCTTATTATTTTTCTTTCAGTATCTTGATGTTTAATTACTTAAAATTCATGTACATCATGCTCTAACTTCCTTTAAACATTAAGGTATTATATATCTGTGTGTGTTGTCCTTTCATTGAAACATCCACATACCTTAGCTTCCACAAGGAGAACCATGTCACTGAATTTCATAACACTGACTCCATAAGCCTAATGGTATTAAACCCTATAAATTTTTCACCTGCATACAAGCACATTCAAGACATTAATACAGAGTTAGCCATCTGATTGGATCATATTTGAACAAATCATAGTTACTTTTGAGAGAGCCCTTTGAGGCTAAAAAGGCTAATTTTTCAGTGATAAGTTGGTTTTAAAGAGTTACTCTAGGTTGTCTAGTTGAGCAGCCCATCTGTACCAACTTAGTGATAACATTTTGGTGCGTCTGCTGGGAGTCTGAAGACATATTTCCCAAATTTTGTGCTCAAACAGAAATGCTAGACTCTTGAAGGTAGCAGGAGCTCAGAAGCTTACGAGGCTGTATTTCTACCTTGGCGAATCCATTTTTAAGAATTAAAAAATTCATAGCTTCATGGTGATTCCATTAGAATTATGAAGAACTCAGATGCTTCCAGTCTTGTTTCGAGGTGTGCATGTGTATATTTTTCAAAAATTTATGGTTTACCAAATCCTTTTCCCAAGGATGCATATTTTTTAAGTAATGGTCCAAAATTTAATGGAGAAGATTTGAGTTTGACCTTGAAGCATATATCAAATTTTCATGAATTTATTGAGCTTCTTAGAGTCGAACATGGGGATATTTTCATGAGATTTTTCTATGGTTCATTTCAAGGGAAATGTAGACAATGGATTGAAAGTTTTCCTGTCAAATCTAAAACATTGATGGAGAAAACATAGTTGGTGGCAGACTCTCTTTCCATTCAAGGTTTTAAGCAATGGAACAATAATCACACTAATGAGGAAGTTGGTGAAAATTATTCTTCAGCCTTGCCTTATTACAAAAATTAATTTGAGTGCAAGTGAGAAGATAAGATTCAATTTTTGGATGAATTTGCTAAGAACATTGAGAAAGACGTTGAAGTTTTAGAAGATCAAATTCAGTCCTATAGTCTTCATGGTCAAGATCAATCTTTTCAAAACTTTTTCATGCCAAAATAGAAAGAGAAGTTGGAGCTACCTTTCCCTTTTAATATTGAGGAGGAATGTCTTGTTTTTGAAAATGAGTTTGATAGCACACAACTGAAGTCTTATGTTGCTAAAGAAAGGATATATGAGCTGTCTAAAACTACATAATGTTTGAGAATTATCAAACAAACTATGTCTTCTATGATCCCATAGCTAACTACATGGAAGAGTTCTATAGTCACTAGCACATTTGGCCCAATTTCCGACGGCCAATTCGTCGCTATTCCGACACATAGGCATCGCAAGAGCGATAGTGTGAGGCGGGGCAAAACGTGGTTAGCCATTACATCGCAATTCTGACACTTCAATAAAGCATCGGAAGAACGACACTTATTCTGACATTTCCAGACTTCCGTCGCACTTCCGACGTTTTCCAAATCGTCGCTATTCCGACGTTTTGTAAGCGTCGGTCTTCCGACGCACGACAACTGTCGGTCTTCTGACGACAGCGAACTGTCGCATTTCCAACGCTTATAACGTTTTCAAGCAAACGTCGCAATGTCGATGTTATGTGCCAAATTTCGCAAGAACGACGAAAATTTTAGCACCGTCACATTTCCGATGTTTTGTGCCAAACGTCGCAAGACCGACGCTAATGTAAACAACCTCGCATTTCCGATGTTTGGTGCCAAATGTCGCAATACCGACGAAGATGTTGGTACCATCGCATTTCTGACGTTGTGTGCCAAACGTCGCAAGACCGACGAAAAGGTAAGGCGTCGCACTTCCAACGTTTACGAGGCGTCACTTTTCCGATGAAATGTAAAAATATTTATAAAAAAAAAAAAAAAAGACATCGCTCTTCCGACGTCTAAAGCGTCGGTCTTCCGACGCTTTGATAAAAATATTTAAAAAAAAAAAAAAATTAAATATTCCCTCGACCTCCTATTTTTGGATGTTGATTCTTTTTACGGATGATGTAACTATGGTTATAACATTTGTGTTGTCATTTGGATTTGAAGGTGATGGACCTAATTCTTTTCGGTTAGTAGCTCTAATATCTTGGCCTAATAATGTTTTTAACAGTGCTTCAAGATCTTTCAAATCACCATCTTTATCAACCTAAAAATATAAAATGATCAAGACACAAAACATAATTGCGTAGATAACAGAAGAAGGAAGAACGAATCGTTGATTTAAATGAAATCCTCTTTCAAAGTTTTTCCTCCCTCTATGAATTACATAACTGGACTTGCTTAACTTTGATACCTTGCTTGCTTTACTTTGAAAACAAGACCCTATCCCTGATACGATCCTATCGTCCTTGGCTTTTTTGCACTTGGTTTCCCTTGGGTTCTTTGGAGGTCTGGTGCATTGCACACTGTAGATATATAACCTAGTAAAAATCGTATGCAAACCATTCCATTCAAATTTTAAACATGCAAACTCTTCACAAACCTGCCACACAATCACAACTATAATAGTTGGGTATACTATATCTAGTTACTAGTAAAACAAGTGCACAATAAAATTTCCACTGTTGTATTGTAATTGACATAGCCCTTCAATCCATTAAAAATAAAAAATAAAAAAATAAAAAAATGTATGATTAGTGTATATGTTGAACACATTGGATTCATCATGTCAAAACTATGGATTGAAAAATACTCCAACTCTTGAGATTTTTTGAAAATAAAAAGAACTAGTCTTATTGTGTGCTTCAATTTCTAGGCACATTCTATTCTTACCTCTGAAACTATACATATGTGTGTATGCGCCTTTCATTTTATCCTGGATAAACATGTGTAGGTTTGTATACATGTCTTATTTATGCCTCGAGGGGTATGTTACCTTTGAACCTACATCATTCTCTATATTATCTCTTTGAATTCCATGCATGTGTCAAATTCTTGTTATAAACTACCTCAAAATTTGTGTTTGTGTCAGGGGGTCATTATAGTTTCTTAGGATGGATGCAGTCTATATATTCTTGGGTGTGACTAGAACTTAACTATGAAAAAATAAATGAGGTAATCCTTTCCCATAGCAAAGAAGAAAATCTCATTAAAATATTCCATCTATCACTAGTTGAGATCTCCCACCATCCACTCCCTTTGACAAACATCTTGTATGCCCTATATTTAATCATGATTTATTCTATTCAATTAAGGGACGTCCTACTGTCCACATGGGTACAACCAACACTTGCATGCAATGGGAGTAAGATGGAGATTTATTTTTGTTTGGGTTTAAGTCAAACACACAAGCACAAAATCTTAAAAAGAACATGACTATTCACAATAAGCCAAAAACACATTATGAACATTAAGAGAAGAGCATACAAATGATAATTCCTACAATAAAAAATGATAGATTTAAGAAAATATAGATCTGGAAAATATGATCATCAAAAAATTCATTTTCTTTCAAATAATTAGTGAACACTTCTATAATTGTTGAACACTTCTATAAGTCTAGGATTCATTTGCTTTCAAAGAACTGGCCTCATTTTTTAACACATTTTCAGTGGAGTCCCCAGAGAATACACGATGCAGAAACTCACAAACAGTGCAAAATACCAATCAGCAAATCCCAAATCACACATCAGGAATCTCCCAACAAGAATGCACTCCAATGCAAATTTCCCTGAAGAATGTTTGCCAACTGAGATTACACCTCTACCCAGCAAGACCCTGAAAAGGACAGTCCTAAAAAATATGCTTCGTTATTTCTGCCTTTGGAAAGGAGAGGCAAAGACCCACGGAAAGGTCACTCTTGGTCAAACAAGCTTTGTAGGGGAGAGCCTGAAATTATTTAGAAGTCAAGAAGACTAGTTTCCTTTTTCCATTCTTATTGAAGTCCCTAAAAGATCCATCCTCATCATTCTTCTGTAGTGAAACATGCACAAAAGAAAATATTTTTTTATAACATAGATTCATAAAAGTTTTTAGATAACAAGCAATAAGCCCAAGATACACCTTGTCACTATCCACCTATCAGAAAATCATGTTGAATATGTCACCTTTGAAAAAGGATATCATTTGGAGACAATGCCACATACATTTTTGCTTCCGCTAGGCTTTCCTAAAGATTAAATTCCTAACAGATTATAACCGAAATAGATTAATATTACAGAAATAGATTAATAAATCATTAGGGTCATTGTCTGTGTAATTTATTGCAGACTATCAAATAACCTTTGGGAAAGTTATAAAATTCATATGAAAATATATTAATTTACATATCAATAATTACATATAGATTTTAAATTGTATAGGTCTCGTGAGGAAATTTTGGCCTTAGTGAGCCTTACATAATCATGTCAATTCATGAAATAGGCCAAACTAATAGCAAGGCAGCTATATACTTGCATATGAAACCTATGTAAACATAATACAATGAGCCATTATTTCATAGTGATATATCTATAATTAGGTCATTACATATCAAAGCTATGACTATTGAAATGAAACACAACTCTGTTTCTCGAGTTTCTCAAGTTTCTTAAGTTGTATGACCTGCATTCCTTTGTTATGCTTGTCTCTAAACTTTCAGGACCACATACAAAAACACCAATGTAACCATTCTCCCACTCATTTGAAACTTTCCCAAATATATCTGCATTCAAAACCATGTAAAAGATTTTCAAATCTTGAGACCATCTTGATCAATGTAGCAATTATGAGTTTCCAGGGGGATAGTCACAAGCAATTGATTTAAATGTTACAAACCATATATGAAATAATCTCAAATTAATAAAATCAATCCAAATGCAATTAACAAAATTATTATTTCGAAATAATCTTAATTATTTAGTTTAACATTACTGGTGTGCCAAGATTGGCCGATTTTTCCCTATTATTTCCTGATTATTGCAGATTGAATCTTTTCAAGGCCCTCACTGATTAATTGATGATTACAAATTATTTCATCTATGTTCCTAACAGTTGTTTCCCAATTTTATTTATATTATTTATAGATATATAGATATAGATAAATATTCCTTCAGAGATGATCTATTCAAATTTCTTATATGTTCATTTTGCCTTCTCAAGGATGGAATTTGACAACGGTATGCCTCTTTGGCAGTGCATAATCATGATTTTCTGGTTACTCAAAGCAGACAAAGTAGGGATTCTCAGCTATGACATATCTTTATTCAATAAAAATATAACTTATTTTCACTAACAAATAAGCCCACATATGATACATTGAAAGATGGAAAGGTTGAATGATGCTGCCACGGCAGCAAAAACCCACAATATGCATATAAAAAAGCATGGTTCATTCATAAACCAAAATAATTCTCAAACTGGGGAAAAATCTAATGCGAAAGCTTTTCTTTTTACCAAATCTATGGTTAAAACCATAGGCCGAAACTAATTTCATGAAATTCGAATTAATATTTTTAACCTTGGTTAAAAACCCATTTTAACCCATCATATATTCGAGTCCTTCGCTTAACATTCTATTTGATTCAAAATCTCGTCTCTGGTTAAAACCCTGAACATTAACATAATAATAATATAAACTTTCGGCCACATTTACCAATTTACCCTTATACATAATTATATGCACTCACCAATAATATGACAACCAGGTCCCACAGCATATCCAACTTACCTATTCATACTTTATTCTCTGTCGTCGAATTAACTTTGTTTCCGATCGGATGATGTTCGCACTCCAACCCTCTGCAACTTACACGAACAATACTCACGCGATAAAAGTGGTTTGAGGGTGTGGCGTGTCAAGGTTTCATTCCATCGCGTTGAAACAAAACTAAACTGCTTACTGCCTCAAAGCTACGCGAAAACCCTTCGTCGGTTTTTTATTACCACCGCCGTTTATAAAGCCCGCTGCCAGGTTCCATCCCGTATCGCGTCTTGGTTCCAACTTCCGATGCACATAGTTTCGTCCACAATCTCTTCACAGTTCCATTTTCTGTAGAGTCAGAGTTCCATACTCTCTTCGCTTTTGACACCCTGTTTACATCTTTATCCATTCACCTTAATACATCTGTGTTTGAAGATCACATAAGCTTCAATTAAGAATAAAAATGCATTGAAATTAATCACGAAAGAGCTAAAGGAATAACTCATTGATCTAGTTTCCTCCAATCACAGGATGTGGTGAAACAATATTTTAACCACATTATATAAATGAGGCTTCAACTACTGCGTAATTTTATTCGAGATCAAACATTGTAGAGTTCTGAAAACTCAGGATTTGCTTTCACTGGAAATCTATGCATTTAACCATAATTGAAAGGTTCAGGCATTCAACTCTTTAATGTGATTAATCAATAACCTGAAGTATAAACGCAGAACAAAGAATAGTACCAATGCATTCAAGATCGAATTTTCAAAGGATTTTAAACAAAACTTTAATACCGAAACATGAATTGTACAACAATTTAAATCAATCATTCAATAAATGGAAATTACAGTCGATTGACCCTCTAATCCTGATTACATCAGTTTTGACCCTCCTCTGTTTCCTCTAATTCTTAAGCACTATCACACTCCCTTCCTCGCTCACTCTCTTTTCCCTTCTCATATGCAGGTTTATAAATATATTTACATAATTATGGATTACTCCATTCCATGATCCTCTACACAAACCACTCAACTAAAACCTCTTTCTCCTCTTTTGACTCAACCAATTCCTCACTTCAGACTTTGAAATTCCTCAAATCCTCACTTTCCTAGGATTTCTCACTTATCCCTAAGATTTCTATATCTCACAAGATATTCTCATTTAATTAAATAACAATTAAATTTCTTCAAACTCAACTAAACTTAGGAAAATAATAAATTGATTAAGGGAACCCACTCCCTTTAGTAAATGTGAAATAAGACTCATGGGTCTTATACGGTTTGAAGAATGCTCCTGCATCATTGAAACACCATTTTGAAATGTGATTAGAACTCAGGAACTGGGATGAAATAAGACATTTTCAATGCACAAGACAAGAAGGTCCAGAAAGGCTCATGTTATGCAGATAAAAAATGGATGGCTGCAAGATGAATTGACTTGATAGCCAATGCCAATTTAAAATTCATATCATAAGGCAGGCTTGGAATTTGACAAACACCCCTAGATATCTAGCTAAACTTTGATGACAATTGCAGTTATCACATTGCCATTCATAATATTCCGACGTTTTAAAAAGTCAGTCTGCAAAGAGGCCCATTTTTTCAAGACAACACTTAACCTATCTTCGAAATTCATTGTTACCCTAAAACTATTATAAAATTCTAAATCAAAATCAATGGGTTGAAGATCTTCAAAATTAAATCAATTTCAAGCATAAAGTGTAAATAAAAAAACAAAAGGATAAAGCCATCACAGCATCAAATTTCCCCTTCTGCAAGCCTGCTTTCTCTCCTTATCTTGTAATATAGGTATAGATATTGTTTACAAAGCGAAAATTTGGACAAGAATATCTTGCTCACATAAACTTCAATTCATAGGCTATCTTACCCGATTATACAAACATGGATATTGCCCCAAGTCTAACTTTGATGGAAAATCCAAGGATAGCCCTGCTCTAGCATGGGAAGGAATCATCCTAGAAACCAAAACACCCACATTGTAGCACTGACCTTCAAAGTTTTAGACAGAAGACCAAATAAAAAAGCAGAACTCAAGCCCACAAAGAAAACAGGGTGCTTGAGGCAGATAATGTCTTTGGTAAGATGTTGGGGGAAGGGTTAGCTCCCTCCCTGGTGACTTATACCACGCTTGTTGATGGACTATGTAGAGTCGGTGCCATTTATCTTGCATATAAAGTATTAGACAAGATGGTAAAGCAGGGTTGTTCTCCAAATGTCTACACTTACAATGCACTGATCTATGGAATTTGCAGGGAAGGAAAACTAGAAGAGGTTGAATGTTCATTGATAAAATGAAGGAGAAAGGCTTACAGCCTAACCAAGTAACATACACATCATTGATTGATGGCAACGTCAAATCAGACAGGGTGAATCATGCTTTTGATCTATTAATTAAGATGATAAATGAAGGATGCCAACCTAATTATCGAACTTATTGTGAGCTTATGAATGGTATAGTTCAAGAAAACAAGATACAAAAAGAACACTTGATTCCTGATGAGGATGCATTAGGTAGTTCAGATCCTGATAAATTGGATGAAATTCATGACCTGGATGGAATGCCACTCGAAATAAAAAAATTTCTTGCATTTAAACTTCTTGACAAAATGATGGAGAAGCATTGTCAACCTACCGTAGATACTTATAGTGCCTTAATTGCATAATTATGCAAATCAGCCAGACTCCTTGAGGCAAACCAGCTGATAAAAAATATGTTAGAGAGAGGCCTCTATCCCAATGAATCAATTTATACATCTCTTATTAATGGGCACTGTAAACAAGGAAACTGCATCTATTGTCTGAAGCTTTTGGATAGAATGGTTGAAAATGGTTATGAACCACAAATATCATTGTACAATTCTGTGATTCCTGGACTTTGTAAAGAAGGCAAGCTGCAAGAAGCGGAAAGGTTGTTTGACAATGCATTGCAAAGTGGACACAACCCTGACGAAGGGATGTGGACAATGCTAATTGATGGCCTTCTCAAGGATAAGTTCCTTGGAAAATTATGAATATAGATGATCAGTTGTATGTCGTTGTTCTTTTTTGCAAAGAGTGAACTGTGTTGATCAGCGGTTGTCATTGATGTCAACCCAAGCAGCACCAGGGGCCATACCAATATTTCATGGGAATTTTGACCTACCAAATTAATATATTCTAGGTCAATAATGATTTTTATGGTTTCTACTTGTCGAGATGTTTCCGTTGATATATGGCACGCCATGTAATTCTTCACGGTTGGAAAGATATTCATGTCTTAAGTTTGTACCCCCAGTTAGTGGGCTAAAACCCCATGGGGTTGGGGCATGGGTCATTGAAAAGTCATAATTAATATTTTTTAAGCTCCTAAGATCCCTCCCACGTTCACTTGTTGAAGCCCCTCTCAACTTAAGCATTCATATATATTGTGATCTTCATTTCCTCCTTAGACAAGGGATTCGGCGATGTGAAACAGGTCATCGTGGAATTTTCGCTCTAAATTTTTTTATACGAAGGATCAAAAGCTGAAATTTTTATGAGGCGAAGCTAAAATCTTGAGGAAGCTACACTAAAAATTTCATATCAAGTTGCGCAATATTTTTGGAGATATGATCTGTGGAAGTAAGGGTTTTTGCAAGCTCCTGAAATTCAACTCCAAGAAGTGACCTTGTTAAAATCATCATAACTCTCTCTCTGAGTATCGGATTGGAATTCTGTAAAAAGTAAAAAATAGTGCACAGTCTATAGTTTTCGCTCTATAAATTTCAGAGGCAAATTAAGAAAACAGTGACATGTGGCACGTTGTACAAGTGCGCTCTGCTGAAACAATCCATAATTATGGCAGTGTGAGAAATTGGGTATAACTCTCTCTTGAAGAATCCAAATTGGGTTAGACCTGTGGCATTGGAAAGAAGACTCAGAGGACTATTGCAGGACCGAAAATCAGATATTAAGGATCTGAAATAATAGAGATACACTAGATTTAATATCGAGCTCCTAGAAGGCAAGAAAAATCTAGATCATGTGTTGTCAAGGGCCGCAATTTTATCAGAATTTCTACGTTAAAAAAATCAAAGCACAGCATAGTAGGAAGATGACAAGAGTAAAGAAATCAAGGTGCACACAAGAAGTTCAATCATATGAAGTCTTCATAAGCAAGACCAGACATACAATCAGTCAAAGGTATCATTGCATTTTAGTCGTTGTAAACAGCATTATTATAACAAATCGTATTGTACTATGTCTACTCAACAAGGGTCGAAGAGGCAGTGTTGGGAGGTCTAGGATCATCATTAGGTGGTTGTGTCAAAGTTGGTTTTATGTTCTAGTATATCTTCTTCTTCTACATCATTCTATATCGGTGTAAAGTGGACCATTTTCCCTGGTACGGGAGTCCATTCTTCTTTTATTATTCTATAGGGTGGTAGGGTGGTGCTAGGGTGAGTTATAGATCATTGGGTGTTGGGGCATCCGTTCAATGACTACTGAAGAATCTCGGGTGTTGGAGCGTCCATCCAGTGGGAGCTGGAGAAGAATGCTTTTCTAGATTCTAGGAAGTTGGAGCTTTATTTTCAATTGGAGTTGAAAATAATTATTAGAAAAGCATTTAGTGGTTTTTGCCCCGGAGTGGGTTTCCACCTTAAAAATTGTGTGCATTTGTGTTCGTCTTGTTTTCTGCTATCATTGTACAAACACTGATAATAATTGAAGATTAACTAATGCTCTAATTGAAATAAATACTGATTCACCCCCCCCCCCCCTCAGTATTTCCAACAATTGGTATCAGAGCTTGGTTCCTTCAATAGCAGTTTAACAACTGGAAGGAGGTCATGGAGCATACCAAGAATGGTGTACCTCTATTCAATGAAAATAGTTATGCAGTTTGGAAAGGAAGAATGGAGGTCTATCTCTTGGCGCAAGGTTACGAAGTATGGGACACTGTCCAAAATGGATTTACATCAACCGCAGATGAACAAGGTAAGAAGAATTTGGTAAATGATGCAAAATCAAAGAATATTATTATCAGTGGACATATTTAATCTGCTTATCAAAAGGTGTTGGGTTGTAAAACCGCCAAGATGTATGGGACAAGCTTGAGAATATATATGCAGGTGACTCAAATGTCAAAGAAGCAAAGCTTCAAATCTATAGAGAAAAATTTGAGCAACTCAGAATGAAAGAAGATTGCAACATTGTTGCATACTTTCAATATGTTGATGAAATAACCAATACTCTGGAAGGATTGGGAGAGCCAGTTGACGAGAAGACTATTATACGGAAGATTCTTAGAATGTTACCAGGGAGATTCAACCCAAAGGTATCGGTCTTAGAATACAGTGCAAATCTGGACAAACTCAACAAAGAGGAATTACATGGAGTTCTCATAGCATATGAAATGAGACTTGATGAAGAAGAGGGTACTTCGCATCTAGAAACTGCGTTTGTTTCATCTAAGAAAACCAATAACGATAAACAACCTTCAATTGAAAAGACATGCACCTGCAAGTGTGAAGAAAAGGGAGATGATGAAGAAGGTCTTTCAGATGAAGAATATGCTTACTTTACGAGAAAACCATCACATATTAGCATTTGTCACCGTCCTTACCATTCCCCATCCCGCACAATGGAGGACCCATTCTGTGACATGTGGACATTGTCATGCCTTGAAATCATCATCAATGCATCCCTCTGAACATGAGCTTTATTTGCCCTTGAGACATCTCCTTGCAAAAGTCATAAAAAACAGCCCTTTTGGCATTGGCACGGGCAAGCAGTTCAGTACTCGCGCCAATGGGGAAATCAATGCAAAGAGGTCGCGCCACCTGGCGCTCTGTCATAGAGCCGTAGTCGCGCCACCCAATTTGGGAGTTGTTTTTTAAATATGGATGGCGGGAGTTGAGTTCTAACAAATTCACAAACCATCACCTATCTTGAGTTGGGAGGTTGGCTGCGGGAGTTCTATGGAAGGAAGTGGTTTTGCCACCTCCCATGGAACCTTCCTTGTTGATAGGGCCAATCCCATAATAATAGGGATCCCAACTCCTCCTTCCCCATCTATAAAAGCTTGCTCAAATCAATGGCAAGCTAGTCTTGAAGTGCCTAAGCTCCGAATCTCCATATTCCCAAGAGCCTTTGTGTTGTAAAGCACCCTCTCTTTCCCTTAAGGCTGACTCAAGTAAGGAGACCATTGTCACGAGACTCTGGAGAGGTTTTCCCTTTCCTTGGCAAGCTTTGCGAGACGTGGACGACTGGAAACCCGTTCGAAGGAGACCGCGACGTCAGAACTTGGTTGTAATCTCTCTTCGCTGGTTATTTAATAGATGATTATGATTATGGTTCCACTCCGTTTTCCATCATGTTAATGCGAGTAATGTCCTTTCTGACTGATGTTTAGTTACGATGTTGGTTTCTGCGTCGTATCTGTTCGTTTCTTCTATGTGCAGGTGTTCATCCGCGGAGATCGTGGAGGGATTGTGATCTGCCGAGGCTGAGGAACGGGGACGCTTCTTCTTCAGATCCTAGCGTTGGAATCCAGGTAGGCTTCTATCTCCACCCTTTTCATTCGTAATTAGGAACCTGCGTCATGACATTGTTTGTTTGTTGCTAGACCCCTGCTGGGCTAGTAGGGATCGCCTCTGTCCGCAGAGGGGATTTACCTCCTCAACAACTACAAATTGGTAAGGGACAATTCAAAGGTAAGCTTCCATTGATATGTTTCAGCTGTAATGAGGTTGGGCATTTTGCAACAAAATTTCCAAATAAAAGTAATGGCAACTCAAAAAGAAAGAAAGGCTTTAAGAAATTCAACAAGCAAGGATCCAAAAGGAACTTTCTCTCTAAAGAAGATATCTCATCATCCGAGGAAGACAATGATAGTGAAGAAGAAGCCAATGAGAGAGTATTGTTTATGGCCAAGCATAATAAGCAAGAGGTATCAAACAACTAAGAAGAAGGATGGACCATAGACGAATTTTATGAGGAAGAAACCAAGCTTATAAAAGATCTCAAGGCAGATAAGATCCATTCCAAAACTCTTGAAGAACAAGTTCAAGGTCTCAAAATTGAAGTTGAAGAACACAAATGCATTGAAGAGTCACTTCAAAAGAAGTTGGAAGAAAGCAACCAATAACGGGAAGAATTAGAAGCCGAAGTAGTCTCGTTGCGTGAGGAAGTGAAGAAAGGAAGAACTATCCAAAACTATGCCAACAGCTCAAGGGCATTGGAAGAACTCATCAACAATCAACGATCTTACAACGACAAAACAACATCGGTTACAAAGAAGAAGAAGCAGGACCTTCTACAAAAAAATACAATGAACCTATGAGATCTGACATGCATTTAGACTTCATTGGACAAGATTCGCAAGAACAACCTTGGAAGACAATTCCTCGACGAAAATTTCCATCAAGGTACCAACATATTTTTTATTGCTACTACTATTCATGTGGAAAATTTGGTCATAAAGCTGTAGAATGTCGCACGTACCCTAGGAACGAATACAATTCCAGGAGATCTGTCAAATATGAACCTCCCAGGGCTCAGCGAAATATCAATAGATTTGAACATTTAAGAAATAATATTGAATGTTACAAATGTCGAAACTTTGGACACATAGCCAAAGACTGCAGACTTGAAAATCCTCCAGAAGAATCTTCGAAGCCACAGAATGAATGAACATGGAAGAAGAAGAAGAATGATAATTGTGTTCTCGCTTTCAAGGCTCAAAAGAACAAAGATGTGTGGTATGTTGATAGCGTCAAGCCAACGACATGATCATGAGATATAAATAAATTTGTATCTCTGAAAGAGAAGAAGGATGGAACTGTGTCCTTTGGAAATGATGGATCTTCAGATGTTATAGGATTAGGTATTGTCACTCTCGGAAGCAAATATGTTCTAGCGAAGAATTTCTATTGGTTGAAAACATGAACCACAATCTACTGAGTGTTGGACAAATGTGTGATCAAGGACACACAATACTATTCAACTCCATGAAATGTGCAATCACGAAAGGCGTATATGGTGAAATTGTGGCTACAGCAAGTCGAGCTCCAAACAACATATATGTTCTGGATGAAGCAACTAAAGCATGTCTAATAGCTAAAGAGGATGATACAATAATTGGTAGCAATGATGATCGACTAAGTAAGAATTTTGCTACAAACGTGAAAAGTGATTTAGAGATGTCTTTACTTGATTGTAAATTGAGCATTGACGACTCATCTAAGGATGTGGATCAAAGGTTGTACAGATCTATGATTAGTAGTCTTCTATATGTAACAGCCTCCCGACGAAATGTTATGCAAGAAGTTGGACAAGTAGCAAGATTCCAAGCAGCACCAAAAGAATCACATATTAAATATTTTCTAGCATTGGAATATCTTTGCCAGAAGCTTGGGATTCTCCCAAGTTCTCATTAGATTTTCCTTTTTCATAATATAAAGGGGGAGTGGAAGTTTGTACAGTTCTGCAGGACGATTGTGTGTCAGCGTGAGTGGAGGTGCAAGCAGTCCCACAGGATGGCCGTGTTTGCATTTACCCTTGCCATTGACAAGGAGAGAATGTTGAAGGAAGAGGTGTCATGATCACAGGGGAAGTACTTGTGTTTCCATCAATGCCAAAGGGGGAGATTGTTGATCAGCGGTTGTCATTGATGTCAACCCAAGTAGCACCAGTGACTAACCTAATATTGCATGGGAATTTTTACCTACCAAATTAATATATTCTGGGTCAATAATTTTTTTATGGTTTCTACTTGTCGATATGTTTCCGTTGATATATGGCACACCATGTAATTCTTCACGGTTTGAGAGATATTCATGTTTGAAGTTTGTACCCCCAGTTAGTGGGCTAAAACCCCATGGGGTTGAGGCATGGGTCATTGAAAATTCATAATTAATATTTTTTAAGCTAATAAGATACCTCCCACGTTCACTTGTTGAAGCCCCTCTCAACTTAAGCATTCATATATATTGTGATCTTCATTTCCTCCTTACGCAAGGGATTCGGCGATGTGAAACAGGTCATCGTGGAATTTTCTCTCTGAATTTTTTTCTACGAAGGCTCAGAAGCTGAAATTTTTATGAGGCAAAGTTGAAATCCTAAGGAAGTTTCAGTAAAAATTTCAGATCAAGTTGCCTAATATTTTTGGAGATATGATCTGTGGAAGTAAGGGTTTTTGCAGGCTCCTGAAATTCATCTCAAAGAAGTGACCTTGGTAAAATCGTCATAACTCTCTCTCTGAGTATCGGATTGGAATTTCATAAAAATTTTCAGATATTGCACAAGCTGTAGTTTTTTCTCTATCAATTTCAGAGGCAAATGAAGAAACAGTGAAACGTGGCACCCCGTACAAGTGCGCTCTGCTGAAACGGTTCATAATTAGGGCAGTGTGATAAATTGGGTATAACTCTCTCTTGAAGAATCCAAATTGGGTCAGACCTATGGCATTGGAAATAAGACTCAGAGGACTACTATAGGACCGAAAATCAAATATTGAGGATCTGAAATAACAGAGATACACCAGATTCAATATCGAGCTCCTAGAAGGCAAGAAAAAGCTAGATCATGTGTTGTCAAGGGTTGCAACGGACCAGACTTTCTACGGCAGAAAATCAAAGCAAGGTGCAGCAGAGTGTAGCATGACAAGAGGAGAAACCAAGGCGCATAACAGCAGCAAGAAATTCATCATATGAAGTCTTCAAGTGGGCGGCACTGCATACAATCATTGTAAAGGTATCATTGTACTTAGTCATTGTAAATACATTACTATACAAATTGTACTAGTATCTATCTGCCAAGGGTTGAAGAGGCAGTGTTGGGAGGTCTAGGATCATCATTAGGTGGTTGTGTCAAAGTTGGGATTATGGTCTAGTATATCTTCTTCTTCTACATCATTCTATATCATTGTAAAGTGGACCATTTTCCCTGGTACGGGAGTCCATTCTTCTTTTATTCTTCTATAGGGTGTTAGGGTGGTGCTAGGGTGAGTTGTAGCTCATTGGGTGTTGGGGCATCCATTAAGTGACTAATGAAGAATCTCGGGCATTGGAGCGTCCATCCAGTGGGAGCTGGAGAAGAACGCTTTTCTAGATTCTAGGAAGTTGGAGCTTTATTTTCAATTGGAGTTGAAAAGAACTATTAGAAAAGCATTAGGTGGTTTTTGTCCCGGAGTGGGTTTCCACCTTAAAAACTTTGTGCATTTGTGTTCCTCTTGTTTTCTGCTATCATTGTACAAACACTGATAATAACTTAATATTAACTAATGCTCTAATTGAAAGAAATACTGATTCACCCTCCCCTCTCAGTATTTCCAACAATTGGTATCAGAGCTTGGTTCCTTCAATAGTAGTTTAACAGCTGGAAGGATGATCCAGGTGGATATCGGTGGCCACCCACCTACTCCATTTGGACTAGCACCATCAATTCTTGCAGCTCTCCACATACAGCACAACTTACTATTTTTAGCAGTTTTTTGGGTCCTGAACTTCCGGAGCCGTTTTGAGGCCCTAAACGACGTTTTTTTTGGGAAAACTGAGAGCAACATGGGTCCATGGACTAATGTTGCTCATTCAAAATTTGTACTCCTCAGATAGATCTTTCTAACGAGCTATAGAGCACGTAAAACGGAGATCGGGTGCCAAAGTTACGCCCCTGAGAAGTTGAACCACCAATTTACCCAAACGGGCGCCCACAGTTTTGGCGCCTCATCTCCTACGGTTAGGTTTTTGGACGTTTCAGATTCTACATTGTTTCTCAATAATAAATAGGCCCTTGAGCCTCATCAGAACTCGCCATTTGCAGGTTCCGTAGCCACTGCATCTCTCGGTAGATTCGCTACCAGCACCCTAGCTATTTTATTTCCATTATGCCTGTAAGCATATTTATGTTATTTGATATTAATGAAATGAAGCATTATTTCCGCTGCATCTCTATGTTCATGGTTATTTCTGTATTCTGTTGCGTTCCTGCATAAAATCCGGATCAGTGGTATCAGAGCAGGTCTGCTCTTTCTTTGTTTTTCTTTGCATGTCCCCAACGCGGTCAGGGTATAAGGAGTTAGGGCTCGATCTGGTTGAACCCTTGCAAGATCAACCTCGCAAACCCCGACGACCTCCCATGGCGGAAGAAAAGAAAGACGAGGGAGCAGGAGATCCTATCAAAATACTGCTCGAGGAGGCCCTCGAGAAACAAAGGAACGCGATGATGGATAACTTTCCTCAAATCCTTCAACGACTGCCCACATATGGCGCATCTACATCCAACAGCCACTCTGGAGGCGCCACTCCCTTCAAGGTACAGGTAAACTTTGAAATTCCTATATTTGAAGGAAAAATAGATGCAGATGTTGTAGACAGATGGTTAAATTTGTTGGAAGGGTATTTCTCGGTCCATGACTTCTCTGACCGAGAAAATATTATTTTTGCACTCCTCAAAGCCGCCCCCCATGTCAAAGACTGGTGGGAAACCTACCGTGAGCAAGAGGGCGAAGGGGAATCCTCTCTGTTCTCGACCACACCCACTTGGAATTCGTTCCGAGATGGCATCAAGGAACAATATTACCCTGTGGGGAGCTATGAGGACAAATACATCCAATGGACCACGCTGCGGCAACAAAAGGATCAAGATGTGCACGAACTGACGAATCTATTCCATACCCTGCGCACAAAGTTGGGTATTAAAGATTCGGAGAGACATTTGGTGCTCAAGTACCGCGGCTGTCTGCACAAACACATTCAGGAGGAAATGGAGTTCCTCGACATTACATCGCTTGGCACGGCATATCGCTATGCCGCCAAGATCGAGCAGAAATTTAAGCAGAAGAAGCGAGACTTTGGATCTGCGAATCTGAAAGGTGCCCCCGAACCGAAGAACAAGGGCGAAGGACAAAGCAATGCAACTTAGAACAACACCAAAAATCCAAAGAAGGACACATGGAAGTGGTGTGAATTTCATAACCGCCCCACTCACATCACAAACGAGTGTCGGGCCAAACAGTCTTTGGTGGCCGAACTAAAGGCACCCGAATCAGATGCATTTTCTGATCCTGAGTTAGAACCAAAAAAAGGCAATGAAAAAGGGAAGCAAATCATTGATGCGAAACCCAGTGCCACCATTGCCACCACCAAGATCCAGAAGGAATAACCTGAATATCCAGAGGAGGGGGAGCTCCTCTTCCATTCCCAGATGTGGGTGAATGGTTCTCCACTGCAATTCATTGTTGATAGTGGAAGCTAAAAGAACCTCATTTCGTCAGAGGTTGTGAAGCGGCTCGGCCTACTGACCATATCACACCTGCAACCGTATACCATCGGGTGGCTCAAACCAGGGGAGAGATCTCCGCATCCGCCGCCAGCGCCTACCTACATGCGCATCAAGCCATTCACTTCGATGAGGTATTGTGTGATGTTGCTCCTCTTGATGCAGCTGATGTATTATTGGGCCAACCATACTTGTGGAGGCGACATGCTGTGTATGAGTCTAGGCCTCGTGCTGTTATTATTACTTTGGGAAATAACTTGTACAGGATACCGGAGGTAGTACCGCCTCCTGTCATCTATTTGACTACTACGAAACAACGCAGTAAGATTGTTTCCCAAACCAGAAAATTCATTTTCCTTACAACTCACTCACAGGGAAAGAAAAGTATTGTGGCCACAACCTTGAAACATGGCTCCCTTGCACGGCTGCAGCATATGGACAAAGTCATGGAGGAATACGGGGAAGTTTTCCCCTCACTCATAGAGGTTCCTCTACACTGTCAGGACAAGCACTCCATTGATCTGACTCTCAACGCACCACCACCTGATGTTGCCATACATCCTGCAACTACACATACAGAATCCAAACATGTACTGTCTGAGGCTGATAAAGAAACCAAATTTACTAAATGCATCCAACATGTCCACCTGCAGGTCCTTGACATCTTCAACACATCTAATACTCAGTTCAACAGAATTTGCCTCATCTCATGGAGGATCTTAACGCAATGGGGAACATTGCTTCCTAAGGAGGGAGGAATGATCCAGGTGGATATCGGTGGCCACCCACCTGTTCCATTTGGACTAGCACCATCAATTCTTGCAGCTCTTCACATACAGCACAACTTACTATTTTTAGCAGGTTTTCGGGTCCCGAAACTTCGTGAGTCGTTTTGAGGCCCTAAACGACGTTTGTAGGCCTCGTATAGATCTTTCTAAATTTCCAGCTATTGAGCACGTAAACGTAAGATCGGTGCCAAAGTTATTCCCCGGAAGTTGAACCACCAATTTACCCAAACGGCGCCCGCGCTTTGGCGCTCATCTCCTATACCGTTAGGTTTTTTGGACGTTTCGCATTCTAGATTGTTTCTCAACAATAAACAGCTCTCTGCTCCCGTCGTAATCCCCGCCCGTATGTCCGTAGCCATCACCTTCTCTCTCGCAGATTCTCTAAGCCATTCCTAGCTATTTTATTTCCATTATGCCTGTAAGCATATTTATGTTATTTGATATTAATGAAATGAAGTGTTATTTCCACTGCATCTCTGTATTTATGGTTATATGTTTATTCTGTTGCGCTCCTGCATAAATCCGGATCAAAGGAGGTCATGGAGCATACCAAGAATGGTGTACCTTTATTCAATGAAAATAATTATGCAGTTTGGAAAGGAAGAATGGAGGTCTATCTCGTGGTGAAAGGTTACGAAGTATGGGACACCGTTCAAAATGGATTTACATCAACCGCGGATGAACAAGGTAAGAAGAATTTGGTAAATGATGCAAAAGAAAAGAATATTATTATTAGTGGACTTATTGAATCTGCTTTGGGCTGTAAAACCACCAAAATGTATGGGACAAGCTTGAGAATATATATGCAGGTGACTCAAATGTCAAAGAAGCAAAGCTTCAAATCTATAGAGCAAAATTTGAGCAACTCAGAATGAAAGAAGATTGCAACATTGCTGCATAATTTCAATACGTTGATGAAATAACCAATACTCTAGAAGGATTGGGAGAGCCAGTTGACGAGAAGACTGTTATACGGAAGATTCTTAGAACGTTACTAGGGAGATTCAACCCAAAGGTATCGGTCTTAGAATACAGTGCAAATCTGGACAAACTCAGCAAAGAGGAATTGCATGGAGTTCTCATAGCATATGAAATGAGACTTGATGAAGAAGAGGGTACTTCACATCTAGAAACTACGTTCATTGCATCTAAGAAAACCAATAAGGATAAACAACCTTCAATTGAAAATACATGCACCTGCAAGTGTGAAGAAAAGGGAGATGATGAAGAAGGTCTTTCAGATGAAGAATATGCTTACTTCACGAGAAAACTACAAATTGGTAAGGGACAATTCAAAGTTAAACTTCCATTGATATGTTTCAGCTATAATGAGGTTGGGCATTTTGCAGCCAAATGTCCAAACAAAAGTAATGGCAACTCAAAAAGAAAGAAAGGCTTTAAGAAATTCAACAAGCAAGGATCCAAAAGGAACTTTCTCTCTAAAGAAGATAGCTCATCATCCGATGAAGACAATGATAGTTAAGAAGAAGCCAATGAGAGAGTATTGTTTATGGCCAAGCACAATAAACCCAAGCACAATAAGCAAGAGGTATCAAACAACGAAGAAGAAGGATGGACCATAGACGAATTTTATGAGGAAGCAACCAAGCTTATAAAAGATCTCAAGGCAGAGAAGATTCGTTCCAAAACTCTTGAAGAACAAGTTCAAGGTCTCAAAATTGAAGTTGAAGAACACAAATGCATTGAAGAGTCACTTCAAAAGAAGTTGGAAGAAAGAAACCAAGAAAGGGAAGAATTAGAAGCCGGAGTAGTCTTGTTGCGTGAGGAAGTGAAAAAAGGAAAAACTATCCAAAACTATGCCAACAGCTCAAGGGCATTGGAAGAACTCATCAACAATCAACGATCTTACAACAACAAAACTGGCATCGGTTACAAAGAAGAAGAAGCAGGACCTTCTACAACCAAATACAATGAACCTATGAGATCTGACATGCATGTAGACTTCATTGGACAAGATTTGCAAGAACAACCTTGGAAGACAATTCCTCGACGAAAATTTCCATCCAGGTACCAACATATTTTTTATGGCTACTATTATTCATGTGGAAAATTTGGTCATAAAGCTGTAGAATGTCGCACGTACCCTAGGAACGAATACAATTCCAAGAGATCTGTCAAATATGAACCTCCCAGGGCTCAGCGAAATATCAATAGATTTTAACATTTAAGAAATAATATTGAATGTTACAAATGTCGAAACTTTGGACACATAGCCAAAGACTGCAGACTTGAAAATCCTCTAGAAGAATCTTTGAAGCCACAGAATGAACGAACATGGAAGAAGAAGAAGAATGATAATTGTGCTCTCGCTCTCAAGGCTCAAAAGAACAAATATGTGTGGTATGTTGATAGCGGTTGCTCAACGCATATGACTGGAGATAGAAATAAATTTGTATCTCTGAAAGAGAAGACGGATGGAACTGTGTCCTTTGGAAATGATGGATCTTCAAATGTTATAGGATCAAGTATTGTCACTCTCGGAAGCAAAAATGTTCTAGCCAAGAATGTTCTATTGGTTGAAAACATGAATCACAATCTGCTCAGTGTTGGACAAATGTGTGATCAAGGACACACAATACTATTCAACTCCACGAAATGTGAAATCAGGAAAGGCGTGTATGGTGAAATTGTGGCTATAGCAAGTCGAGCTCCAAATGACATATATGTTCTGGATGAAGCAACTAAAGCATTTCTAACAGCTAAAGAGGATGATACAATAACAGGTAGCAATGATGATCGACTAAGTAAGAATTTTGCTACAAAGGTGTAGAGTGATTTAGAGATTTCTTTACTTGATCGTAAATTGAGCATTGACGACTCATCTAAGGATGTAGATCAAAGGTTGTACAGATCTATGATTAGTAGTCTTCTATATGTAACAGCCTCCAGACCAAATGTTATGCAAGCAGTTGGACAAGTAGCAAGATTCCAAGCAGCACCAAAAGAATCACATATTAAATATTCGCCAGCATTGGAATATCTTTTCTAGAAGCTTGGGATTCTCCCAAGTTCTCATTATATTTTCCTTTTTCAAAATATAAAGGGGGAGTGGAAGTGTGTACAGGTCTGCAGGACAGTTGTGTGTCAGCGTGAGTGGAAGTGTGTACAGGTGCGCAGGATGGTTGTGTTTCAGGGGGAGTTACCCTTTGCCATTGATGTCAAAGGGGGAGAGAATGTTGTAGGAAGAGGTGTCATGATCGCAGGGGGGAGTACTTGTGTTTCCATCAATGCCAAAGGGGGAGATTTTTGATCAGTGGTTGTCATTGATGTCAACCCAAGCAGCACAAGGGGCTAACCCAATATTGCATGGGAATTTTGACCTACCAAATTAATATATTCTGGGTCAATAATTTTTTTATGGTTTCTACTTGTCGAGATGTTTCCTTTGATATATGGCACACCATGTAATTCTTCACGGTTTGAGAGATATTCATGTTTGAAGTTTGTACCCCCAGTTAGTGGGCTAAAACCCCATGGGGTTGGGGCATGGGTCATTGAAAAGTCATAATTAATATTTTTTAATCTCCTAAGATCCCTCCCATGTTCACTTGTTGAAGCCCCTCTCAACTTAAGCATTCATATATATTGTGATCTTCATTTCCTCCTTAGACAAGGGATTTGGCGATGTGAAACAGGTCATCGTGGAATTTTCGCTCTCACTTTTTTTCTACAAAGGCTCAGAAGCTAAAAATTTTATGAGGAAAAACAAAAATCCTGAGGAAGCTACAGTAAAAATTTCAGATCAAGTTGTGTAATATTTTTGGAGATATGATCTGTGGAAGTAAGGGTTTTTGCAAGCTCTGAAATTCATCTCAAATAAGTGACCTTGGTAAAATCGTCATAACTCTCTCTCTGAGTATCGGATTGGAATTCCGTAAGAAGCGGAAAATAGTGCACAATCTTTAGTTTTGGTTCTATCAATTTCAGAGGCAAATGAAGAAAAAGTGACACGTGGAATGCCGTACAAGTGCGCTCTGCTGAAACAGTCCATAATTAGGGCAGTGTGAGAAATTGGGTATAACTCTCTCTTGAAGAATCCAAATTGGGTCAGACCTGTGGCATTGGAAATAAAACTCAGAGGACTACTATAGGACCGAAAATCAGATATTGAGGATCTGAAATAACAGAGATACACCAGATTCAATATCGAGCTCCTAGAAGGCAAGAAAAAGCTAGATCATGTGTTGTCAAGGGTTGCAAAGGACCAAACTTTCTACAACATAAAAGCAAAGCAAGGTGCAGCAGAGGGTAGCATGACAAGAGTAGCAACCAAGGTGCATAACAGCCACAAGAAGTTCATCATATGAAGTCTTCAAGTGGGTAGCACTGCATACAATCATTGTAAAGGTATCATTGTACTTAGTCATTGTAAATACATTATTATACAAATTGTACTAGTATCTATTTGCCAAGGGTTGAAGAGGTAGTGTTGGGAGGTCTAGGATCATCATTAGGTGGTTGTGTCAAAGTTGGGGTTATTGTCTAGTATATCTTCTTCTTCTACATCATTCTATATCATTGTAAAGTGGACCATTTTCTCTGGTACGGGAGTCCATTCTTCTTTTATTCTTCTATAGGGTGGTAGGGTGGTGCTAGGGTGAGTTGTAGCTCATTGGGTGTTGGGGCATCCGTTTAGTGACTATTGAAGAATCTCGGGCATTGGAGCGTCCATCTAGTGGGAGCTAGAGAAGAATTCTTTTCTAGATTTTAGGAAGTTGGAGCTTTATTTTCAATTGGAGTTGAAAAGAATTATTAGAAAAGCATTATGTGGTTTTTGCCCCGGAGTGGGTTTCCACCTTAAAAATTGTGTGCATTTGTGTTCCTCTTGTTTGCTGCTATCATTTTACAAACACTGATAATAATTGAAGATTAACTAATGCTCTAATTGAAAGAAATATTGATTCACGCGCCCCCCCCCCCCTCTCAGTATTTCAAACAAACTGTAAGTGAGCTTCTTTGTGACTGATTTGCTTGCAAAGAGGGGCAATGTTCATGGGATTAATTTGATTTACTCTCACAGAAGGAGTATTATTTTGTTAAATCCAGCAAAGAAGGCATCGCTCCTAAGCCTAATTTGCATGTGACAGGGACGATGCCTTTAAGGCTAACTGCTGCCTTGTTTTTGTGCCTAGAGTGGTACTGTTTGGCAAATACATAATGTAAAACAGGTGTTTGTAAACACTGAGTGCTGTTTACAGAGACAACAATATGAACCAGCATTCAAATACAATATTACCAGTTGTTATAACATGAAGATATCCATATTTTGATGCACAGCAAGTTATGTATGGATGACATGAGATCAAGTTTGATTGTGAATATTGTGCAACAAAATCTCTTTTCACCTAAGTTTTGGACCAACACAAAAAGGAATGAATATTAATAGATATTAACATTGCAGGGTTGTTTTCCAATATATGGGTTTTGTTGTTTGTGTTAAATTCTGAACCTAGCACCTCGAAATTAATTCCTAGTAGATTTATAACTGATATACTGAACAAAAGCACAACACTAGGTTATGAATTGCACACATCGACAACTCGGCCAAAACTACCAATTGGAGACATGGATGGATGACTACTTGGGAGCTGGGATTAGAAGCAGATTTTCATGAATCATGGAATGCATATGTAAATGCTCTGAACGCTCGTCAAATTTGATTAATTGACAAAGAGGACAAGCTTCTCTGGAGTTCCTCTCCTTTTGGTGAATATGTCCCCAAGCTTGGATACATCACAGTGATTGTAGTTCGAGTCCCTGCAGAGTTAAAGTGGTGGAGGAAAATGCTTTGGAAATCTAAGTGCCCAGCCAAGGAAAAACTTTTTATGTGGTGACGAAAGAAAGATCTCAACCTTGGATGTGCTTCAAAGAAGGTATGTGATTGGGCCTGGTTGATGCCCCTTGTATAAAAATAGCGAGGAAATAATCATTCACGTTTTCCAGGAATGCCCTTTCATCAAATGAAACTGGGCAGTATGTCGAGCGACTGTAGGCCAGCTAGGATAGTGGGAAGGATCAAGAATCGAAGAAACTTGGAGAAGGTGGCTTGCATTATAGTCAGTAGTAGGCACAACTAATATTTTTTTGAGATTTGTGGTTTGTGTGGTCCTTAAGTGGGGACATCGCAGGCATGGAAACTCGTTTCTAGTTACATTAGGATTATTTGGACTTTCATCAAGATTGGTATGGCTGCACATTCAATTTAGACCTTCTTTAATGGAAAGATAACAAGTGGGGTTTTCTTTCTACCTTCATTGGAAGATGGCATGCAAAAATACCCTTTTCATCAAGGATTGATGTGGGATTAATGTACAAGAGAATGGTTATCTTCATGTGATATTAATTGTACTCAAAACCTTCAAGCTGTTGGTCATTATGCATTCATGGCATTGTGCCAGATGATTCTTGATGAGTGTTCAACATTCGCTTATATTACATCATGATTCTTCTATACCTATTTGGAAGAATTGGAGATGGTTTTAGAGGAAACCTATCCATTGATTACCAATAAAAGGAATTCTTTTATAAGGTTGGGCCATGTTGATCAATATCCGATCACCTCAATTGGAAATGTAATGTTCATGATCATGAACTAGGATGTATTCAGAGATGTCAAGGCATGTCAAACTTCTAAAAGTCAAGTTCTTGGGTGTCTAGTCCTTCAAAATGTCCTAGCAGTTAAAAATCATGTTCATTGACCTATATTTATAGAGGTTGTTGTTTACTTTGTAACAGATAAGCATGCAATGTGGTAATGCAAGGTTTTTGAGATGTTTAAAAACTAGATAACAGCTGAAAATAATCTTCTTGTTGTTGGTCCAACTCATTGGCATGGGGCTTGTTAGTTTTGGGGTTTTTCCCTGGCTTTCACCATATCCATGTGTTATCTTATCTTGGCTTGTCTTTTTCTTCAATCATCTTTGTTCTTTCTTTAGTTTTTGTGTATATGATAATAAGCTATGTGATTTCTAATGGTATTCTGGGATAATAAAGATCTCTGAAGTAACTGTCTTTGCAAAGAACATGTTATCCTAAAAAATTAAAGTGGTATCAAAGCCTAGCTAAAGGCAAGCCCAAGGCAAAGAAAGAAATCACTGAATTCATGGACAATCCTCCATTCTCTCCTCTCCCTGCAGCTTGATATGCTCAAATATCATCTATTTCAAGTTTAGATCTTTATCGAAGATTATAAGTGACCATGAGGTGCACTATCTCAAGCATTCAACGGATTCTTAACTCTGGAATTCTCTTGGTCTTGAGGAATATTTGAAGATCTAAGGGAAGGCATAATTGAAAGCGGTTTCTAGTTATGTTTATCTCTTATGTTATGAAATGATAAGGATTTCGTTGTTGAATCTCTGCGAGATTATCAAAGAAATCAAGGAAGACCTAATTGTTTCAAGGATCAAGGGGTTTGATTTATTTGAATATGGTTGATGGCAGCCTCAAATTTTTGCCCATGTCACAAACCCAATATGAGGCTCAGATCCATTACATTTAATGGTATGTCAATAAGAAGGTTGGTTAAATTCAATTTCCACCCAATCTTCTGCAAAAAATCTCTGAAATATCATTATACCAGGTCGAGGTCATTTCAGAGCAGGGGAAGATTCAGAAAATACCCTCTTGATATTGACCTGGAGACTTGCCTTAATAGACTACTCAAGGCTTCCTTGAAGCATGTATATGCCTGCGACCCTATGGATGTCACTAAGGTGACACTGTAGGTGAAGAATTGTTGCGGTATTGATTAACCCTTAATTAGGGGAGACTTCTCAACAATTTAAACTTTAAATATGTTTGCGACAGTGTGAATTCTTGGTCTCCTTAAACACAGTGAGTTGGAAACCGTGTTGCAGTAGTCTGACTTCTGAATTTTTAAAATTTTGAAGGATCACAATGGTTCTTATAGTCACTGATTTATGATGTGTCATATTGCTCATATCAAGGCACAAACCTGAACAAGAAGACTAGGGATAGAGGTTTGTTTGCAGTCATATGTCACATCAAGGGCTTCATTATAGATTAAGGTATAATATGTTATAATCTCCCTTGCTTAAATACTGTGACATCTTTTGGAGATCTAATATCTGAATATCTGGAACATCATTAAGCTCCCTATCATTGAAATTTCTCTCTGAGTCAAATCCGGAAGTATGGTAAGATTGTCTGAGTATTCCAGACTAAATCATTGGGAATCATAACACATTAGCATTTTAAGGCAGAAGGGATTCACGCAACGTTTTCTTCATGTCTCAATAAAAGTGGATGCGGCTCCAAGAGATCATTTTACTTCTGAACAATGTTTTGTCATTAAACGATTCAAAATTCTAATAGAGTGAGTTTGTAAAGCTAAAATTTCTACTTTATGTTGCTACTATAAGGATGTTGAACAGTGTTAAGGCTGGTACTTATGAAATGGCAGAAAAGGTGTGCTCAGATGTTACCCAAATCATAATTCATAGTCTTGAAGCCCTGTAAAAGAAACATTGAATGTTCACCATGTCTATGATCCGAGTTTACAACAAGTGTTCTCAGATTATTTAGCCTATCCCTTTGTAGTCTTCACTCAATTTCTCTGCCACATTTGAAGCAGTCTTCATCAGTATGAACTATCATAAACCAAGCAGATCTATGATACCCTTTTTTCTATTGAGAGCTCATAAATGGCTTCTTGAAGCAAGCCTTTTCATCAGCCCATGGAGAATGTATTGAAATAAGAAACAGAGAAGACCCTAATTCTGGCTCTCCATATAAAGCCTCATCTTCACGATTCTGATCAACTAATGCAAGGCTTCAGGGGGAGCTAGAGAATCCATGGCATTATATCTTGATGACTCTTCTTGCAGAAGGAAAGTCATAGCAGCTGATTGATGATTTTGGCACATTGACCTAAGAGTCCATAGCAGAAAAGAGACAAGTTACAAGTGGCTTGATGATTATACAAGATCACCTTCCCTATATTTATAGGGAGCTATGGTTGAGCCATACATCTATTGAGGATTTTTGTTTGATGACCCTTTCTGTTTACTGATTTATGAAGGAGGTAATTTTTTATGGAAGACGTGGCTTTGATGCTCTATTCCTTGTGCCTAAAGGTATGAAGAGAAGAAGAAGTTGTTGGTCTACACATATATAACTTTTGGGATCCCTGGTATTTCTGACAATGACCCTATCAGCCATATGCCTTGACTCAATATATGAGTGAGTATCGTGTATTAAATAGTTTCTCATTAAGATATCTTCGTGATTCTATAATCTGAGGTACACTGCTAGAAGCTAATATTCCCTGAACATCTTAATTTTGGTTCAAAAGGAGCAACATTCAATTTCCATTAAGGCTTTCCAAAGAAGTTGGCTGGCATCATTATGACACTATTACGGAATTAGAAGGGAAGAGAAAGGCAAAGGCTCAGGTATCATATGAGAGAAGGAAGAAATTAGCAAAATTGAGATCAAAAGCAGTGGAGTTAGCCGAAAAGCAGCTTGCCCCAGAGATGGATAAGATAAAACTTGACAACATATTGGTCAATTTCCTTGACCCTTTATTGGTTATTCAGAAGGAGTATGAATACACCACCGTTAATATCAAGGTAACCCCTAGCAGATCAAGGGCTACAAGTTGTAGTTTTCGTCTAAATATCAACATACCACAACCATGCTTAAAACCAAGATATGTTTTTTGAGGAGGAAAAATCTCGTCGAGATCAACATCAAGAATCCATTGCAAAAAAAAAGTACAACTTGTGGTGATTCCAGATGAGCATAGATGAATAGCTACAATAGATGTCGAATGTGGAAATTATGGAGGAAAAAGATGAAATTCATCTTCCTTTTGCATTCGAGCAAGAGGAAAATCAATCATCAATGAAAATTCAAAATTTTCATGCTGAGCAAGATCAACCAAATTGGGGGCAGAGTTTGGGGAACCTTCGTAAGTGAATAGGGCCTATGTGATATGGCTACGAGTTATCTACCCCCACACAATCCGATATGCAAATAGTAAACATTGTAGGCATAGGGTTAATTAACCCCACAAATAGGGATTACATAGGTTTTGTTCCCACGCCACATGCTCATGAACTGAAATCTCTCTTTACTGTCAATATGTGCATATGCAGCAACAATACATCTATTCAATTTTACTGGTTGGGTGGCTCTAAGAACCATGCCCGAACGCGTTTGGGTGGGCGCCCTCAACCGAAACGACCTGACCCAAACAGGTTTGGGTGGGCACCCTCAAACGAAACGACACGACGCGCCTGACTGAACGAAGGCACAAGGGAGCATTTCACTATGGCTTGTGTAATGGTACACTCATATCAATGCTAAGCTTAACCAATCATATGAGATCAGCTATTATATAAACATTAACAATCAAACTGTGTTTCTACTTAAGGTTTATAAGATACACATGTTGGCATAGATCTAGTAAGGCTATGTAATTATTACTATGATTACGGTCAGTGTTAATAAGGTATGAAATGAATAGGGAAACAGAGACCATTATTTCATAACAAGGAGCTTAGCTTGAATATGGAGTTCCTGGACACTATAATCTAAGACTTGTATTAAGGATATCATGTTTATACGAATATGTGTTATTCCATTACGTGTAGTTACATCAAGAAAAGCTTGGTCATTGATTCAATGGACTTGATTCATTAGTACTAATAGCATAGTGAAATCAATAAGCTTATAGATTCAATAGATCTTACTACTAGCTTAAGTAAGGTGATATAGTGATAGTTACTAAGCTTAAGATGGGCATCATAGGTACGATACGGTCTCTTATATATACCAATCTGATTTTAGTTCCATATAACTGTTATCATTGTAACTAATACATGGGAATCATAGAAGAGAGATAAAGGTGAATACATTACTCAGCTTAAGCTAATCCAACTCTTTTCACTAATCAAAGCTGGAAAGAGTGTATTCAATGATATCGAGCTAGAACAGGAACAAGCATATCTCAGTATTGAGCTTACATTACACCTATGTCCACATTAGCTATTGAAATACAAGATGATTTATTAGGTAGAATATTGTATGCTATTACTCTATCCTTAACCTGTATGATGAATATGGACATTGTAGTATACACTAGAGTAACACTGAAACGTACTTTTTATAAAAGACCAATATGAGATAATGTAGATTAGGGAAACCCTATCCTCATATAAACTATACAAGCTTATTGATCCAGATATGATCTGAGCCTATACTACGATATGTATATTTTTTATCACTTTAATATGATATATTGATTGGCCTAGGATTAAGGGACATTTCAACATCCCAAAGCACTGGACAATACACCATTGGCTTGGCACCTTAGTACAAGGGTTTTAAGGGTACAATTGAATGAAAAAATATGAAGGATAATTGTGTGTCTTACACAATTAGTGGCATCATATAGGAAATTAATGAGACAAAATTAAGAATTATAGAGTTGCTTACAATCAAATAGATGAAAAAACACATACAAAAAACCAGATAATAATCATGAACAAGCTTAATATTGAATTATGAACTGTAAACGAACTTACAAAATGTGACACTACGAACCTGGTCAAGCGCACAAGCAAAAATATCCTGGACATGACCCTGGTTGACAAGTTGTATCGCTCATGATGCAAGAGGATTTGTACCTGCATTTCCAAGTCATTCAAAATCCATAATTATCTATACAATAAATAAAAGTAATGGATGTAGTATTTTTTACTCTAAGATGCATTCTTATGATAATGTTAGAACATATGTTGAAAATTTCAAAACATACCTAAATAAGCTCCTCTTCGTTTCAAGAACAATTTATTGGAGTCGCATGAACTTGGAACAAGCCTCCCACGATCTGAAAGAGTAGCAACTAAGTCAACAGTGAATTTTTTGTTGCTACTCTGGATCAAGGGAGGTTTGCTCCAAGATTAAATCGCTCCAATAAATTATTCTCTACTAAACAGGGCCAACCACGTGAAGGTGGAAGCTCTTATGCCCCCCCCCCCCTCACATCACTCTCAATTCCCCAATACCCAATCTATATTTCATTTTTTACTTTCATGAGCATAAAAACATATATTCAATAACTAATAAAAAAAAAATTCAACAAAAAGTACGCAAGGAAACATTGCAATTAATGTTTGACATAAAAATAGTATGATAAATGAGTTTTTTATATAACGCAAAAAACGTTCCAAGTATGGTAACGTTTGTCTTATAATAATACAATATTTTACATTATCAAAATTTCTTTTTCTTCTTCCTATTTCTAAAGCTCCTAATTACATCATCAATATCATCATGCTCTACTCCTATTTCGTGCCTTTCTTGCACTTATGACCTAGTTGTGTAGTCACGATGTCTGGTCTCATCCAGTGACGGGGCATCGCCTACAAAAATAGATAATATTAAATTTTAATTTTCAGTTTTTAAATATCATTGAATTAGTTATGTAATATTAATTAAAAAAAAAATTGCAATGAGATTATTTACCTGGTGCACTAGTTGTCACCGTTATGACCGTTGCCCTATCTTCCTCTCTGGTGGTAAGATCCTCAAGTACAACATTCTCTGTCATTTAAACAAAAAACATTATAAGGACAACCGTCTAGGTATAATTAGAAAAAATTATAAGTGGAAATTAATTACCGTCATGGTCCTCGCTGATAGTAGCATTGTCGGCCTGGTCCCCACTACAATGATCAGGTTGCACATTAGGAACATATTCTTCTGGAAATATTTCGCTCTCAACGCACTGCTCTACAACTCGGTTATTTGGCTCATTGAAAGTGTTGCCCCCTTATTTAAACAAAGTTGTTAGACATTAAATTTATGGACGAAAACAAACATATTGAAAGGTTAACGTTTTACCTTATCAAGCATTCTGGATCTTGGGACCTGTCCCAAGCTTCTACGATATTCAACTAAGGCTTCATAACCGGAACGGAAAGCGATCTTTTTATCCTCCTATATAGTTTCCATTCCAAATTCATCACTCTACATTACATATGATTGTGTATTTTTAATGTTATTTGATGGGATTACAAAAACGTTGGAAGGCAATACAATTAATTATAAGATGTTTAGCTACTTACAATTATTGCGGCTAATTTCAAGTAGGCGCCCTGGCCTAGCTTGTGATGGCCCTTTTTTTCAATCCTAGCTTTGGTTGTCTTCGAGGTGTCAGGAAACCTATCATCAAAAGATTGAAGTCAGATATGACATAGCACACTTTTATTTTAGACATAGATAAAATTAAAGCTATTGAATTAAAGTTGTAATTTACCTTGCGGGTCCAGTTGGAATTTTTCCTTCTTTCTTTGCCCTTTTCTCTTTTCCATCATGGATTAGTGCTCTCCACTCACTCTCTGGAACTGTGAGAGGATGCTTGTATATAGGGTTAAATTGCAATTGTGTCCTATAGGTGTCCCTGGTATATTTCAAATATTTGCCAGCTACCCGAGCCACCGTTGTTCTGTCAAATGTGCCCACCCCAAAAAGGGCTTCTAGATAATCTAGAAGTTCTTTTTTTAGGTTGGAATTCTGGGAATTCCACATTGTGTGTATGGTTGGGCCAAAAATTACCAATGCATGGCTCTCCAAAAACCTGTAGAACTCATTGTTTCCTACACAGAAAAAATATATTATCATTAATTTAAAAATAAAAATCATGATAAAATATTTTTTAGATAGAGTACATGAAATAGTTAAAATATTAAAACTTACCTGGGAGTTGTACATGCTTTATAGGGACACCTTCATCGTTCACCAACAGCATGCCATTAATGGTCCCCGTGGAGTTGACACGTGTAGCTCCAGGAAATGAAATAATATAGTTGGCCATATCAGCCTCATCATTGCCAACACGTTCAGCGGTTGGCTGGGTGTCTTCTTGGGCAGGGTGCGTTTCTCGGCTGCCACCTAAAGGCGTAGAAGGTGTACGAGAGGGTGGCTCGAAAATCTCTTGCCCTTGTGTCCCACTACCATCAACACCGGGTGCAACAGGTGTCAGATAACGCTACATACAAAAGAATTTTTTTGTTAGTTTAGTTAATGTAAAAATTAAAAATAAAACTATCACAATTCATCTCATGCAGAACAAAAAAAATCCTTTTGATTTTTTATTATTACCTTATATGTTTCTAGCTGGGTCATAAGTTGTGTTATCCTCATTGCTATTTCAGGTGTTTGAGGCGAAGCGTCTACCAAACCCTCAAATTCCAACGTTGCTTTTCACGCCTTTTTTCGCAGCAACAACAATGGACATGGGGATGAAGAAAGCTCTTCCTCGTAGAGGGAATCACCAGGCGTACCATGGCTAGGTGTCCGCATATTTGAACAAAATTAATATTATTTCAATTATGTAAATAAATAAAATACCTGAAGATAGAGCAATGTTGGCACTCTACATGTTCTTCCGCTGGCCCCTTCCGCGATCATCCTGTCTTAGGGTTGTTCCTGTACTGCCCTGATCAGTCTGCCACATTGCAATAAAATTAGAAATTTGAAAACTTGAAAACAATATCTAACTTGAAAAAACAAAATGAAAAATGATAAGTCTAATAATTCCTTGACTGAGATTTCCTGAGTTGTTGTACCTATGCACAATGAGATTGCAGCGAGAATTACTATCACATGTTGACAACTGTAGGATCACTATGTTTTTTCAGTGTAATTTGTATCATTATGTCAATTCAACGCATACATGAGGTATGTTTTCAAATGGAAAGCACTCTAACCATTGACTAGGTAAATTCATATAGGGTTTTTTTATGATAAGAACAACACCTAATCTTTATATGAAACAAAGTCATTTCACAACACCGAGTTAGAGACTATTTCAAACTTATGTTCACACCTTTCTTGGTTTATTTCAATTCTGTTTATGCCAGCTCTTAGCTTAATTACTTGACCTTAAAACTATAACAACTATGTAATCAAATAAAACCTTTGTCAAGGTCTTGTCAATATATAGTTCTAGAATCACCTTTGAAAAATATGCCTCCCTTTTAGTCTAGGCTAATGGTGTAATTACCTTAGTGATCCATTAGTTGATTGATATCCCTCTTAATGTGATACATATAGAACAGCTACAACCACATACAGAGTCTCCCTGTTTCAGTTCTGTGAGGGCCAGAACTGCCTCTAGTTGCAATTTTTGTACAAAAATTTCCTAGATAATTCTGCAGTGTTGCAACAAAGCCACATTTCAACGTAATCTCACTATCTACCAGCGAATGCCCCACCAAAATGTCCTGAAATTAAAACTGCCAAAAATTACCATTTTTACCTCCTCTTTCCAAATCACTTTTTCCGACGTTTCCAAACCACTATCGCTCTTCTAATAGGTACCTATGCACAATGAGATTGCAGTGATAATTACTATCACATGTTGACAACTGTAGGATCACTATGTTTTTTCACTGTAATTTGTATCATTGTGTCAATTCAATGCATACATGAGGTATGTTGTCAAATGGAAAGCACCCTAACCGTTGACAAGGTAAATTCATATAGGGTTTTTTTATGACAAGAACAACACCTAATCTTTATATGAAACAAAGTCATTTCACAACACCAAGTTAGAGACTATTTCAAACTTATGTTCACACCTTTCTTGGTTTATTTCAGTTCTGTTTATGCCAACTCTTAGCTTAATTACTTGACCTTAAAACTATAACAACGTCTATGTAATCAAATAAAACCTTTGTCAAGGTCTTGTCAATATATAGTTCTAGAATCACCTTTGAAAAATATGCCCCCCTTTTAGTCTAGGCTAATGGTGTAATTACCTTATTGATCCATTAGTTGATTGATATCCCTATTAATGTGATACATATAGAACAGTTACAACCACATACAGAGTCTCCCTGTTTCAGTTCTGTGAGGGAGAGAACTGCCTCTAGTTGCAATTTTTGTACAAAAATTTTCCTAGATAACTCTACAGTGTTGCAACAAAGCCACATTTCAAGGTAATCTCACTGTCTACCAGCTAATGCCCCACTAAAATGTCCAGAAATTAAAACTGCCAAAAATTACCATTTTTACCTCCTCTTTCCAAATCACTTATAGCGTATCTAAGATGAGAAAAATTTATCATAGGCTAGTGTCCTGCCAACCAAAGGGGAGATGGTTTCATGGGAACATGAGGAATGCCATTTTTGCACATCCGATGCTACCACATATTGAGTCTCATAGGGAGTTGTCTATCAAACCCTCTTAGCAAATATAGCAAAAGATATTCCTGCTTATGGAAGTGCATGATTGATTGATAAATTACCTTCAAAGTGGATGGATTTAATGATGAGCATGTTTCCAGATGGATGCTTTGCACTCTGGAAAGACAAGCTTAGGCTTGTGGTCTCCCTGAGCAAGATGGAGTAAGAACAGTTAAGTATTTCTGCAATAGATATGCTAGGATTTGGGGAGTGCTAAGTGCTGCTAAAGATCTCTGCTAGCAGGTATATTGAGTAGAGCTATTGAGGTTTCCATTGACAATTCAGTCAGCAATATCATTAATTTTCAGAAAGAAGCTTGGTGACTTGTTCCTATTTTGGGATATGTTGTCTCTTGAAATAACCCTTTACTAATACCATGGTTTGAAAAAGATACTTTATGATAAATTCCATCGTGTTCAATACTGAAAATGAAGGCCACAAAATCAGAACATGAAAACTCATCATGATAGGATACCAGAAACTAGATAAGATTGGGGCATAATATCATGATAGGATACCATAAACTAGATAAGATTGGGGCATAATATCATGATAAATCTAGCTCATGTCGAAACATTGTACAACATCACATTAAGACAACCCTATATCACTACTAACCATCAAGGGAAATTGATAATGAGAAATTTCATCTTCTAAATTCCTTGATTTTCCAAAGACATAAATAGATACCTCAAATTTATTACAAGATCTATATGAAATCTTCTCACCCCACAATGTTTTAGAAGTTCTCAAAGAATGCACTGTTCAAATCCAACTGTCGACAAGTAAGAATTTGAAGCAGTATCTAGAAACTTTTCACCCATGACCCTTTGATCCATAGTAGGAAACTTAATATGAATTACAATATTGAGTTTGGAAATGTAATTTGAGTCATGTAGATTTGTGCGTTCAAGGGCACATTCTGGATAATGCTTGTGACTGAATCAGACTATGGTGTTTTTAGCAACTCTGCGTGACATCATGTTGAACAAAGTGGTCATATTATAATGTGTGATAATTTACATAATGATTGAGTTGTTTTAATGATGCAAGCGTTGGTAGTGTCCGAATATCAATCTGAAATATTTGAGTGGCAGGGCTTGATGTTCGTTATACTTCAAGAGAACTTAATTCAAGTCTCTGATTCAATGAAGGAAATAAATCGAGACTCCTATCTCATTTTCCTTTTTATGCTCTAGCCTCTAAGTGACATCATCATCACATTCATATACACAGCCTAAAATTCAGTGGAAATTGTTGATGTTCGGTGGCATCGTTGTTATACTCCTAAGGTATAGACATCTTGATCACACCATCAAGCAGAGGGAGTAATTAATATTCTATATCAAATGTATAGAAAGGCATTAATCCTCTTTCAGTTTTGAAGGGGCAGTCTCCTTGAAACCTTTTATATCATAATTCATCCTTGAGACGTGTAACAGAGTTATTGAATCATGCTAGCAGAGTTGTCATCCTTTGAAAGGGATCTAGCATAGATAATTAGATCCATCATTATTTAAGGCAATCTGGAGGAAGTTTTTTTTTAAGCAGACAAAAGTCCAAAAAGAATATATGGGTTGCAATTTTTGAAAGTTTCTTCCTTTTTAAAGGACTAGATTATGACCCTTTGGATCAGAATCTTGCAACAGTTCTTACAATCACAAAGAACAGAAGTAACCCACCGAGGAAGCATTGATGGAGTGGACTGAACAGTCTCTAATTTTGATTGATCATTGGGCAATTTGACTTTATGATCTTAAAAGTAAGTCTGCAGAAGGAGCTATTATGTCCAATAATTATTATAAGGAAGATCATGTCAAAAGACTTGATAAAAGAAAATTCATGACTATTGATCTAATGACTCTAAAAATGATTCCATATATCTCTGGTTGCCTGAGAGGTTGCATGAAAACTTTAAGAAAAATAATATATGAAAGATGGATCCGTAATTCAGAGAAGACCAAAGGCTTCTTTTTTCTTGAAGGAAGATCCAGATCACCTATCAAGAGACTCTTTCTTCAGCCTCTTATCTATCACAGGAAGGTTGAAGTTATTGAGAAACTTTCTGATCATTTATGACGTGGTAAGGTTTCTCAAGCTCAACATGTTCTGATCTCATCTTCAAATCAGGTATGGTTTTACATTCATATTATCTGTCTCTACATTAGAAGCTGAGTTTCGTATCTAAGAAGTCACACTCCTGGGCATCACTTAAGTGTACCAAATCCTAGGTCGGATCATATTTCAGAAGGTACCATTTCCTCCATCAAATTCTAGGTATAATTATCACTGATTTATTCAGCAGTTAAGCTCTAATTATCTTGTCATCCCATTTTGAATCATCCAAGAGCAATCTCATCAAGAAAATACCTTTGAAATTTACAGCGGAGAATTGAGGCTAGCATGGAGCAAGAAGGACAAGTTTCTCTCTGTTTTAGGGTGCGTACTTCTTGCAGGACTAAGCCACAGGTGTAAGGAGAGGTTAAGGGTACTTCTGTGTTTTTTTTATGGTAATTATTCCTCTATTCCGGACCGCAGTGAATAGTAGCTTGTGGAGGAAGGTTAGAGGGCATTATAATCATAACAGTGAATTGCAATCATAACAGTGGCATATTTCGCTCATTTATAAAGTATAATAGACACACAGAGTTTCTTCAAACATTTTTCATGCAACAAAAACACTACTATTGAAGAATGAAGAAACCACATTACCATTTTGTCGTGTAGCAATTAAGTCAAGAGTTTCTTCAATGTCACCTTAGCATATTAATGTTTCCTTTGACGTTGCCCTATCAAATTAATCCCTGCACTAATGCAACCCTTGCAAATCAATAGAGTGACATAGAGTGGGGTCTGGCTCCGCAGAAGGAGAATAGAGCGGGGTCTGGCTGCAGGGAAGGAGATAGATACAGGTTTGGCTACCGGGGGAGGAGAATAGAATGCACAGGAAAGAAACTAAATTGTGAAATGTATGAGAAGTCTAATAATCAGTGCAGGGAAGACCGGTGGGTGCCCTTGTGTAGTCAAAAATTTAAAATTCATTCTATTGAAGTATAAACATATCTACCCCAAAGTTAATTTTTCCTTAGTTTGGATTAAATTAGACATTAAACTCGTTAGAATTAATGTTGGAGGATGATTAAAATTCTAAACTTTAATAGATCAAATCAATTGTGAACATATAGATTATTATAAACTTTGTAGTGCTGCTTTCTTCCTTTTACCAAAGTGGGTGAAAGGAACATATCAATGTGGGTTAAAGGAACATATTACAATACTCTTGAAGGTACATGTATTAGGGACTACATTAATGTGACAGATTTGGTGGATGCATACGTGAAGCCTTAGTTAATGTTCATCCTAGTGAAGTAGAGTTATATAATGTTGGCCCGGGAAAGGGTATGTAAGATATAACTATAACATGAACTTATGTGATTTGATATGGGCGCCCTCAACCAAAACGACCCGGCCCGAATGGGTTTTGGCGGGCGCCCTCAAACTAAACAACACGGCGCACCCGACCGAACGAAGGCACAAGGGAGCAAACGGAAAACGGGCCACACGAACATGTACAAGGCACTCATGCGGTCACAACTTAGCAAATTTGATACGGCCGCCCTCAAACGAAATGACCCGACCCGAATGCGTTTGGGCGGGTGCCCTCACACAGCGCGACATGATCGAACGAAGGCACAAGGGAGAAACCGGAAAACGGGCCGCACGAACATGCACAGGGCACCCGTGCGGTCACAACTTAGCAAATTTAATACGGCCACCCTCCACCGAAATGACCTGACACAACCAGATATTCTTATAAGATGTAGTATCCCTTTAAAATTCAACAATTACAATTAAAATTTCTTCTACAAGTGTGGAACAAGATTAAAAATTAACAACGGTGGTAAGTATTTCTCCTAAGAAATTGAGGAATTTTGAAAATATTGGGGGATTGCATGCTTGAAGACAACTCCACGTGGTCTCGAGCAATATGGCCATGCTAAGACACCAAATCAGACCTTGATAAAAAAAATGCGTGAAGCATGAGAGAGAATGTTAGTTTAAGCAAAGGATTTTGATCTGAAGTCGTTGCTACAACAAATTATTTGATTAATATGTCACCAAGTTCAATTTTGGGTGACATTAAACTAGAGGAAGATAGAGTGGAAAGAAGCCATCTCTTGCACATATTAGGTTTTTGAAGTGTGAAACATGCATGTATGTGGCTAAAGTGGATAAGACAAAAATTGACAACCTATCTTAAGAAAAGGATTTTGAGCTGAAGTAGTTGTTGCAAATAATTATTTAATTAATATGTCACCAAGTTCAATTTTCGGTGACATGACACTAGAGGAAGTCGAAGTGGAAAGAAGCCTTCTCTTACATGTCTTAGGTTTCTAAAGTGTGAGGATTGCATGTATGTGGCTAAGGTGGATAAGATAAAACTTGACAACATATTAGTCAATTTCCTTGACCCTTTATTGGTTATTCAGAAGGAGTATGAATACACCACCGTTAATATCAAGGTAACCCCTAGCATATCAAGGGATACAAGTTGTAGTTTTCGTCTGAACATCAACATACCACAACTATGCCAGACATCTAATATTTTCAGATAATGAGGATCGAAACATTGTCTTAATCTCCGAGCATTAGGGATTACAAAGGTTTTGTTCACACGCCTCCACCCTTCTAGATTCAGCTTGCAGACATATTCTGGGATTCCATAGGAGATCTTCCTCCACCTAATAGGCATGAGGGATTCCAGAGGTTTTGGTTCCACACCTCCACCCTTCTATTTAATTAGGAACCCTAGGAAACCAAGCAATAGCCATGCTTAATGAAAGGCGAAGGGCTCCAAGTCTAGCAGCTCTATCCCACTATTGTCCAGGCCTAAGCTCTGCCATCAGCACGCTTGATTTTTTCCCTCGATTTCTTCTCGCTTTTCAACGTTCCTCCCTATATTCTTTCCTGATATCCCTTCCATTCCCACTGCATTCTCTCTACTTTTTCCCTTGGTTCATTGGAATGATACCCCTTAATCTGCGTTTATTGGAACGATCATTGGTTCATCAACAAGCATTGTTTCATCACTATGTGTTGTTTGGTATCATAATTTTATTTCAGTGGTGCGCTTCCTATGGTAGTGGCATTGTGCAATCCTTCATTGAATATGGTAAAACAACTGGTAAAGGGAAAGGTAAAGCACATGAATCTTTTCATTATGTTGTGGCACATTATAACATGTCTACATATGTGCATACATGAACATATTTGACCCATTCTGAAATCAATAGATATCTAATTTCAAGATGAGTTGTGGAAGAAATCACTCAACTATGAGCATACGTATACCCTTTAGATGTTGAATATGTCATGAGTACAAACATTTATATCACCATTATTTGTTGGTAAATCAAATGAAGTCCCCTAAATCGGTGTCGATTCAAGAAAATAATGGGTTTACAGTTGTTGAGCATAGTCATTGTAACCCTAAACATGGATCCTTACATGACCCAGCCTGACCCAATTCACCCGAACACGTTTCCTTGGGCGCCCTCATAGTACGGCACAACCCGAGCTAACCTGACCTGAACACGTTTCCTTGGGTACCATCACACAACCAGACCCGACCTGACCCACCCGAACGTCGAAGGCATGAGGGAGCAAACAAAAAATGGCTTCCATGAACGTGCAATACAAGGCACACAGGCAGTCACAACTCAACATTTTTTATACGACCACCCTCACACGACCCAACCTAACCCGCCCTGACCCACCCGAACGCGTTTCCTTGGGCGCCCTCACATGACAAGAACTGACCTGACCTGACCCGCCCGAATGTGTTTCCCTAGGCGCCCTCACACGACCCAACCCGACCCACCCTGACCTACCCGAACACGTTTAATCCTTGGGCGCCCTGATCACACGGCACAACCCGACCTGACCCGACCCGACCCACCCGAACACGTTTCCTTGGGCGCCCTCACATGACCCTACTTGACCGGACACATTCCTTGGGTAGCCTGCCATGACCCGACTTGACCTGACCCGCTCGAACGCGTTTCCTTGGGCGCCCTCACAGTACGACACGACCTGACCCGAACGTGTTTCCTTTGGGCTCCATCACACGAGTACTCGACCTGACCCGACCTGCCCGAACATCAAAGGCACGAGGGAGAAAATAACAAACGGGTTGCACGAACGTGCACAAGGCACACAAGCAGTGACAACTTAGCATTTTTTATACAACCTCCCTTAGACAATCCAACTCAAACACATTTCCTATGGCGCCCTCACACGGCATGACCCGACCCGCCCAAACGAAGGGCGCACGAGCGAGAAAACGGAAAAAGGATCGCACAAACATGTACAAGAAACATTAGTGGCACAACTTAGCATTTTTTATACGATCACCCTCACATGACCCAACCCAACCCGACCCGACCCGACTCGCCCAAACATGTTTCCTTGGGTGCCCTCACAATATGGCACGACCCGACCTGACCCAACCCGAATGCATTTCCTTGGGCAACATCACACGACTCGACCCGACCCACCCGAACACGTTTCCCTAGGCTCCCTCATGACACGGCCTGACACGACCCGACCTGGTCAGACATGTTCCTTGGGCGCCCTCACATGACCCAACCTGACCCAACCCTCTCGAACATGTTTCCTTGGGCGCCCTCACGGTACAACACGACCCAACCAGACCCGACCCAAATGCATTTCCTTAGGCGACATCACACAACCCAACCCGAACCGACCCGCCTGAACATCGAAGGCACGAGGGAGAAAATGACAAATGGGTCACATGAACGTGCACAAGGTACATGGGTGGTCACAACTTAGCATTTTTTATACGGATCGACCTCCCTCACACGATTTGACCCGAACGAGTTTCCTGTGGCGCAATACCGACACTTATCTCCAAACGTCGCAATACCGACACTCAAGCCTCACCATATCATGTATGACACCCTATAAGGAGTGGTATTGAAAATATGAAGAATATGACATAGGGGATGACTATCTAGAAGATGACTCTACCACTAGGATAATTAGTCAAGGTAAATTTGACTACTACTAAAGGATTGTTGGAGTAGAAAATTGTCATGGGTACCACATATTTTCGAGGTAGCTAGGAATCTAATATTTATAAGTAAAATGGGTGATGCAATCATGCATATCATATTTAAGAAGGATTCATGTTAGATGATTCATGTTGTGATGGTGTTGATAAGAGGTGTTCAGATTGGCATATTATACAAGTTGTAAGGGCATATTGACCAAAGTGGTTGCAATAGTGCAATTGTTCATAAAACTTATGGCTCAACCCTCTTGTTTAGTCAATAATACCATGTTGTAGCATCAAAAGATGTGACACAATGGAGAGAAAATAATTTGAGTTATGCAAAGCAAAGGTATGATTAAATTTTTGTATAGTAACTCTCTAAAATTCGCTTTATGTGAATATTGTATTTATGGGAAACAAAATCGTCTTAAATTCCCATTTGGTACTACAAGGGCAAAGAGAATTATGGAGTTAATTTATAGTAATGTATTTGGGATAGTAACAATGCAATGACTAGGTCTATCCATATATTATGTTTTCTTCATTGATAATTTCTCCAAGATGACATGGATATATTTCCTAAGGAAGAGGTCTAAGGTTTTCAATAAATTTCAAGAGTTCAAATCTCTTATGGAGAACCAAATAGATAGAAAGGTAAAGGTTATGATAATCGATAACAAAAGTGAATTATATGGTAAATAATTTAAGAAAATATGCAAACAACATGGGATATAATTTCCCCAAACAACTACTCCATACACTCTTTAGAAAAATCAATTCATTGAGAGAATGAATAAGATGTTGATGGAAAAGTGAAGGAGTGTGTCCAATAATGCAGAACTAGCATAAGAATTATACACAAAAACAATCAACATTGTGTGTTACCTAGTGAATAGGTCTTCATCATCAACATTGGTGACAATACTCCACACGAAGTATGGTTTTGTAAGAAACCATCACTTGCACATCTTAGATTGTTTGGATTTGATGCATTGTTCTATGTTCCAATGGAAAAGAGGAAAAAATAGGATAACAAGTAAAACAAGTGTATTTTCATAGACTATAAGGATGGAATGAAATGATAGAAGATATGGAATTATGTGACAAGGAAGATAATTTATAGTCAAAAGTGATATTTAGGGAAGTAAGGTGTAATTATAAAACATAAGATACTTCAAAAAAGAAGGAAAATAGAATTTATTATTGGACTTGCAGTTGGAGTAAAGTGACTTAGATGAGTCAACAGATTCAGCCAAAGATTTGTAACATCAAACTTTGATTCTGGGGAGGTCTAGTCGATTAAGGAAAGATCTTGAAAGGTATACCCAACATGATTTTCGGTCTTCTTTTTGTTATCTGCCATTGAGGATGAACCTAGGACATTTGAGGAGAGAATCAACTTGATACGTGGTTAACTTTAGTCAAGAGATATGAATGAAGAAATGGATTCTTTGCATAAGAATAAGACATGGCGGATTTGGCCAAGTTACTTATTAGAAGGAAGAATGTTGGTTTCAAGTGGGTGTTAAAGGAAAAGTTGCATTCAATAGATCAGGTTAGGAAATACAAGGCTTGACTTAGGGCAAAAGGATATTCCCATTCCCAAGTCAAGGGAGTCAAATTCAGTAACATATTTTCCTCTATTGAAAAATTAAATTTCATTAAATTACTAATGTCTTTGGTTGCGGCTTTTTATCTTGAGATACGACAATTGGATGTATAGGTAACAGTTCTACATGGTGACCTAGAGTAAGAATATACTTGAAATGACCTGAAATTTTTGTAGTAAATGGAAATCCAAAGTTAGTTTATAAGCTGAAAATTTTCATTTATGGTTTGATGCAATCACTTAAGATATGGTACCATAATTTTGACATGTACATCTAGGGATTGGGATTTGTGAGAAGCCAAGTTGATCACTATGTATATCTCAAGTCAAAAGGTAGGTATTTCAAATATGTAGTGTTGTATTTTGATAGCATCTTACTAGTTGGAGACAACATGGGTGCGATTAGGAAAGTGAAGATGTAACTATCCTCCAAATTTGACATGAAGTATCTCAATATTGTAAGTTTCATTCTTGGAATGGATATCATCAAAAGACTACGTAGTGAAGAAACAATTGGTAAATTAGAGAAAGTAAGTTGTGACAACCTTGAAGTGTTTCAACATGTATATTCTACTAAACTAGTGAAGGTACCAATTCATGTCAGGTAAATACTGATTGTTGATCAATTTCCAAAGACACAAGAAGAAAGAGAAGACATGGCTTATGTTTCATATGCATTTTTTGCAGCTATTCTAATTTATGCATTGGTCTGCACTTGACTGAATATTGCTCATACAGTGGGAGTATTAAGCATATACATGACAAAAATTGGTAAAGAACCTTAATTTGTTGTCAAAAGATTATTAAAATATTTGTGTGGTACAAGTGATGTTCATATCTACTACAATCGAAGACTTGAGGATGACAATAAAACAATTGTACAAATATTTTTAGATGACGATTGGATTGGATATCTAAACAAAATGTGTCAACTAACTAATATGTAATCAATTTGTTCAATGGAGCTAAAATATGGATGAGTAAGTGGTAGTTGGTCGTGGCACCATCAATTATGAAAGTTGAATGCATAGTACGAACTTATGCAAGCAAGGATGCAATTAGGTTGTAATAGTTGTGTTCAAAGATCAGGTTTTCTTGACAGCCCAGGGAAAATTCCCCTTCATTGTAATTATTTCATATATTTTGATTTATAATTAAAAATAATTGAGAATTTAGGACACATATTCCAGATTTTTAGGAAGGAGGTTTCTTGGGATTTGAAGGAAGCTTGACTTGTTTCCCAATAGTCGTTGAAGGTTGGAAAGTGTGCCATAAATGGATTGGTTTTACAAATTAATGGAGTGGGAAAGAAGAACACAAGAACCATTCCTGCCTTGGAAAAATATATAAGGTAGCAATGAAAAAATTAAATAGAGGAAGGGTTGCATTTTTAGTTGGGGAATAGAGAAGTAAACCAACAAGAAGTGGGGAGGAAGGAAGTGCTAACACACAACATTTTCTCCACAGTCAAATGTGAAAAAACCATTATAGCGAAGAAGGAAGAGGGGCGAAAAAAATGACTAACCCACACAACCAAAGACAATTTCAATGACCTAATGAAAATACAAACATCCTCGTGGAGGAGACTACACACACGATATAATAAAGAGCATGTACACACACAGCACTCTCACTCACGGAGAAGGATAAAATTCCGATTGAGATAAATAAAAGAGAACACAACTAAACAAAACAAGAGAAAAAAAACGTTATGTTGTTATCATAAAGTGGGGAGTAGATCCATTCTTCAGTTGAGCATTAATAGGTGGAAGATTTGACACTTCTTTCCAATATAGGAGAAGGGATAAAGGTAGCAGTTGCGTCTCAGTACATGTGCATACTATAGATATGGAACATGATATGAAAAATGTTTAAATCGTTAAAAAAAGAGCATTTCATTGTATATAAGGAATTAAACATAGAAGCCATGATGTTTGATATGATGTTAATATTATTCCTAAAGATTGGATCTTCAACCTTGATTCAAGTACAAGACATAGACCCGTATATATATGGAGGATATATTTGTGAATATATATCAGAAACTTTGTGAAGTATATATCATTTTTTTAGTATACATGTTTCATTCGGGTTATCAAACTGTTTTTACTTGAAATTTTTGTGTCTTTCATACAAAAATATGGTTGATATTTCAAATTGATTCTCATCGTGTTAATATCTGAAATAAGTATCTTTCATATAAATATATGGTTAATAAATCGGTTAATTTATCAATGTTACAAAACAACGTCAATAATAATATATTTGGACAAATTTTATAAACATACGAAATATGTACAAAACTAAGACTCTTCTTAATACCCTTTTCATATTCCATTCGTTATAACCAAAAAATAATAATTATGAAGCTTATGATATACTATCAACACGAACACATAAAGTTGAAGTTAATGATCGGTTGAGGTGAAATAAAATTACACTTTTTATTTCGGTATTGCAACGCTTTGGAAAACACGTCGGAAAAGCGACGTTTTTCAAATAAACGTCAGTCTTGCGACGTTTGGCTTCAAAACGTCGCAAGACTGACGTTTATTTGAGAAACGTTTTTTTTCCGACGTTTTATCCAAAGCGTCGCAATATCAACGAATGTGTAAGAGACATCGCAATTATGACGTTTCGTCCCATAAACATCGTAAGATCGACGAAGAGTTTAAAATGTCGCATTCTGAGGACAAACATAAACGTCGGTATAGCGACGGTTTGTGGCGGGATTTGAAAAATTGATAGAAATTGGGGAAATTTCCGACAGTACGACAAAAGTGTCGGAACTAAACTGTCGGAATTTCCGCCAAATGTACTAGTGAGTCCAACTTTTAAATTATGTTTTCACTATGAAAATCTGACCCATTTTTTGTTACCTTTGTCATTACAGTATACAGTTTGCTTTTGGTTTAAGCACAATCAAGGAGTTCAGGTATCAAATCAACTCATTGACTGGATTTATTGGAGGTTTCATGTCGCTTGAATCAAACATGAAGTTTGTAGATGTTAGGGTAGGTACGAGTGTGTGTGAAGAAGCTCAAGTATTCTAAGCATATTTTTAGCATGTACAGATTTTGGATTGCAGCTTTCAATAAGCTTGAGCCTGAGGAGAAGGCCATAAAAGCTTGGCAAAGCCTTCATCAATTTCTAAAAATTTCAGTTTTTGAAGGAAGGCACTGGAACTACAACTTATTTGTTGTACCACAAGGGCACACCATCCCCAGTGGAGCCACTGTTATCACACATAAAATTTCAGTGTTTGATTGATAAGGTTATTAGCCTAGGTCTTATTTTGTCTCACAAAAATTGGTTCATGAAATTGATGAAAACTCATGAAATAGTCATTATCCTAAGTCTAAAATAGCCCATGCATCATGTCATTAGAGTAAAATTCATAAAAATCCACCTTAGGTTCACATGCATTAGTTTAAAGTTTGATAGTGGCCACTTGTCTGACTTTACCCGATTTTGCAATGAATATAATTGCAAACAGACAGATTTCACTAAGGAATCACCTGACCATTTCGTAGCGAATCTTCCAAGTTTATAACTGAAAACGCTACGGAATTGTGTTTTTTTTTCACCAATAAAAGGATGATGAGCTATCAATTTTTTTATAGGTTTTGGGTGAATGTGAAGTCATGTGATCGGTTATTACAATCATCCAAGCATGCATAATCATAAGTGTCATTCATCATTACCTTTCACTCCTCCCATTTGTCATTATTCCTCATATATACGAATTTCAATTTTTAAACTCTACTCCAAAGCTCCTCTCTGTCATCCTCATTTCAATCTTTGAATGCAGTGGTTGATTATTATCATTGAAGAGTCCAGCTCCATCACAAGCAGCTTGTTGTTCAAATTGGTTTCTTTGCAAGTGTCACTTTTTCAAGAAAGGCAGAGTAGTATAAAGGAAGATGGCCATGAAAAAGAAAACAAACAAAGGAGGATCATGTGTAGAATATGAATTTGTAGACCTAAAATTAGTCATGGAAGACCCTAATGTTGCAAAGGACTTCATCAAAACTGGTTGCATGAGTTTTTACAAGAAGATACAAAAGGATTTCTCTGTTTTTTTATTGTTTGAGTAGTCAACTTCAAGAGCAGTTTTTGGGCAAACAGAGGAGAATTCTAAAAAATGAGAGAGGTTATTGTCAAGCACAGATCAAAGAACATTAACCTCTTTCACTTTTCTCACAGGTGCTACAAATTGGGAGATTCGAAGATGTCTTTGGGCTCTATTTTCAGAATGTGTTTTTTCAGGTTTTAGACATGTTTTCAAATGAAGATTATGGACACCTGGAGATGTTTTTCAAAAAAAACAAGAGTGTTTTTTCTTAATCACGAACTAATTTACAAAAAAATCCTCCAATTTTGCAACAATATCAAGGATTCAAAGATAGGAGCTCATTTCTAAGCCCTAATTTTCATAAACAACAGCTCCATTTTTATTAATAGATGAACTTGTTGAAGGTGAAAATGTTGCTTCTTGAGGAGGGTAAGAGGTATTTTGAACCAAGTTTTCCTGATCGTGCTTCATCATATCAACTTCTAGACCCAAAGGCAAATTTTGAAGAAAAAAGTATGATTTTGGGGTTTTCTGCCAATTAGGCAATTTCGTAGCGAACCCCAGGCTTAAAGCCCAAATTTCGCTACAAAATCGTTGTAGGTGACTTTTTTCCTAAAATCATGGATATAGTCAAAAGTAAGGTGGGAAAAAAATTGCATTTAGCTCATTTGGTTCAAAAATTAACATCTCTAAATCAGAAAAGAGAGCTAATAGGTGGCATAGGTGGGTGAAATCAATTTGCTACAAAATTGCATTGATTCCCCTGTTTTTGCAGCAAGCAATATTTTGTAGCAATTTTGTGTTTTGAGGATTCATTGGAGGTCAGCCAGCCACGTGGAGAGTTTAAAGAGTATCAGTGGAATATTCTTTTGGAGGTTTAGTCTTCGACAAGGTTGTCCAGCTCACTAGCTCATCATGACGACAATCAACAATTATGATAACACCACTTCCTTAAAAGTAGGAGGATTAGTTTCCTAAGTCAGTAAGGACATTAATGTCTTGGTCATGGTCAGTCCTACTCAAGCACATGACCATATTTGAAGTAAATATGCAGTCCCTTCAGTTATTTGATGTAATAAATAGATGGAAAATTCCTAATAGGTCTCTAAGTCTTAAAGTTAATAGATGTCAGTTTTACTTCCATGTATTTTTCTATTGCTTAAGATAGGTGTCAGCAAAGAAGTTCGATGATCTAGCCATGTAGGCAGATCCAATGTAAAGTGAATGAAGCCTATTAATAGGTGATATTTCTAAGAACAGAGGGTTGGAGGATGTTATTCTGCACTAGTGCTATTGTAAAGCTTTTATGATAAGTAATATACAGCGACTGTGTCTTTATTATTCACTTGAGATTCATTTGGTGTTTCATGAGCATTTATCCTATGTATCTTATTATTTTGCTTTCAGTATCTTGATGTTTAATTACTCATAATTCATGTAGATCATGCTCTAACTTCCTTTAAACATTATGCTATTGTATATATGTGTGTGTTTTCCTTTCATTGAAACATCTACATGCCTCAGCTTCCACAAGGAGAACCATGTCACAGAATTTCCCAACACTAACTCCATAATCCCAATGGTAGTAAAACCTATACATTTTTCACCTGCATATAAACACATTCAAGACACTATTACAGAGTTAGCCATCTAATTGGATCATATTTGAACAAATCATAGTTACTTTTGAGAGAGCCCTCTCAGGCTGAAAAGGCTAATTTTCAGGCAGAAGTTGGTTTGAAAGAGTTACTTTAGGTTGTCTAGTGGAGCAACCCATTTGTACCAACTTAGTGATAACAATACTAGATATATTACCTTGTTCTGCCAAATATTTTGCCTTGTAACTGAACACACACATATATCATCTCTCAAGGGACTCCAATCCCTTAACGAATTTAGCCATAACTAGAAACCAACTGATATACTTGTTCATGACTATAGCATATATCCGCATAATGTCAGACAAAATCAAGGTTAAGAAGACTTCTTATATTCAAAGAACTCATTCATTTGGAATTTAGGGTTTCCAAACATAACCAAAGGAATTCTTACCCAATTACTTTCTTTTACCATTTAACTTGTTGCAATCAAGTCCTACTATGTAATGTCACATCACTCATTTGTTAGTTATATAAACACATAAACTATTACCTTTTCATTATAATTCCCTGCAACTATTTACATATGTCAGCCACATGTTCCACAAATCAAGACATCATGTCTATGAATTTGAAACCAACCTTTACCAAGTCTAACAACCATGTCATAGTCGATAACTAACTCACATTCTTCAATCATAATACATAATGCTACAACTATCACCTATTTACACTCAAGTGCATATCAAATATCTCAACACATAATGTGTTACTACAATGATCTTAAAACAAGGTCATTTCTTCATGCAATCTTATAGACACATACTCATATCATGCGATTAATCAAACATTTAAATAAACTATAAACGTACCATGTTAGATAAATGAACTAGACGACATAATAGACACCAAGCACTCAACATCAGATAGATGATATAATCAAAAAATTAAGCATCAAGTACAAGACGTAAGAAACTCATGCCTTGATGTATCTCAGAGGAGGTTATCTTGTTTACACAATCAATCTAATTAGCATGATATAACTTCACAAAATATCAACTAAATCATAATTAAGGTCATGATATCCATAACAATAACCAGCTAGTATGTTCACCTCATAAATTCATAAACAAATTTCATTAATGCATAACAATCACATATGCACAGTCAATTTATATTAGTACAACACAATATCATAGACATGTCATCTCATACCTGAATGCCATAACGTTATCCAACTGGATAAGTCAATTCAAATTAGCATGATATATATAACATCAAGATCTTAAAGTAATAACCCTAATCATAATTTAATTAACATATAGCAACAACAAGCTAATCATATAACATAATTGTCAACAACATGTAACATCGACAATTCATGTAACAGGTTACTACCATGCATGACTAACCCACACATGTACATGTGACTAAACCAATTAACCAACATCTATTATGTATGTAACCATAACATCAATAATCATGTACATAAACCTAATGTATATAACCCTAATGCATATAACAACCATTGACCAACACACCTGCATGTCAAACATACAATACATGTATGGTGATATGCTCTTATCCAAAGTCTAGTGCTGCAACTTCACTTGATGATCTGCATCTCCTCCTCTATCTCAACCAATGCATCAGCATCATAACGTACCAAAAACATCATGATGGCCTAATATGCATAGAATAACCTCATGGAAAACATCCTTAACCATGAAAGTGCATGCATAACAACATATCGACACTGACATGCATAACAAATGCATATACAACCGACATCCACTCATGGCGACCACATCCAATTACCATCAACTTTCACATGTCGACACCATTGCAACTATGGCCAATGTCATGCATATGTGACAAACACATATAACTTAAGCATGAGGAACACATATTCAGCCAACATAAATTCATGATCAACACACTGCCTATACAGTCTGAGGGTTGAACCATGCTCTAATACCACTCTGTGACACCCTCTTCCCACATCTACCCAAGTAACCAACCAACCAGGGTAAACATGTGACGAGAGGATACTATAATGAGATTCAACCTCCTTGGTGGCCTTAAGGAAGTGGAATCGACAGAAACACAACATACAAACCTTGTACAACAACAACAACACCCCAAGGAGGTAACCCAACCATTCAGGCCTCTTACCCCAGGGTCGCACTGACCTTTTGACTCTTTGAGCCATAGACAGAGGCACATGCTTGAAATCTAGCGCCAAAGAGGCTATAGATGCAGGAATAACATTGCATGCCATCTTCCATGGACTCGTTTCCTCAGTTTTGTGCGAGCGTCCCCGGGATTTGAACCACCTTATCAAGGCCAGAACCTAGTGCTCTGCCTATAACTTTATGAAAAGTTCAAAGATGACAAATAACAATAGAACAATGGTACAAAATAAATCACATCAATGAGAACTCATCTGGACCCCTCCTATCCATGACAAGAAATTTTTCAAACATGTCACAAACATGAAAGCTGCAGGTATAAACAAAAAAATTGAGCATGGGGGTCTCATACTTATCTGAGAATCGCTAAGAAGCAATGCTCCCCTACATCATAAGCTGCAGTACAATCTATTTGACCATATATACATTGTGCATTAATTTACAAGTAAAAACATAGGTAGAACCATACATCATCACTGTTAAAATACATGCTTATAACTAGCATAATAACAACAAAAATAGAGTGGATACTGTGAAATTCTCAAACTGAAATACTACTGCAGTGATAGGTTTATTTTGCCTACTTATTTATGATAATTTATTTATAGATTTTCTACCAGTAAATTTTGAAATAAACACAATTTCAGTATTCACGTAACCATAAGCAGAAAATAGAACATAACACATATAACGCAATAGAAACAATCACATGTACATAGTTATTTTTCGAAATTTGTCCCCAGAAAAACCCAAAGTGGGAAAATCAATGCAGCAGATGAGGGTTTGTATTATTCTTCAGCAAGGAAACATTTTTACAAGAAATAGTCGAGAAGACTTTAGAATACACCTGAGATAAAATTCCCTGAATCCTCTAGGAGGATTTTTGACACCCCTAAGTATCTCTATCTCCCTCTGTGTCACTCTATGTGATCTTTTGTGCAGTCCCTGCGCTGCACTGCATCACTCTGTGTGGGGACTCAGTGTTGTTGCTCAATGCTGACCTATGTGACCCCCTGCGTCCTCCTCTTATTTCCTTTCTCTCTGAATTTACTAACTTCTCCTTCCTCCTTCTGTCTCTGTAGCTCTGCCTCTAAAATCAAGTTCTATTCTTTCAGAATCGATTTCCTTCAGGTAATTAGTGTGTGCCTGGCTTGCTTTCCAAATGACCCTCAAGCCTTCTCTTATAATATTCTCGTTGATGAATCAACGACCTAGGTTAGAATACTGATGTCCAAGCTTCCCCACAAAATATTAGACTTGGAACACTTTCCAATGCTACAAAATTCAACACTCCCTCTTAGCGAGGAAAGTGGTCAAGCAAAATACCAATTGCATCTGCTCTGACCTGAAGCATCTACTACACTACTGATGTCTCGACTTCTGCCCCTCATCTGATGCACTGCTGCCCTCTGTACTGCTTCCCATGACACCATCTTTGCCATTTCCTCATCCGTACTGTCGCTCCCTCTGAATTTTGATCCTATCCATTCCTCTACTAGAATGGATTCTTGACCATCCCCATTGTTTCTCTGAAGTAAGAAAACTTAATCTTACCCATAGCTTTCATGAGTATATCGGCCACCTGTTCCCCTGTAGGAATGTACTTCAACAGTACAGCTCGTCATTGGACATAGTCTCTGATGAAGTGGCACCTAATGTCAATGTGCTTCGACTGATCGCTCATCGTTGGACATAGTCTCTGATGAAGTGGCACCTAATGTCAATGTGCTTCAACTGATCATGAAACACATGATTTTCAGAGATCTTGATGCAACTCTGATTATCACACAAAATTTTGGTCGATTCCATCCTCTTCTTGAGTAGGTTCATGAGAAACTTACGAAGCCATATGGCCTCATGGGAAGTTGTGCTACCTGCCATATATTTAGCCTCAACTAAGCTCAGCGCCACGGATTTCTATTTCCTACTGCACCAGGAAGGTTTTCCTGATCCGACACTGAAATAATACCCACTGGTACTTTTCCGATCTACTGGACTTCTAGGCCAGTCTGCGTTAGTGAACCCACTCAACTGCATTTTATTTCCCTTGATGTACCTCAATCCAAACTCGGCTTTCCCCTTCAAGTATCTGAGGACATGTTTGGTTGCTTCCCAGTGAGCCCTCCTTGGTTCTAACATGAACTGACTGAGGGTATTCACGGCATAACAGATGTCTGGTCTAGTGTTGACCAAGTACATCATTGATTCTATGAGATGCCTATACAAGGTAGGATCAGCCTCATAATCCTCGGATGTGTCGATTTTCTTCCAGTTTGTGATCATTTTTTTAGCCATGGGTCTACAATCCTCCATATAAAATCTCTTCAGAATCTCTGTAATATATCTTCCTTGCCCAAGGAATATTTATCCCTTCTACCACCAAACTTCCAATCCTAGAAAATAATGCATCATCCCTATATCCTTCATGTCAAATTTTGTAGCTAGATTTTCCTTGCAGTATTTAATGAGCCTAGATGATCCATTCAAAAATAGATCATCTACATATAACACCAATATTAGAGGCTCATCCCCTACTCTCAGATAGTAGAGGTTGGGATCTGCGTCACTCTTGACAAATCCTATCTTCTGCAAGTAGTTGTCAATTTTCCCATACCACGCTCTAGGGGCTTGCTTCAGTCCGTACAAGGCTTTCTTAAGCCTACACACATGAGTTTTCTGCTCATGTGTCTCAAAGCCCTCTGGTTTTTCTATGTACACTTCCTCTTCTATCACCCCATTCAATAACGTAGTCTTGACATCCATCTGGTGAATTTCCCATCCCATATGTGCTGCAAGAGAGATAACGGATCTGATTGAAGTATACCGAGCTACTGGGGAGAAGGTTTCTTCATAATCGATCCCTTCCTTCTTTGCATACCCCTTATCTACAAACCTAGATTTGAATTTCTCTATGCTACCATATGCAACATTTTTAATCTTATAGATCCATCTCGAACCTACAACTGACCTGTTTGGAGGTCTAGGAACTACTTCCCAAACATCATTTGTCATGATGGAGCTGTACTCCTCCACCATAGCATCTACCCACACCTAATGCTGAGCTGCCTCCTGAATACTAGAGGGTTCTCCAACCTGTGCTACCAATTCCTGGTACATGTCTGGCTGCCTATGTTCCCTCTTCTCATTTCTAGGAGCTCCAATGAACTCCTCTGCATCCCTCAAAATCTATTTTATTTCTCTGCTCATCCTTCCACTGGTGGTGGGTGGATTCACCTGCTCTCCTTCTTGCACTTCCTCAGAAAATCTTTCCTTAGGATACTTGTGCCTTGGAGAGGCACTAGATCCATCATTCATAGGTCGTTGTGGCTAGACCAATGGATCCTCCTCAAACTGCGTAGCTGAAGAAATTTCTTTGGAGTTCCTAAAGGATCCCTCCTCCATGAACTTCACGTCCCATCTTACCACTATCTTCCTACTCTCGGGAATACATATTCGGTAATCCTTCACATTCTCACTATATCCCACAAGGTACCCTTTCTTAGGAGTCTGATCCAACTTATTCCTCTTCTCATCGGGTACATGGAAATATGCTATACTGCCAAATATCCTAAAGTGGCTCACTTCAGGCTTGTGCAAGTGAACACACTCTCAGGAGTAACCTTACAAAATGTGTTATGAGGCACCATGTTTCGCACATACAGGGTTGTACTACAAGCTTCTTCCCACAGACATTTGGGCATGTCTTGATCATACAACATTGCCCTCGCAGCTTCCACAATAGTCATATTCTTCCCCTCTGCGATCCCATTCTGCTCCGGATTATATGGAGTAGTCCATTCTCTCTTGATACCTTCCTTTGCGGAGAACCATGTGAATTCCTTGTTAATGTACTCTCCACCATTGTCTGATCGCAATGTCTGGATGTGCTTTCCTATTAGATTCTCCACCAGAGCCTTAAATTCTTTGAATTTCTTAAAGACCTCATATTTGGTCTTAAGAAAGTAGATCCATGTCTTTCTGGAATGGTCATCGATAAAGGTGACAAAGTACTTTGCACCACTGAGATCATTCGTGGACATTGGTCCGCAGATGTCTAAGTGTATCAATCCCAACACACTCTTGGACATATTGTTGCTTTTCATATATGCTGCCTTGGCATACTTCCCTAATACGCACCCTCTGCAGACATCGTCTTGCTTGGTGCTAAGTTCTAAAGCTCCCGTGACAGACTTCTTAATAATTCTCAAGGCTCCATGATGTAGATGCCCCATTCTTCTAAGCCATAATTCATTCAAATCTCTTTCATCAGTACTACCTATCAGTGCCATTGGGGACTTGAGCTGTAACTTGTACATTTTATGGCTCCTAAATTCAATTTGTGCCTTGGGCGTTTGACGTAAACTTTGTTGCCAATAAAGTATACATCGTAACGCTTATTCTAAAGTTGAGACACTGAGAGTAAATTCATCCCCAATCCTGGAACATGCAGTACGTTGGTAGCCTGAAGCTTATTTCAAACTTATGTTTGAAATATTATGGTGCCTCTTCCAACAGGGGTACATTTTGCTTTGTTTCCCATAGTGATTTGAAAATTCATCTCCTCCTCCTGGTAGCTTGAGAGAAGCATTCTCGAACTCCCATCATGTGAGCAGATGCCCCATTGTCAATATACCAGATCTCTAGAGAGGCCATGCTTGACACACAAGAAAATTCCTCTTCTAGTCTCGATGCTAGAATTGAAACGTCATGATCCCTCTGTTCCTCCATGTGTTTTGGAGAACTGAGTGAACCCTTTCGAGCTAATGCTGCATTACTGTCAGATCTTTGTTCCATTGTAGAACCTCCTCGTTTGTTATTTGTCTTTTGCTCTGATACCATGTGAAAATTTCAAACTGAAATACTACTGTAGTGATAGGTTTATTTCGCCTACTTATTTATGATAAGTTATTTACAGATTTTCTACCAGTAAATTCTGAAATAAGCATAACGGTAGTATTCATTTAACCATAAGAGTAAAATAGAACATAACACATATAACACAATAGAAACAATCACATGTACACAGTTATTTTTAGACAATTATCATCGAAAAAACCCAATGCGGGAAAATCGGTGCAACATATGAGGATTTGTATTATTCTTCAGCAAGGAAAATCTTTAATAAGAAATAAATGAGCGTACTTTAGAATACAACTGAGATAAAATTCCCCGAATCCTCTGGGAGAATTTCTGACACCCATAAGACACTTTATCTCCCTCTGCGTCACTCTGCGTGATCTTCTGCACAGTCCCTATGCTGGACTGCATCACTCTACGTGGGGACTCAATGTTGTTGCTCAGTGCTAACCTTAGTGACCCCCTGCTTCCTCCTCTTCTTTCCTTTCTCTTTGACTCTATTGACTTCCCCTTCCTCCTTCTTCCTCTGCAACTCTCCCTCTAAAATCGAGTTCTATTCCTTCATAATCGATTTCCTTCGGGTACTGAGTGTGTGCCTGAATTTCTTTCCAAATGACCCTCAAAACTTCACTTATAATCTTCTCGTTGATGAATCAACGGCCCAAATTAGATCTATACTCGATGGCTAAGATTAAAACATGACTTGATCTTCGTTCTCGAGAAGATTTTCACTCTTTTTTATTAATACCCTTTATCAAGATATGGCTAAGATTATTTAATTTCTACATAGGCTAAGATCTTATACTTTTCCACCTGCTTGTCTTTCAGAACCAACCCGAAAAACATTTTCATTTTTTATTAAAGCGCCACTAATTTATTCATAATTAATAAACTATCGATTGCACCACATGTTGAAGAAATGTCGTAAGGAAGTAGCAAAGGAAAGAGTAGTGTAAAAGAACGAAGATGTTGCATAGAAGGAGCCATCGTGAAGGAATGAAAGGAGAAATCAAAGATGTTGTCGAGGAGGATCCATCGTGAAGTAATGGAAGGAAAAATCTGCTTCGATGGAACCAATTCATGGCGGTTTCAAATATATTGATGATACGAGTGATCAATAGGTTGACACTCTAGAAATGTAGGGAAGATGCACGAAAGAGGTAGTTCTAAGGGATTAACCCTCCTCTATCACCAAAATGTCATTAATACACATATATGTATCCCAACATAATCTATTCACATGTATAAAAAAAATTGTTACAAATATTAAAATAGGCAATTGGGGGTGAAAACCCTTTGGTGATTGATATCATCCTAGTGGAAATTGATTGTTCACAAAAATTACCTCCATTCAACTTGGTTGCATAGTGTAGACAGGATCCTTTTGTATTTACTATAAAATTATTACACGTATTTGTTTGGTTGCATACTAGGGATTTTGAGGGTTCACTGTATCTCGGCTCTCAGTGTACTTGGAATTAGATACCGCACAAAAAAGAAACAAAGTATGTTGAAGTAAAAATAACTGGCATCAACTTTATGAATCAAAATTATGGGCACCTAGAATGATAATTATGTCATAAAATTTTACATCAAAATATATACCAAAGATGTCAATAATTGGCAAGACTCGGAACTAGGCATATGCGTCACCAATAAGAACCTTTCCAAAAAGAGGACGTCATTTAACTCCAACTACAACTTTCAGAAACTCATGTTTCTCCTTTGCTTTACTATATCAAAAGCATCCTGAAGAGATCCAAGGGGTTCAACACCTGTGAAAACATAATTTGCCTTTATTTCCTCAACATAAGAAGGGTGTGGATCTTTTGTGTATCCCAAAATGTTTCTAAATGCATTAATTTCTTCCCATATTTTTTCAACGCAATCAAAATCTTGCAAAACATCAACCAACTGCAATTTTTTTCAACCCTTGTCTCGAGTTAAATTAAAAATAGTTGATCAAACAATTGAAATCCCTAGCTTCCTTCAGCATCTTAAGACATGAAAAAAACACATTTTGATAACCACTAATAAAGGCAAAAAATATAAATATTCCTTGAATCTATTGTTTCAATATCATACTAAAAATGCATGATCGAATTACATCAGTGATTTGAAAAAGAAATCCATTCTCAATGTTTATGTATATGGTTAGAACAAATATACGATTTATTTGGAGAAGCCCACCCAACCAATCTTAGTAAAGAATTCCAAATAGATAAAACCAAGTGCAAAAGAAATCTTGACAATATAAACCCAAACTTCTAATCACAATCCTTATCTAAAAGCAAATCTAATCGGAAAAAAAAATCGGTGCAATAAAGTTAGCAATATTAAATATCACAGAGGTCGCGCCATAAACAATGACTACCTCTGCCTAAAACCCCATAGAGATATTTGTCAGCGAACCCCAATGAACATGTATTTTTTTAGAAATTACAACTTGAGTTTGAAAAATGCTTCACATAAACCTTGCATTCAGTTTCTGCACATCCAAGAAAATCATTCTGCACCAAAAAAGGATTCTCTAGTTCTAATTTTCGATCTTGAATGATTTCAAGAAGGAGTTTGAAAACTTGTTGATCATCCATAGGGTTATCAGTTCACCCAGTTGCAGAAGCCCACGATCAACTCTCACTCATCAAACATAAAAAATTCATCTTCCATCTAAGAGAAATAAATCATTTGTCAGTTTCAAAGCACTTCCAATTAATGAAAAAGACTATCATCAAGCTAGTGACACGAACAACCATGTATTCAGGTCAAATAAGTGATATAACCAGTCAATTCCAACATAATTGTATGTGATGAAAAACGTGTTTCAAAACTCGTCTTTTCCCCCCAACAACTTTCGGGTATTAGATAATGGTTCTGGATAGCCTTATTTGCTCATACAAGACAAAAGAATGAATTTATCTCACCAATCCTTTATGGTTGCAATTCAAAGGAGCATGAACAACAATCGAGCAAGCTTGGCCCACGGGGATCACCGTCATCAGTCTAGGAACAAAAACTCAAATCATGAGGCCTATGTTGATGGGGGTTCATTGAAGCTTTGGATATATTCTATGAGATGATCCGATGTTTTTCTTGTGGCCACAACTTAGTCTAGGTTGTCATCTATTTATCATGATTCAAAAATCAATCATCTTCTCAGACCATGGCATAATTGGATATATTTTGTCAGCTAATGTGATGTTTTTTTTGTCCTAATGATGCAAAATTCAGTTATTATATCTCAATGTTGACTTTCTCGTTGTTTGTTCCATATATAAACCCTTTTCAAAAACCACGGGATCTCCCCAGCATGGGTGGGGGTTTAAAAAATTATAGAGTGACTTGAGTGGTTATTGTTAGAAATTGTTTTATAGGATGGGAAAGTTGGATGGTCTGTAGGAAATCTGCATGCCATAAAATATATCTATTTTGAATTTTCTAGTGTACGTGGCCACCACGTAGCTAATAGGATCCATTTCAACTAAGAATGTCAATACATCATTGTTCCAATGACAAAGACCATTTATTTTAGCGTATGATATTCTTGGCCCCTTTCTCTGATTGTAGATGAAGTTATATACTAGAATATACTCTTTATTCGAAGGGATCTGATCCTCAGGGTTGTCTCCACTTACTCTATGTCTGTTGTAAATAGTGAGTTCCAAAAAAAACATATAGTTGCACGCTTTCTTAGAAGAAAAATTGAATAAGCTATGTAAACTTCAAACCATTTAGATCTTCAGGTTCTATTGTTTTTTTTCCTTGTTTACTGTCAATCCTCACATTTTAAAGTTGTAAGAAATTTTTCATATAACTTATTTTTTAGACACCAAATTCACCATTTTTCATACAACTTATTTAGAAGCCAAACTCAACGTGTTATATAAATTATTTGAATCTTTATCCTTTATTATTTTTTTGTCCTTCGAGATATACAATACATCACAACATCACATACACTTAATCATTAACTTCTCCTTTCCTGGAAAGGAAGCATATGATTTTCTAGATTTATATATTTATATCTCCTTGTTTCCAATGCTAGGTGATGAGAGTTCATACTGAATTGACAGATTTTGTGTCACTCATGCATGAATTTTTTTTCTCTTGAGAGTAAGTTGTTCCATGTTATCTTTTCTTTAGGAAATATTCTTGCGAACCCTAAGAATCTTAGGATTGTACTATAATGAACCTAGCTTTTGTAGAAATCCTACTTTTATATGGATGTCGATAACCATTTTATGTTGATTTGATTTCATACTCACTGAGTATGCTTTTTTCTTTGTGGATTCTTGACCTATTAAATATTGTTTAATATACTAAGTTTTCATTGTATTTCTAAAACGATGATAAGAGGTTGGTCACTTTTGTTCTTTATACACACAGTAAAAAATATATGGAACATGAAAAATATATTCAGGGCACACTTGCCATCACATTTGTAGAGAAAATTATAACAGAGTATGACACTTTTTTTTATCAAATCTAAACTTATCCTATATGCAACACTTTTCTTATCAGATCTAAATGCTCCTATATGCAATCACATTGGTAGAGAAAATTATATCAGAGTATCACACTTTTATCATCATATCTAAATTATCATATATGCAACCCTAGATTCCTATACACACAGTGCAGTGGGGACACAAACAAGAAAAAAAAATAGTTCTCTAATTAACGTTATTTGGGGCTTTAGACCAAGAAAAAAAGAGCATTAAACATTATGAAGAAAAGTTAGGGTGAGGAATTATGAGAATTGTCCAAAAATTTAAGGCGATAAATGAATATCCTAAACATCATAGATATGCAAAGTTTCACATTCAAACCTGTGATTTTAGTGTTTGGACAACTCATAATGACAATTCAAACCTATTATTTCAAATTTTTGGGAAAACCATAATGACAATTTTTCATAATGCTTGGTGCTCACGTGCATTTCCACAAGAAGGGGTTAATGAAATCTATGGATGTTTTCCAAGACTCCACAACCACTCAGTTTTGGTTTGAAGGAAATCCATATATGGAGCAGTGCAGATAGTAAAAAATATATTCAAGGTACATTTGTACAACAAACTACAACAAAATATCATACTTGTTTTTTATCGGATGAAAAAGGACAAAAGTAAACCGTTTAATCCTCACAAGCAAGTTACTATTACAAATTCATATATGAGTGTGTGATCCCAACACCATGATCCTAACGTATTTCATAATATAACACCATGATCCTAACATATTTAAAAAATATGATATGCCTTATGGGAATGAGTTATACTTTCATTTGTGCAATCCTAACACCATTGTCTATGTTATGTTGCCATCACACACCCCAATTTACACATTTGCAACTCTGTAGACTGTGGCTACAATGAAGTCCTCTTTCTTGACTATTCGTTGATCTTGCAACTCAAATTTTTAACCCTTGCTCCCAATAATTAACACACACAAACAATACGAGTTACTTCTCTTCTTATATTCATCATAAAAAAATTATCTTCTTCTATTGATCATAAAAACTTTTTTGACTAGCTACTTGATCAGGTGATCATGTCCAAGTGAAAAAAAATGCTCAAAAATGGAATTGCTCAGAATTGGTTGAAACCTTAATGACCGGATAGGCCTTGTCGCTACGATTCTGGCATCCTAAACGGCACTTAAATCCGACATCGTATGAGAAAGTTATGCGGGTTTGAAGTTTTCAGTAACCTTCAAAAATCCAGTTTGACCAAGGTTGACTTGACTTTGGAATTATTAAAAAAAAAAAATATTCCACAGGGACAAATGAAGTTTTGACAAATGGCAAGTTCATATTCATTTATAGTTTGACTTTTGGATATTTTGGCCAATCAAAGGGTGCCATGTGGCAAGCCCGCAGGCTGCCACATGGCCCCAGGCCGCATTTGAATGGTGTATTAAAATTTTTGTGAGTCTGTAGGTTTGAACCCCAGACCTCTTGCCAACTAACACACACACCTATCATTAGGCCACAAGGGTGGTTCTTATTAAACATTGGAGTCCACGTATATTTGAAGTTTGCAATGGTTTGGTTGGGTGGCAAAGGGGGCCAACCCCCACATGTGATATGACCCCGGGCTGAGAACCAAGGCCTTAAGGCTTTCAACCAGCGGAGTTAACGTGGTTTCATAGGCGGGTTGGACGAAGGTCCATGTGACCCCGTCACCCCAAACATTTAATGTGTGGTTAATGCAACGGTTTTGGGTGCGGTTTGGTCGGCAATTTAAATGGATGCCACATGTGACCGCCCACTCAAAACATTTAATTTAACTGCTAGTGGGTTCCACCAGAACTAGGCGCGTTCTGCCAAATCCGGCCTTAGTGCCAATCTTAGTGCAGCTATCTACAGTTCTCCCACATTTAGTGGGGTTTTTACTTGACATTGGGCAGAATATTGTTTTAATCATAACTTCTCCAATATTGGACAAATTTGGGACAGAACTGTTTTCACGCGCGTTGGCTCTGGCTCCGCTCTGCATCCCACTGCGCCCTCTGATCGCGCCTGGGCTGCTGGCAGCTCCAGCGCGCCCTAGCTTCGTCCTGCTCGGCCTGCCCTGCGTCAGATCTAACCATGGATGACCGCAGGACTCCTGATCCCCCTCCGCCTCCGGAGGTTTCTGCTTTTAGGGCAATGATTGCTAATGCTCCCAAACGCCCTCCATCTCAGTCTCAGCAGAAATTTGTGAAAAAATTGGACTCAATCCCCACAGTGGCTCTTCCCGAAGGAGACACCTGCAAATCGGCTCTGAATCTGGCGGAGTGGGGTCTCATAGGCCAGTTCACGGGCCTCTGGCCCTCTCCCAAATCTGTTGAGGACTGGACTCAAAGGAACTGGAAGCCTCTGATCAAGGAGGGAGTCAATAGCTACTTCGTAGGTAAGGGTTTATTTGTGTTTGTCTTTGAAAACCCGGAAGACAAAGGATTAATCTTCAGAAACGGGCCATACTTCATGGGCCCTCAGGGCCTTTACCTAAACAAATGGTCCCCTGACTTCGACCCCTCTCAGGATGTCCCCTCGGCTGTCCCGGTTTGGGTTAGACTCCCTCACTTGCCTCTCCACTGTTGGAATCCAAACTCTCTCCAGACCATAGGAAATGCTTTGGGAAAATACATAGATCAGGCGGCAAGAAAGGATCAGTACTCATGTGCCCGCATCTGCGTAGAAGTAGATCTCGAAGAAGGATTACCGGAAGCTATCAAGCTCACTGTTGCTGGGTGGACGCATGTCCAAGAGCTGGACTATGAACAGCTGCCATTTAAATGTAGGCATTGTCACGAGCACGGTCACTTTGCAAAGCACTGTAAGAAGAAGGCTGAGGAACAGGCAGATAAACAAAATGGGGAACAATGGACCCTAGTCCAGAAAAACACTAGCTCAAAAAAAGGCACAGGTAAAGGAAATATGACAAGAGGTCAACCAAGCTCTAAAAGCAACCAAGAAGCGGAAGCACCACCAAATGCACCAGAAGGAGAGCAGGACATACAAGCCAACCTAAATCAGGAGAATGAGGAACAGCCGGCCCCTTCTCCTCCAAATAAAGAGAGAGAGGAAACAACTCAGATGGAGGAAAATCAAGGCTCTCCCACTAATCCTTCCTACGCAGAAATATCAAGGAAAAAACCTGTGGTTAGTTCTAGTTCTTCCGAGGATGAATTCTACGAGCGCCCTTCCAAAAAAGCAGGAAGGAAATCTCGTAAAGAGAAGAGGGAAGAAGAGGCAGAAATACTCAAGATTCAAGGAAGTCAATCCACAATAGAAATGTCTATTGGGCGAAATATCAGACCAAGGCCTTCCAAGGGAGGCCCCAACCCCCCTCTTTGTAAATAATGAATCTCATCTCTTGGAACTGCAGAGGTCTGGGGAACCCCTCTAAAATAGAAGCAGTCAGGGACCTACTGAAAGCAGACCCCTCAGACATTCTTATGCTCCAAGAGACCAAAATAGAAGGGCAGGCCCTTCTAGAGTTAGGTAGAACAAAGTGGAACAAAAAAGCAGGAAAAGCAGTCAGCTCAAGGGGAACCTCTGGGGGGCTGGCAACACTTTGGATGGATGACCTCTTTCAGCTGCTATGGTCCCATGAAACCCAGCACTGGATATACACGGAGCTGAAGCATAAGGCAAGTAAGTTGTCCATCTCTCTCTTCAATCTCTATGTTCCAGTGACTTATTCTGAAAAACGAGAATGCTGGGATACACTTGTGGCCTTTCTTGAGCAGACCAATCCCAACAACATCATTCTTGCCGGGGATCTGAACATTGTTCTGAAAGCAAAAGAAAAGAGGGGGGGAAACAGCTCCAGAGACCCTATGTTGGCCAAGGTTGAGGAGATCACCCAGCTCTGGGACCTTCTTGATTTCAGGCCCATTCGTGGCATTTACACATGGTCAAATAATCGGGTTGGTTCGGAGCACATTTATGCTCGATTAGACCGTTTCTTGGTACAAAGTTCCATTATGATGAACAAGAAAATATCCACCAAAATTTTGCCCAAGCTCTCCTCAGACCATAAACCCATCCAGCTCCATTTGGAAGATGAATAAGACTTGGGTCCGCTTCCTTTTCGATTCAACCCACTCTAGATCGAGAGAGATGGATTCATGGAGACTATCAAGGCAGCATGGGCCAAACCAATCTCGGGATCCTCCAGCTACGTATGGGAGCAAAAACTGAAAGCTAAAAAGCAAGCTCTGAAGGACTGGATAAAAACACCAGATATCAACCCCATCAATCAGAGAATGGAGGCTGTGTAGTCTTTGTCGGACCTGCAAACAGATATGGAAAACAGAGATATCACATCTGAGTTGCTCGAGGAGGAAGTAAAAGCACAAAGAGCAACGTACCAATCTTTTCGTAAGGAAGAAGAATACTGGAGGCTTAAATCCAGAAGCCTTTGGTTGAAGGCTGGGGACCGGAACACTCCCTTCTTCCACCGGCAATATAGAGCTAGACTGTCAAAGAACTACATAGCAGAAATCAAAACAGCTGAGGGTCAAGTATGTAAAGGATTCAATCAAGTTAAAGCCGCTGCTGAAAACCATTACAGGAACTTGTACAGAGAAGAAACTCAAAGAAATGATGAGGAGGCGGATGATTTCCTCTCCAGTGTTCCCTCCCTTATCAGTCCTGAAGACAACTTAAACCTCTGCAGACCCATTACTGAGGAGGAAATCATAAAAGCTATTTGGTCCATGGAATCAGATAAGGCCCCTGGGCCGGATGGGTTCACAATTCACTTCTTCAAATCCTGCTGGCACATTATCAAGGCAGATCTGCTTAAAATGACAAGAGGATTCATGCAAAAAGCCAAGATTGGTGGAGGAACCAAGTCCACTTACCTGGCTTTAATTCCTAAGGACACCAATCCTGACTCCTTTGCTAGATTTAGACCCATCTCGCTGTGCAATGCTTCTTATAAAATCCTGGCAAAACTTCTGTCAAGTCGGATCAAGCCATTGTTAAAAAAACTGATCTCCAGCTATCAAGGTGGCTTTGTGGAGGGTAGGCATATTCTGGACAACGTGATCCAAGTTCAGGAGACAATACACTCAAGTAAGCAACAAAAGGAGAAAGGTATGTTGATTAAACTAGATATGGCAAACGCCTTTGATAGAGTTAATCATAACTTCCTATCTAAGGTCCTGCTCTCCTTTGGTTTTTCGATACATTTTGTCCATTTAATAAAAGCCTGCATTGATAGTCCATGGATTGCTCCGTTAGTTAATGGTAGACCCGCTAACTTCTTCCAAGCTCAGAGAGGTATCAGGCAGGGTTGCCCACTCTCCCCCTTCCTGTATATCATAATGGCAGATTCCCTCAGTCGTAAGCTTACTACTGAAAGATTAGCAGGACATATTCCGGGTCTCAAACCTTCTAATGGAGCTGAACCATTGAACCATGCTCTCTTTGCCGACGATTCTCTCCTACTCGGAGGAGCCTCCATCAGAATAGCCAGAGCTTTCGACTCAGTCCTCAGAAAGTACTGCAGAGTTTCAGGTGCCTTGGTTAACGAGAGTAAGAGCGAAATATATAGCTGGAACATAGATCAGAATGAACTCACTGCAATCTCTTCTCTTCTTGGGTTTAAAGGTCAGGCAAACTGGGACAGGTTTAAATATCTTGGTCTTCCCATAACTTCTGGAGTAAACAAGAGATCGTTATGGAGCGACATAATCTCAAAAATTAAATCCAAAATTGCTGCGTGGGGAGGCAACTGGCTAACTAAGGGAGGTAAAGTAATCTTAATTAAAACGGTGTTGTCTGCACTCCCAATCTTCCAGGCGGCTTTCCTCCTTGCACCAAGAAATGTGATGGAGCATATCTCCAAGTTGCTCAGAGATTTTCTTTGGCAGGGAGGGAAAGGCAACGAGAGAAAAATGCATCTGGTTAACTGGGATGTGGTCAAAAAGCCATTGTCTGAAGGCGGTCTGCAAATTAGAGATCCCATGCTTGTCAATCTTGCTTTGGGAGGAAAGATTTTGTGGAAGCTGTTCAACGAGCCCTCTCATCCAATCAGTGTTACCCTGCGCTCAAAGTATGGTCCCATTAACGCGCTCTCCAACCCACAGACAGCTAGTGCACCCAATAGCACGCTGGTCTGGAAATTATGTTGTAAAAGCAGCAACTTTTTCAATAAATTAATCTACAGGATTCCAGGGAACGGCAAGCGTACGCATCTATGGCTTGACAGTATAATGGGAAGTGATCCACTTGCTCAGATGGATGACATTGCAGATCTCAGGAATTGGCTGGAGCGCGCAGGTGTAAACAGACTGTATGACATCTCGACCTGGGACCAACGTGGAGACTGGAACGGATGGGATTTCCATAGAGTGCCAGCACGGTTTTCCCATCAACAAGCACTGCTAGTCGAACTGTTGGATGATGCTGCACCTGTTTGCAGATCCAAAAAAGATAGCTGGGGCTGGGGACAGTCTGGAGTTTATACCACCGCAGCTAGGTATAATGCTTTACAGGTCATTAGGAATAGTAGTCAAACTAAGGAGTTTTGGAAGAATGTGTGGGATCCGCTTTCCCTTCCAAAAGTAAACTTCTTCTTCTGGACCTTGGTCCATAACAAGCAGCTTACGGGAGATAATCTGGAAAAAAGGAAAATAGCTGGGCCTCACAGATGTGTGTTATGCTATAACAACTTCGAAACAGCCCAGCATCTTTTCATGGAGTGCAGATTTGCTGAAGAGGTTTGGGTTCTCACTCTTCAGGACTTGCAGATTCCAGCCCCCTTGCAGAACTCAGTAGCAGATCTCTTTGCCTCTTGGAGTCAATACTATCCCCATCGAATCCCTTCCAAATATTTCTGGCGTAGAATCTGGATAGCGCTCCCCAAATATGTATGCTGGCAGATCTGGTTGGCCCGCAATTAGAGGATTTTTAAAGAGCTGCTTTATACCCCTCTGCAGATTACTGCAAAAGCTAAGTCCTTCCTCCTGGAAGCGGCCCAATTTCAGTATTTTAAAGAAGATCATTTGCTACTGCCCGAAGAAAAGCGCTGGCTTGGTATGCTTGCGACCCATCCACGTAAGTACCTTCAACCCCCGCAAGGTGACAATCATGAATGGCGCATAAGAGATGAGGATGATTTTTTTCAAAATTGGTGGAGGTCCCAAAACATTTCCACTATCTTTTTCGACGGGGCGTCCAAGGGGAATCCCGGTGCTGCTGGTGCGGGTGGAGTTATTTACTCTCCCGGTGGGTCTTCCAAAGATTGGTTCTGCTGGGGACTTGGCAAGAAATCCAACAATCACGCAGAGATCCTAGGGCTCCTAAAAGCTTGTCTTATTGCAAGAGATAAGGGAATCAAAGTCCTCCAAGTCTTCGGTGATTCAGAACTGATAATAAAACATATAAACACGGAGACTCCGTTCAGCAATGCCAGCCTCAACAAAACTTTGGACAGATTGAAGAGAGTCCTCCGAGACTTTGACAAGTGTAAATTTCATCACATTTTGAGAACGTCAAACAATGAAGCAGATGAGATGGCAAACAAAGGCATCTCGCTCATGAAAGGGCAGATCATTGTAAACAACATAAGCTCCGTCCAAATGCCTTGAAAGTACTTATTGACTGTTAGATGCAGTAGATAGATCTCTGCTTTGTAAAAGGGGTTGCCTCGGCAAAGACCCATAATCTTTCTTACTTAATAAAATCATATCCGTTACAGTTAAAAATATATATATATATTGGACCAATTTGGACGAAATTTTGGTCAATTTTGGGTATTTTGAGAATTTTGGAGCCATTGGAATAGGTTGCAGAGCCAATAGATGTGTTCTTCGGCCATTTTTTCTTCAGGGAAGCTTGGAGAGCCATTAGGGCCATGTGGGGAATGGAACTGCATTGGGCTATACTTCACTATTTAAGGTGAAATAAAAGTCATTATTAGCTTATTTATACCTTCTTAATTAATTTTCACAGGTGTTTTTGCATGTTTATGCCTTTTTCTCACCGTAAAACCAATTTGAGCATCATAATATAGCAAGGACATGCCCATTGGGAGCCTTGGACCCGGCAGATGTAGCCTAGGAGGGGTGAACTGCCTCATTATGTGGTTGTGTTGTTATGGCGAAGTTATGCTTCTGTGTATTTCAGAATTAAGATGTTAAACAGTAATTTTAATTAACATTCCCTCACACATAAACTCAAAAACAGTTACCAAAAACACTTTGTTTAATTTTCAATACATGACAAACTCTTTGCACACTTAATTAAATGGAAATGAACACTTTGAACAACAATACAAATACTTTCATTTTCAGATCAAATGGTATCAGAGCTTAAGGATTTGAGCCTTAGGAGCTAGACTTTTACTCAGCATTTGTTTTGTGCAAATATATAGTTGATTGTTTGCAAGTTTTGATGCTTTCTAGGCTTAAAATCAAGAGAGGTGAAGGACACTTGTTTAGTGCACAAAGTAATCCACAACCAAGAAGGGTCAGAGAGCCACCTCCAAGAGCCATAGAAGCAGCTTCAAGCATGTCTTCAAGAGACGGATAAGCTCCTGAAGATATGGATCCCAAAGAAGAGGAACGGGTGCTCCGAAAGGCTTTCTTGGATATGACGGAGATGGTGAGGATACTCTACCAAGAAAGGAATGATAGGCTTGTTGGAGAAGGGTCTAAAAACCAAAAATAAGGAGAGGGTTCTTCGGGAGGAAATAAAAGTGATGACAAGTCAAATAAAGGACATGGAGGAAATGGTGATCCACCATCCCCATATTCATCCTCTTCCTCTACATCGTCATCCTCAACTTCGGTGAATCAATCTCACAAGTCTAAAACCACTGGTAAAATTCCATTTTTAAAGCTTCAAGTTAAATTTGAGTTGCCTATGTTTAACAATGAAGTCAATGCAGAGAAACTTGACAATTGGATAAGACAGTTGGAAGTTTACTTGAGGATACAAAACCTTCATGAAGATAACACCAAGATTCAGTTAGCTTCTTTAAGAATGGAAGGAGCAGCATTGGTATGGTGGGAAGCCAAGACCAAGGATGAAAATAAAAAACATGGTAAGATCACTTTATCATGGGCTGAATTTATTTCCGCAATTAAGCAGCAATTTTATCCATTAGCTCATTTACAAAAGGCTATCATGAATTGGCAAATTTTTAGACAACTTAAAGGACAAAGTGTTCAAGATTACACTCAAGAGTTTAGAAGAAGGGCTTTACTACTTGGAATTGATTTGCATAGTCAAGATACCTTGTTGAAATATATAGGTGGTTTACACAATTACCTTATACATACTATCCTTATGTTCAATCCTACTAGTCTATACGAAGTTTGTGTACAAGCTACGCATTTAGAGGCTAGAGGAAAACAATCTTTTGATGGGAATATGGATAGTGAATTCAAAGGCAAAGGGAAGAAAATAAATGCAAACTTGAGGAAAGAAAAGGAAATTTCTTTTGTAAAAAATGTTCCAAAACAAGCCACGATGAGGACCATTGCTGGAAGCTTCATCCGGAGCTGAAACTAGATAAATTTAAGGCCAAAGAAAAGGGCAAAACTGTTACAACTGTTGAACAAGACTTAGGGTTTGAATCAGGTGATGAAACTAAAAGCATAGCCATGGTACTAAGGAACATAAAGGGGAAAGAGATTGTTAAGGAAACAAAACCTAGTTCTAGCACTTTAAACTGTCACATAGAAGCTCAAAATGAAAAGAGGAGGATAGAGCTATTTCATATAAGGATAATCTCAAAACACACAAAGATAGACACATTATTTGATTGTGGGTCTCAAGAAAATCTCATCTCAGAAGACTTAGTCAAGAAGTTGAAACTTGAGACCATACCTCATCCAAAGCCATATCCACTTGGGCGGATTTGAAAGGATGCTAATTTACAAGTCTCAAGAAAGTGCATGTTGCGCTTCACCATAATATCTCATTATGTTGATTGGGTTGAATTAGATGTGGTACCTCTTGACATTACAGGTGTTGTGTTGGGTAGTTTGTATTTCTATGACAAAAAAGCGATCTTCCATCGCCATGAGAGCAAGTATCATCTGTTCAAAGATGGAAAAGAGTTTATTGTGAGAGCACATCGGAAGAAGCTAGAATCTTCTTTAGTCAACGCAGGACAATTGAAAAGGCTTGTCAATGCAATTCAAAATCTGACTTTGTTGATGGTTAAGCAAAAATATTTTGTACATTCTCCTTTTCATGTTATTGTTGATGTAAATGATGATATGTTTCAGCCTGAAAGCAAGTTGTCTTTTGAAGATGACAAGATGTTGCAGAAAGTGCCTTTGGCGTCGATCGGTGCAAGGTGGTGCAAGAATCCATGAGAGGGTAAAGCATGCAAGCAAAGAGGGCACAAAGTTCATCATGGGTCATTACTGGTTTCAAAATGGCAGATTGGCATGGCGAGAAAACTTGGTTAGGATTCGACGCAAGTACATGGCTCATTTGTCAAAAATTCGCCATGAGGACGGTTGGCAAGGTGAATCTCAATTTCAGTTTCCTTTGAAGTTTGACCATTGTAGAAACAGTATGTATTCTGCAAATTATAGTTGTTGTTCTGCAAATTTCAAAAAATTGCGTTATGATTCAGTCAAGGTTAGCAACGGTCGGTCAGTAGATTCAAGGAAGAATTTATCTTTTTATGAGAAGCTCAATTTGATGAATTCAGGAAGATTTCAATGGTTCGAGGTTGGAAGAGTGGAGAATCAGTCTCCTCATCTTCAATTTATGTAAATCAGGGAGCTTTTGGGGTCCAAAAGCTTCCCATTTGGGAGGTGTGATCAGGTGGAAGAAAATGCTCAAAAATGGAATTTCTTAGAATTGGTCGAAACCTGAACGACCGGATAGGCCTCGTCACTACGATTCTGGTGCCATGAACGACACTCAAATCCAAAATCGTATGAGAAAGTTATGCAGGTTTGAAGTTTTTAGTAACCTTCAAAAATCCAGTTTGACCAAGGTTGACTTGAATTTGGAATTATTTAAAATAATAATAATATTCCCTAGAATATTCCACAGGGACGAATGAAGGTTTGACAAATGGCAAGTTTGTATTCGTTTATGGTTTGACTTTTGGAGATTTTGGCCAATCGTAGGGTGCCACGTGGCAAGCCCGCAAGCTGCCACTTGGCCCCACGCCGCATTTGAATGGTGTAGTAAAATTTTTGTGAGCTCGCAGGTTTGAAGCCCGGACCTCCTGCCAGCTAACACACGTGCCTACCGTTAGGCCACAAGGGTGGTTCTTATTAAACATTGGAATCCACGTTTGAAGTTTGTAATGGTTTGGTTGGGCGGCAAAGGGGGCCAGCCCCCACATGTGATATGACGCCGAGATGAGAACCAAGGCCTTAAGGCTTTCAACTGACGGATTTAACACGGTTTCATAGGCAGGTTGGACAGAGGTCCATGTGACCCTGTCACCCCAAACATTTAATGCATGGTTAATGCAACGGTTTTGGGTGCGGTTTGGTCAGCGGTTTAAACGGATGCCACATGTGACCACCCAACCTAAACATTTAATTTAACTGCTAGTGAGTTTCGCTAGAACTTGGCACGTTCCACCAAATCCAACCTTAGTGCCAATTTTAGTGCGGATATCTGCAGTTCTCCCACATTTAGTGGGGTTTTTACTTGACATTGGGCAGAATATTGTTTTAATCATAACTTCTCCAATATTGGACCAATTTGGACAAAATTTTGGTCAATTTTGGGTATTCTGAGCATTCTGGAGCCATTGGATCAGGTTTCAAAGCCAATAGAGGTGTTTTTTTATCCATTTTTTCTTCAGGGAAGCTTGGAGAGCCATTAGGGCCATGAGGGAAATGGAACTGCATTGGGCTATACTTCATTGTTGGAGGTGAAATAAAAGTAATTATTAGCTTATTTATGCCTTTTGAATTCATTTTCACAGTTGGTTTTGCCTTTTTAGGCCTTTTCTCACTGTAAAACCAATTTGAGCATCATAATATAGTAAGGACATGCCCATTGGGAGCCTTGGACCCGACAGATGTAGCCCAAGAGGGGTGAACTGCCTCATCATGTTGTTGTGTTGTTATGGTGAAGTTATGCTGTTGTGTATTTCATAATTAAGATGTTAAACAGTAATTTTAATTAACATTCCCTCACACAAACTCAAAAACAGTTACCAAAAACACTTTGTTTAATTTGCAAGACATGACAAACTCTTTGCGCACTTAATTAAATGGGAATGAATACTTTGAACAACAGTACAAATAATTTCATTTTCAAATACCTTGGTTGCTACTCTGCGCTGTCCTCCTGAAGCCATTATGCTACTACAACTATGCACTGTGTAAGCACTACCTCCTCTATGTTGTTTAAGCCCCATCAACCCCTCTGTGTTGTTGCTTCTACATTGTTGTTGCTTTTGCACTGCACTGCTCCTTCTTCACCGTCCCAGCTCTACCCTCTACTTCACCGTGATCTCCTACACCCACTGCTCCAGTTATCTCGCTACCATATTAAGGCTCTCGTAGCTCGTATGTGATCCAAGAGTCGGGCACCTCAAGGATCCCACCACCCCATCTGTAGATGCTCTACAGATCAATGTCGCCCAACCTCCGTGGCTCATGAGCACTCATGGCTACATCATCATCACTCCCGTCATCTCCCTTAGTTGCTACTGCCTTGGATTCAGAAGATCCCTTGTCCTTATTCTTAGGAAAATGTCTTGCAAAGTGTCCAAGTTAACCAAAATTAAAGCATTGAAACTTGGATAGGTCCCTCTTCTTCTTCCCTTGCTGCCTTCGCTCCTTTGATGTAAGGGTTGCATCATCCTCCTCTTCCTTATTTACTTTGATTTTCCCGCTGGTACTGCTTTGCCTCTTGGTCATCCTTCTGATTTCCTCATGTCGGAAGATTGCCCACATGTTTGCCCATGGTAATGTTTCCCTGTCCAAGATGCTTTGGACAAACGTTTCCCATTTCTCGGTGACTTCATTCAGGGTAGTGCTCACTCCTCATCTGGATTCGTACCCATGGCAATCATTGACCCCAGATAGTCTGAACTCTAAAGAGGAAGGGATATATCTCCTCGCCCTTCTACATCTAGAACAACCGCATTTGATTCTCTAGAAGCATCCTTATTTGGACTGGGCCTCCCTGATACATTGTGTTCAAGGTTGTCCAAATTTCATTTGTCATATTATTCCCAAAAATATGTGGGACGATGTGGTCTTTGACTCCGTCCATGATCAAGCGCTTTGATCGCGCTTGATTCTCCCTATAATTCTTCAGAGGATCTGCATCGGTTGGCACATCTAGGACTCTCTCAACATGGTCCTTAATGTCATACTCATCCAGGACTGTCAAGATCCTAGCCCTCCAGATAACGAAGTTGGACATGTCGTCTAACCTGTCTTGATCTCTCTGTCCATGAGACACCATCTTTACTTGAATATGTCATAACAGATACTCCTCTCCCTCTTTCTGCTACAACACTCAAAAAAAATATTAGACCCATGTTTCTTGGTGATTATAAACCCTCTATATTAGATTCTCTCTCCAACAACTGATTTCCCTCCTGGAAATCCTCAGCCAAAAACAACTGAACATTTCTCTTTGATCACCCTCCTGATCGAATCTCATATTTGTTTTGCACATATCTCTTTATAAATTGTCCTCCTCCCTCTCTTTTCACCTTTATTAGGCACGATTTTGCACTGAAAAAACCTCTTCCACACCAGCAACCTCTGAAGATCTGCTTCCGGACTATAGAAAATTTTCACAACAACCTCAAAACTGGACTGCATCTCTCTGGATGGCCTCTACGTGAGAAGACTAGCTCAGCACGGCCTCTACTTAACGCAGGCTGCTCCTGCATCACTCTGGAAGGCTCTGCACTACCTCTGCATTACTCAGTTGGGACTGCGTTAGCCCCTGTGTGGCCTCTACTGGGATTGCATCCTCCTGGTGTTGTGCTGCCCTCTCTGGAACTCTGCTACATCAGCTGCCTTCTTTGCAAAAATCTTCTTCAACCGCTCTGTTGGTGGATCATCTTGATCTGCAATGCTCTGATACCATGTGAAAGTTTCAAAACAAAAACCCTACTGCATTATCTAAATCTCTTCACCTACTTGTTTCATTAACATTTAACAAGTTATTTAATTGAAATATTCAGAAAAACACTAAAGCAGACACTAACTGCAGCCTACAAATGTACAGATCATTTACTGAACAATACACACATGTGATAATATTACACACGATTTTTCAGACAAATGTCCCCATAAAAACCCAATGCGGGAAAATTAGTGCAGAAAATCTAGAGGGTTTATATTATTATGCAGAATCTGAATACAACAATCTGGGCACTAGACATAGTTGGCCCTATAGAGAAATTACACATCAATAAGTAACTTTCACTCGGAGACAGAAAATATGGCTATATCACACCCTCAAACGGGATTTACATATCACGAATCCCTTCTGGCCCACTGGAACCCTCAGCATAGCCGTTTTAGCCTCTTCATTATCCCTTAATTGGCTAGCATCCCCACTACGTGACACTGACTGGTGTTGTGCTGCGGTGGCTGGGTTTGCGCCACCCTAGTTGGGCTTATGCAGCCTTTGCGTAGTCTTTGCGTCGAGTTGGTTGAATTACGTCCTCCTGGCTGGCTCTGCACTGATTGGTACTCACTACCCCTCCGTCTTATTGTATTCTCAGCCTTGAATCAACTCATCCCTCGCCGATCTCTGCCCCTCAGTGCATTGCAACTCGTTTCAAATTTCTCAGCAAAACCCCGCCCCATAAATTTCACTTAGCCTCAGCACTCTGTCAATGTGTGTGTGTCTCCAAATGACCCCTTTCCTTTATACTTTTCTCATTGGTAAACCAACAGTCGTGATATAATCTCTAATCGACGGCTCAGATTAAAAGACTGCTTAATCTGCGTCACTTAGAACATTTCATCACATTTGTTTCTCCGAACAATTTCTCCAAACGCTTTTTAGGTTTTGGAGGTCTTGTGTGTCTTAGCCCTTCCACAAAATTTAGGGCTAGAGCACACCCGATGCTACCTCAAAATCTCAACAGTTCATCCTGAGGAAAAGGTGAAAAATAAAATCAATAATGTGGATGCATCATTACCCGACTAGTTTTTAACGGCTAGTTTTCAAGGGCTATAGCTGGGTAATGATGCATCCACACTATTTATTCATTAGGATCCATTTTCTTTTTCACCTTGTCTTGAGGATGAACTACATTAGATGGTTCGAAACGTTGACAAAATCCTAATGATGTCATTAATCTAAAATGACATTTAGCTAAAAAATTATTTTAGTATTTTTATTTCTTTAACTTTTTATTATTAATTGAACTAATATTTAAATATCTGCACTCATTTTGAATCACTTTTAACTTTTAATTTTTAATTTTTAACTAAACCAAAATTTAGAACTGTTTACTCACATTACACCTACACATTTACCATACATTGAGCACCTCTAGATACAATAAATTAAAAACAAACTATGTTTCATAAGCATTGAAACATTTTACCATAAATTAAAAACAAACCATTTTTCATAAGCATTGAAACATTTTTCTATACATTGATACATATAGACCTTATACAAGAACAACAACACCCCCAGGAGGTAACCCAACCATTCAGGCCTCTTACCCCTGGGTCACATTAACCTTTTGACCTCTTTGAGCGATAGATGCATGCACAAGCTTGCAAGCTAGCATCTAGGAGGCTATAAATGGAGGCGTAACACTGCATGCCAGTGTCCATGGAATCAATTGCTCAATTATGTGCTAACGTCCCTGGTATTTGAGCCACCTATTCAGGCCCAGAACCCATTGCTATGCCCAAAACTTCATGAAAATTTTAGAGATGATAAATAACAACAGAACAATGGTACATAAGCAATCACATCAATGAGAACTCATCTGGAGCCCTCCTAGCCATGACATGCATTTTGTCAAACATGTCACAAACATGAAAGCTACTGGTATAAAATCCAAAACTGAGCCTAGGGGTCTCATACTTATCTGAGAATTGCTAAGAATAATTTCTCCCCTAGGTCACAAGTTGCAATACAATCTATTTGACTATAGATACATTTTTCATTCATTTACAAGTAAAAATATAGGTAGAGCCATACATCATCACTATTAAAATACATGTTTATAACCAACATAATAACAACAAAAATACAGTGGATACAACAACAATAGAATCCACATAATAACTGAAATTATACATAAAATACCAAAGGAAAGGGCTTCTCATTAATGAATGTAAGAAACCAACCGGAGATGGTAATTCCACATTCCACCCGGCCATGTATTGCCTGAACCAAATATCTCTTCAACCAATCACCCTTGTGCCATATTCCAAGCATGAATGTGGGAAGAACCAACCGGGGCATCCCAAGGCTAAACCACCCTTCCCTCGTCAATAGAAATCAAGCTTTACCGTGATCCACACTCGATCACTAGGCCAACATAATAAACATGTCATAACCGACTTTACCATGATCCACACCTGATCACTAGGCCAACACAAGCATGGATATCACCATATTCTCTTCGCCTAAACCGTGAGTAATTTTCCTGTCTCCTAGTCTCTCAGGCTTTACCGCAACCCATAGTTTGAATTAGGGGTCACTAGGCCCTAAACCAAGACATACTCTCTAGGCTTTACCGTATATCCCAAACCCGGGATTCCTAGGCCTGATGGAGAGCAAACCACCTCTAAGAATTATTGTATATCCCGTAATTCACCAATAAAGGGTTCCTAGGCCTACCGGGGCAACACACTATTCATTTTTACTGCAACCCACAGTCTGGTTCAGGGGTTACTAGGCTATGTGTTATATCAATTTGGAGATCCACCCCACTAAGCTTCAAATCCATCCGATAATCCAGCTAAACCAAAACACGAGAACTCCACAATACCATGGCTATCCAAAAGTGAAAAATCTAGGCTGAAAACACTATAACACCTGGAAAAAACCCATGCCAAGACAGAAAAAAACCACATGAAATACCATGCATGTGAGATTTAGCAAGGAAAACACACATGAAAATTAATAATTGCCAAGAATCTTGTTGTAGTTGCTTGATTTATGATCCTCCTTGCTTGCTTCCTCCTTCTTCTTACTTTCCTTTCTTGCTCCAATGTCAAAGTGCTCCAAGAAACTCAAAGTGTCCAAGAATGAGAGAAAGAAAGAATAATGAGAGAGCTCCAAAAATGCACTGGAAAAAGGTTTGAGCCAAAAGCTTTCCAACTGATCCTGAGAAGCCTTTTAATCAATGAGGCCTCTAATTTATTCATTTTCCATTATTTTCCTTCATTTTCCTCCTCACATGCAACCTGTGACATTTCACCTTCCTTTTCTCCTATTTTCCATTATTTTCATAAATAAATGTGTCAAAAATACGTTTTGCCTCTTTAATGCCTTAGTCATTGCCTTTGCCAATTTCCTTTATCCATAATAACCGAAATGAACACCCACTAGGATTTTTTTTCCCGACATTCAGCTTGGAATGAGTGTCCCATCAACCGTGGTTATTATTTTTAACTTTATTAAATGAAATTTTCACAAGGGTTGTTACACCGACATACAACACATACACTTACACATGGTGTACAATACAACACAATACATATACATATACATATACAAAGTAAAACACAACAAATACACATGTCACGATACCACGACTACATAATGCACATACATAGTACCGCGTGCCCGCAACACAACACGTACGCCATGCACACAATACCACATGTATACCAATACCATATTCACAACATGTACACAGTACCACATGTACACAACACTCCTGCACAACATCACATGTACATGACACCACCTGCACATTGTGTACACAAGGTCAAGTGTGCACTGCACCACCTATAGAATTTGTACACAATACCACATGTACACAAAGCCACATGCATGACATGTACACGACACCACATGTACAACATTTACAAAACACCACATGCACACAACACCACATGTGCAGTAATGTACAAAACACCATATGTAAAACACAAACACAACACCATATGTACATAGCACTACACATACAACATGTAAATAGCATCATACATACACAGCACTGCATATCCAACTTGCGCACAACACCATATGCACACACAACTGCATATCCAACATTTGCATAGTACGATATGTACACAACACCGCATATCCAACATGTACATAGTACCATCTATACTTAGGACTACATGTGAAATATACACACAAAACCATAGATACAACCAACATACAACATCATATGTACACAATGCTACATATGTTACATGTACACATCACCATAGGTACAATAATTGAATATGCAACATGCGCAACATATACACAACAATAGTACTGCACATCCATAGACCACACATTGACCCCACAAAAAACCTTGCTTCTAATGTATTTCCACTATCCATGATTATCCTAGCATGATGCAGATCACACTACCTTTACTTCCCTAATGTACCCTTGTTGGGGCAAAATAATTGCCTGTCATTTAATTTGTCAACCCGGGGGTTTCGTAAACTTGTGAAGCATGCATGCACTGTATGTACTAGAAATTGTCTTTCGGTTTAGATCAATCTAACTATAAAATAACGAAAACCAATTCATATAATCTATGAAATCAAATAATGAAAACGAAATTCAACTAACCTATGAAATCAAGTAACGAAAAGAAAGAAAACAAATTCAAAAGAAAATATAGCGCGTGCAATCACACTTGCAAGAATTGAAATTTTAATCTAATAAAGCATTTCAAAGCATGTAAAGAAAAACAACTAAGGTATGTTCAATCACTTCAGCATCCAATGTGATAGAATCACCCTCTTGAGATGATGTATAAGCAACCGATTATACTTTAGTCTTTAAATCTAGGAAAGAAATTAAAGCATGCAAAGGGAAAACTCAATAATTGCATAAGTTAGGTATTAAAGCATTTGGAAATATGATAAAATCGCCTTCTTGAAGTGATCTTTAAGAACACCCAGTATTACAATTGAATGAGGATCTAAAAAGAAATGTAAAAGCATGTAAAAGTAAATCTCAATGATTGTATAGGTTGAACACTCAATTACCCAACTTGGAAGTATGACAAGTCACCTTCTTAGCCTGATCTTTTAGGAATGTTCAATTATACAATGAATTGATAGTTTGATCTAAGAAAGAAAATGACAAAACATGAAAGGAAACTAGATATATGTGAGCTCTATTGCCTCAAACTTAATCCAATTGGAAAATAGATAAATCTATCCTATAGAAATGTTTTTAGAAAAGCAAAGATTACACAGTCATTCTAAAACTAATACTAAGAAAGCAAATAATATTTAATCTATAAAAGCAAGTAAATCTCACACATTTTAGGTAGCTGATCTAAAAGTATGAGAGATGGTAAATCGAGATGCTCCATATCTAAGCAAAACCAAGTAAAAAATAAGGAACATTCATGAGTAAGGTGCCACAATCTAATTTTGTATTCAAATCTTGAGCATAACTCCAATTTTACACATGATTTGATAGGAGAAAGCTTCCCCTATTTATACAAAATATGAGAAGTTATCTCATTATTGAGAGTCCATGAATCTCTCCTTATATCTCTAAAGTTACAATCCAAATAGGAAGTGATAAGGCACATGTCTTCTTAGAGTTACAATACAAATAGGAAATGAGACACATATCCTTATGATCCCATGCTCTTCATCCAAATTCACATTTGACCTTAGGAGGCCACATAAAGGTTTTCTGGAAGCTTTTTTTGACCTACACATAGCAACAAACTCATTCCACTTGTTAGGTATAAGTATGTGCATATTATTTTCTAATTTTTAACCACAAATTCACTTAAAAATACTAGGAATTAATAAAGTTTGGAAAAACATAAATGTAACCCAATAATGGTAATGGTAAGGTAAATGTAATGGAATGGAGATGGAGTAAAGGTGATAATATGGAAATATAAGTGAAAATGTAATAGAAGTAAATGACAATTTCAAGGCCCAACAACCCCTGAGCATTACCTGTCCATATCATAAACATAGGCATAGTACAAGCATATAATATCAATTCATATACACATGATACTAACCTTGTAGATCTTGTTAGCTCCCTGTAATAAGCAAGATTGGCAAAGTCCGACAGCAGGGAGAACACCATTTCAACCACTTTAGGATTCTAGGATCTAGCCCTCCTGAATCCGGAGAGGGATCTCTCCAATAAGTGTAAAGATGGATTTATCTTTAAGGTTTTGGGTATTGATATTAGGCTAGATATGAAGGCTGAGGGTTTTTTTTTGTTTTGGATGGTTGAGCATGATTATTATTTGAGTGGAAAGTCCTAAATGGAAAGAGTTTCAAAGGTGAGAAGTTGCAAGCAAATAGAACAAGCTTTGGCCAAAAATATGGATGCAATGCCGGTTTTAGTCCATTGGGCTATGGAGTCATAATAGGGTTTAATTGAAACAGCAAGAGGCAAGAGTGGTCCATGGGGCAAGTCATCTATGTCTAAGGATCTCTTTAAAGTTGATATATACAATAAGAAGGGGAAATTAAACAGATGAAGAACAAAGAGCAGCCCAAGATCTGGTAAGTACTTTGAAACTAGCCAGCTCTTGACATACACTTAAGAAAAACATAAAAGTAAACTAGGATCTAGTAAGTGCTTCGAAACTAGCCAGCCTTTGATATAATTTCAATAGAAAAACATTTAAAACACAAGGGAAACACAATTGATAACGAAGAATGGTCTAAGATCTAGTAAGTACTTTGAAACTAGCCAGCTTTCAACACACTCTTAGGGAAACTTTCAGATAGTTTTTTGGGATAAAACTAGGGCAGGGCTCACCATAACTTCCTTATTTCATCTCTACTTAACATAAACTGAAAATAACTTTCAAGAATAACAATTAGCTAAGACAGTAGGACGAGGGAACGCCAACATTCCTAACTGCTCAAACTGAATTAAATCATTCCTAAATAACACAAATTGGAAGGAAACATTCAAATAAAGCTTATTAGTCAGAGAAGGGTACTGATATACAGTAAATTCTAACTCTATGCTTGTTGTTCTTTATCAGAGAAGATGAACAAAGTGGAAACAGAAATAAAATAACGATTTACAATAAGAAATAACATCATTGTCGACATAGACCAGGATCCCATAAATCAGCTTGTATTGATGCTTCAAACCAGTTACAGCTTTAAGTTCAGTGTTTAAGGTTAGCAATCATCCTCACTTCTCAGCCTAGCTATTCTATCACAAGCAGAGCTTCAAGAGCCTTTGAACACTATCTACAATCAGAAGTTTCGAGCACAAGTATATTTCAAAGTTCTACAACCAACATTTCCTCATCTTCTACAGGAGTATTTATAGAAGAAATGAGGAGGTGGCATCTGATAAAAGATCTCATGGGTTCAATTAATATAGTTTAATGCTTCTCGGCCTTTGAGGGGCTTAACGGAGAAGAGTACAGATATTTTCACTGTATTAATTGATTTACATTAAAGGATTAAGCTCGATGGGAGCTTTTGTTTGACTTTTAAAGCTCTGTATTAGTTCTGCAATAACTCTACTGATATTTTACATTAAGTTCATTTGGCATAATTAACTATTAGGCTGCGCTGAGGCAAATATCTGATTTTCTGATCATAATTCGGCCTCTGTTGAATGCTTGAGGCTACAAGTGGCATTGGGTAGCTGAGAGGAATCAATTGGCCTCTGTTGTGGCGGTGGAGGCCTTTCTGTCTGAAGATCTTTTGATTTGTCTTTAATTTTGTTTTACTTTAATGGATTAGGCTTTTGATAATCAATCTTAGCCGTAATCAACTAAACTATGGAATTCATCTTCAATCCTCTGTTTCTGTAGTGATAGGTCTTCAATATTGATACTCTTTTGATTGTGATTTCATTCACTGTGTCTTGTTGATGTGAAGGTTCTGCAAAGGGTCCATATGGCATCAATGCCCATGAAGCAATGACGAAACGTGAAATTGGACCCCCTAGATGGCTTCTCTTTTATGAATCAAAGGCATGGGAATCGTCATTCCCAGCCTTTGGCTTTTCTTCAATATAATGAAAAAACCATTAAATCCTGCAAAATATAAACAATATTATAAAATCCTACGTTATTAGGGAAAAACTGCTTCAAAGGTTGTGGGTGGGAGTGTGGTCGTTGGATGGCAGCATCCAACGGTGGAGATTCGTTTGCTGGAGGTTAAAAGGAAAGTGGGGAAGAATTAATTCAGATCCGTCGATCTGCAGAGATCGACGGTCAAGACGAGTTGAGAGGAACATTATGCAAATGACCACTTTATAAAGAAATGGAATAAAAACAAAGAAAATAGGCAAAATTTCCTTTGGTGGGGGTAAAATGCAAAGGAAATGAAAATGAGGCTTCGAGATGATCGTGGGCCATCGGATGGGATCGGCCCGCGAGATCAACGGTGGAGATTTCGCATCAAAGACCCTTTGGAAGAGGTGGAGGGCGATAGTGTAAATGGAGGTTAAGATCCAAGCTGTTGATCTGCATAGATCAACGGTGGAGGGCGCGCGCGATAACACACAAGGGAAAAGAGGGAAAGTGGTTTTGGGGATAAAAACAGTTGTTTTCATGCGGTGAAAGGGTGGGGAGGCGGTTTTTCCTTTTTGAACGCGATATGCGTTCCCGCCCGACACGTGGCCTTTCAAAACCACCAATATCGCGCGACCCTCGGGAAATTATCCTTCGTGCTGAAAGTCACGGGATATGGAACGTGGACCATCAGATCTGGGACCTCATATCCAATGGAGGAGAATGAGCGTGACATGGATATGATGCGCGGAGGATAGGAGACAAGGCAGATTCAATCTGAGCCGTAGGATGAAAAATTTGGATAGCGGAGATTAAATCTTGAGAAAGGTGGGACCTGCAGGAGGCAGGCCTGTCAGGTTAAATATGAGCCGTTGGATGTAGAATATCGACGGGCAAGATTAAATATGGGGTTTAAATGAAAAAGATAGAAAGGTAGAGAAAGGGTGAAGTAGGACCGTTGATTTGCAGATATCAACGACTAGGATTGGCCGAAAAACATTATGAGTGGGGCTGCATATTTTTAACCAAAGTCGGGAGATGCGATCTGGACACATGGACGGCCCAGATGCAATCGATGATCGGCAGGGCGAAGAACTATATGGTGCCGATGCGATTAAGCGCTGGCTGTCGATCTGTAGATCAGATCGTCGGTGGAAAATAAATCGAAGGGTTTTGAAGGCGGAGGACAGGCTAATGATCGGAGAAAATATGGGTCGTTAGATCTAGGATATGGCGGATAGATCCAACGGCGGAAGATCCATCGAGGAATGCCAATCAGGGAGAGGAATAGAACGCGCTCAATAAAAAACTTGAGATGCGATGTAGCGTGGGCCGTTTGATCGGCTTAAGATCAAAAGCGGAGATTATCGTAAGTATAGAACTGGTGGAAACCCTTTAAAACATATGAAAAAACCCAAAATTTAATATAATACAAAGTTTTATGTATCGGGCGGGTTATGAAATGGTCTGGCGCCCGATTGCGGGGCCTTTGATTATATGGAAGGCAAAAGACCCGAGGCTTATGTATGAGGGCCAATCGCAATCGGAGGTCGGGCATGGTCTTTCAATCTACCCATTTTGGAAATTTGCAATGTGATTGGCGCTTTAGGACTTTAACTCTTGGTCCCGGGCGTAAGTTATATGGAGTAGAGCGGAGAGCAGGGTTTATATAATGGGGGCTCAATCGCATCGGAACCTTTGATGCGGGTCTTTCAATCTACCCATTTTTCATTAAAAAAACATTGTATGGGCGCGTTTAGACTGAACTTAGGCAAAAGTGGGTTTTTTTATTTACAAAGGAAAATGAGCATCGGGAAAGGTTTATTCACAAGTTTTAGTTCCCGATTGCGGGCACAAGGGTTATATGAGGCGATAATAGGATCGGGGGTTATGAAATAAAGGGCCAATCGCAATTGGAGTTCTCAACTCAACAAAAGATTTGTGTGCTCTGTTTTTTTCCGATGCGATAAGTGCCGAAAGGGCTTAGCGCCTAGTTCTAGTGCACGAGCACATGTGGGGATGTGGTTAGGACTTAGCTTAAAGGGGCTTAAGTCTTCAATACAAAAAGGTGTGTTTTATGATTTTTTCAGAGTTTTTTGAAGGATTTGGGGGTTTCGGCAGAGTTCAAAAAGGATTTTTAAACTCTGTAATGTGGATTTTATGAAGGGGAAATGGGAAAAAAGGAAAACAAAGGAAGTTTATGAGGAAAAGAGGAGGAAAAATGGAGGTTAGTTTTGAGGTGGAGGGAAGGGAAAAATGACTTTTGCAGCAGTCTTTTCTCTTATGGAATCAGCGGAATTTCTGAGTTTAAAATGGAAACAACAGTGAAAATTGAAACCAGGGCATGATGTCCCCATGAGTCTTCAAGAGATAACACTTTTTAGCAATAAAAATTGTTCCTTGAGGGCTCCAAAAATGTTTTAGCCACCATTTGATATGACAAATTTTATTGGTGGCTAACAGATCTGTCAGGGTTACTCTTCCCACTTGATTCCTCATAATACCAAGAACCTCTTCATGTCATCCACCTGCATAAGCAATCATTTCTCCATAAGAATGATCCTTGAAAACCATTTTAGACAGTGACATGGATACATACATACGTACATTTATATAATCATTAGCATAAACTAGCCATGATCCTATCATACAACGACATACATACATATAAACATTAGCATTTAAATAATTAGGATCCATGATGGCCCTGTTAGAAATGAAATACATACATACATACATGTATACATATATAAACATCCACATAATCATGATCACAATGCAATTGTTAGATATCATAAGGTCTAGGTTGAGAAAACTTCCTTTATTTGTGCACAACACACACAACATTGAGAACAATTGTTCCCAACATAACCAAGGCATCTAACTCCTCAGATCCACTTTCTTTACCTTTTATGCTGCCTTTCTCATGTTTGTACTGCCACCGTCCATTTACCACAATGTACCCAACCAATCCAACCAATTGTCATATTCTTACCTTCCATTGTGCTTACTCATGCACTGAGCCTCATTCGCGTCTTTCATTACCTGTTAGGTTCCATTCAGCTCTCCAAAATCTCCCTCAACTTTCACCTTTCCCACCCACTTCCCAAATGTTGAGATTCAACAAGATGATGAGCTTAGTGAAAAGAGTCACCTTCACTAAGTGGGCCCGCAGGCTATTTTTGGCGCAAGTCTATTTTTAGACTATGTCTATTTTTAGACATGTTGATCATATTTCAGAAGTTGCAGGATGCTATTTGTGGATGGTTCATCAAGTTGGAAAAATATATGAAAATCTATTTTTAGAATATTGGGCGAAGTCTATTTATAGATCGTCAATTCAAATATAGATGCATGTTGATTATTATTAGCTCTTAATAATAATCAGACTCTAAACAACAACTTGTTCTCTTGGAGCACTTCAGTTCAGTGCACAGATGTGGCACAACAGCTAAAAAAAGGAATTACGCTATTCCTGAGGGTTTACTGGAGCTATTTCATGGAGGACTCAGTTAGAAATCAAGTGGCAGAGTTATGACATAGTTGGAAGAAGTAGTTATGGAGTTGTATTTAGTTTAACTCAGTTAGACTCAGTTGAGCTAGTTATATCTAGTCTAACTGATTGATACACTAGTGAGAGTGGAGTGAATTAATTAGTTAATTAATTAATAACTAATAACTCATTAATCAACTGAACAATACATCAGTTAACTACAGTGCATGGAAGTTTCAGTGGAGACCAGTGGAGAGATAGGTGAAAGGGCAAGATAGACTATCTTTTGTGACTATTAGTGATGCACTGATTGCATCAAACACACAGTGGAGATGCCAATGAGGATTGTGCAGTCAATCCAAGAGTAAGTCGAATTCATTCAGAGCTATTCTTCAGTAGAGATTGCGCAGTGGAGGCAGGCTAGCAGGTGGCAAAGATCGGTGCATGGATTTGTAAGATTGGGCCTGATTAGTGTATGACGATTGTACTGTACTGAGAACTTGTGATAAGTTGTGTATGTTTGTAAGAGATTTTCATATGATCTCCATGTTACATAATATATAGTTGGGGTTTTCAGCTTCAGGCTTTCCCGGTTAAAAACTGTGTTATGTGCGATTGATAATTTTTGTTTATGCTTCACATGTGTGTGCAATTAATTTTTCCGCAAAAGATTAACAAGTGGAATTGATTTAGTATTTTGCATAAAGTTAAATAGTGTGAGATCAGGTGAATCAAGGACATATGCATGCTTAGTGCATATAATTTCTACACCAAACTCTCAAACAAAAGGCAAGAACAAGAAACAACAAGAAGAAAACCATGAAAAACCAAAAGCAATACAACACCGCGACAAAGTGGTGTGGCCATGTGTTGTGGCTCATTTGCATTTACCTTTGAAATATTTTTCAAAAACACCAAAAAAGCATATATGTTAGAAAAGGTAAAATTTTGTATGTCACAGAATAATTTCAATTTATATGTTGGTACATTAACATTACATGATGATATGTGAAGGTGGGTTGAGTAGGGCTCGTTCACGTGCAGAACAGTTCAAATTGTGCCCAGATCCAACGGCAACCTGTGAGCAAAAATTGCATAAGATTTATACCAAGGAGTGCCCCCGCAAGCGGTCTTGTTAAATTCGCTCACCTACAAATCGATGACTGACATCAACATGGGAACACTCTCTTCAAATTCCAAAAACCGCTTAAGTGCCCTCGCAAGTGATTTCAGGTTTCAATGAAGACATTACATAGTGGTAGTTGGAGCCCACGCCCTTTACTTTCAAATAAGAGAAGATAGAGAAATGGCATATTTCCCTTAGACACTTAAGATTTTTGGAGGAGGCGCAAAGGGAAAAACGGATGGTCGGGATCACAGCGCAGAACTGGGGCGGAGAGATAAACGACGTAGATCAAATCGCAAACCTCCAATCGCAAGTTTCAAAGGATATGCACGGGAGGTAAATGTTAAAAGCGCCAAAGTGTGATATGCGATGCGATGGGGCCCGATCGCAATCACAAATCGCAATTTTTAAGAGTTAAGTGCAAAGGGTTTGATTTATAATCGCTGAAGTGCGAAATGCGATGCCATGGGTCCCGATCGAAAATCGCAAGTTTTAACGAATAAGCGCAGAGGTAAGAGTTAAATTCGCCAAAGTGCGATGATGGTGGGACCCGAGCGCATAGCGCAAATCGCAAGTCTTAAAGGATAAGTGTGGAGGCAAAGGTTAAAAGTGCAAAAGTGTGATATGCGATGCGATGGGGCCCGATCGCAAGTCGCAAGTCGCGAATTTTAAAGGATAACTACACGAGATAATTGCTAAAGTCTCCGAAGTGCGATGTACAAGTGGATGTGACGCGGCTTCAAAGGTGAATTCCAAAGGTTTTTAGATCCATAAGTAAGTAAATTTTGTGTGTTAAACTGTGTCGGATGAAGAAAAGAGCGTTATAATGTGAAACCGATGAAACACCTTGGCATTGAAGAAATAGGCAGAATGGGGCAGACAAACTCAGGTAAGTGACCTGACGCAGAACAAAGGATAAGAGGTCAAGTCGGGTAGTAGGTGATATGAGTTACAGCGTTTGAAAGCACAAGGGCATCGGAAGAGTCGGGCAGAAAAGTGTATAACGACACCATTAGGAGCACAACAACTGGATCAAGTCAGGCGTGGAGGCGTCGTTACAGAGCTGTGTAGCCACTGCATCACGACTAGAAAGGCCACCCCAACACTTCGGGAGGATGCATCAGCAACATCAGATTCACCAAAATGAAGCATATTTCCAAGTTTCAATTTGTTTTCTTGTTATAATTGCATGAGTAATCTTAATAGTTTAGGAAGCCGAATAGTTCAAGAAGTTCAGTAATTACGAACTACTCTGATTTATTTAAGGAGATAGAAATAAAGAAAAGGGGTTCTGATTTTGGACCTCTAGATGACTGTTAGTTTATGACCGAATTCTTTTAGAAATTAATGAAAGAAGATCAAGTTTCCTACACCTATTGATGTTGATACGTCTTTCCTGTTTCGCTCTGTGGCTATTCCTCTTTGAATGAAGTGAAGTAATGTATCAGTCGGTCTCTTGATTACATTTGTGAGTAAGAGTTAAATAACCTTAATTTGCACTCCTTCACCTCATCTCTTCTCTCTTCATAAACTCTTGATAGAACTTTAAAGTGATAGATTATGTGTTTGCAACATATTATTTTAAGTTCTATCCTCCTTCACGAATTTCCTCTGAAACTTAAAAGTGGTAGATTCTGTGTTTCCAGCATATCATTTTGAGTTTCTCTTACAATTATTCTTTTCATTCCATTCGAATATCAGCAGCTTATGGCATTGTGAAGGCTTTCATTATATCAGATTATTGAGGGTATTAAGTACCTAAATTCCAAGGGTGTTAAACAAAGGCCATTTTATATGGTAATTGTGACATACATTTATAAAATGTCTTAAGCATTGATTCCTTACCACAGCCAAGGGATTAGTTCTTGAGACACAACATTTTCTGGCGTCGTTTCCAGGGATTGAAGAAACAGAGTTTATTTACTTTGGGTTTTTCGTATTATTTCCTCTAGTTGTTCAATGAGGAGGAAATATTCGGTTGTGTTTGTTATTTTCAAAATTCTGGCTTCCAAAAGGCCTCACATGAGGTCAGATACCTCACAATAGATAGTCCCTGCTTTGCAAGATCCAGAAAGATTGGTTTCTAAAAGGGCTCAGAAACCCGAAACTCCTTTCATACTTGATCCTGCATTGTCTACTCCTGGCAGCAATTCTCATGACCCTTTGTTTGAAGATATTTCCAAGGAAATCCCTTTCTTGGAACAAGATACCCCTTCCACACCCATTTATTTCAAGAACCTCAGTTAGAAAAACATTCTTTCAAGTCTGTTTCTTTTACCTCCACTCAAGCTCAACCAAATATAGTTGTTGGTCCCTCTGTCATTGTCCATCGACCTACCCCCATTTCAGTTTCGCCTCCACCTTCATTCACTTTCACAGCAGGTTCATCAACCTCAACCACCCAAGGAGAAGTTAACCAAGTTGTTAATATGGCAGCACCAACTTTCTTAACGAATAGATATGCACCACTAAATCTTCTGCAACTAATGAATTCCATGCCTCAAGAATACCTCAAATTACTTCCTCGTTTCACTGGAGAATATGAAGTAATTGCATAACAACATTTACCCTTGTTTTGCACTTTTGCTGAGAATTTAAATGTAGAACATCTTGATGTTGTGATGAGATTATTTGTGCAGTCTCTAAGTGGAGAGGCTAGGAAATGGTTTAAAGGTTTACCAAATGATTCCCTTAAATGACTAGGAAGAGTTAGAAACTCAATTCACTCGGAGATGGGGAGAGAAGAGAGATCATGGTTACTCATTGACAGAGTTTAATGCAATAAAAAGAAATCATCCTAAAAACATTTATGAGTTTGTAAAAAGATTCAACAAATTGTACAATAGTTTACCTGCAGAGATGAAGCCCCCCCTGTGGGAAGCAAAGGCAGTTTTTGCTGGGGCTTTTGACGTTGATTTTAGCTTATTGAGAGAGAGAAGAGCTCCTAATCTTGAGCAGATACAGACAAATGCTTTAGAGATTGAAGCTAATATGTCTGCAGCTGGAAAGGCGAAAGGGAAAAAACCACTCCAAGAGAAGGGGAAGACAAAAGAAGAACACAAGATCTAAGAATTGAAGATATAACAAAGGTGATAAAAAGTCTGACTAATAAGCTAGCTAAGATGGAACTGGAAAATAAAAACTCCCAAAGACAAGTACAACAAAACTGAGGGGCATTTAACCCTCAATTCAGAAGACATCCCCTGCAAATTCTGTAGAGGGAAAGAAGAGATCTAGACTAGGTTCAAGCACCATTGTATATAGAAGAAGCACCCATAGAGCCAGCAGAAGATGACCAAAGGGAGGTCGAGGATCAGGTATCTGCTACGTATATAATATAAGAGGATGAAGAGGAAGATTTTGAAGGAGAATATGTTGAAGTTGAAGTATCTTTTGATCAATATGAAATGGATGAATAATGCAGGCAATTCACAGAGTTCATGCAAGCTGAGTTACATAAAAAGTATGGTTTAAGGTCTAGAAAGAGATCTAGAGTGAAATATAATGAAGGCGAACAACAAGGTTCCATCCCTCCTCCAATGGAGACTCCACAACAAAAGGACCCTGTGAAACAGGTCAGTAAGGGGAAACAACCTGTAAATTCACTTAATAGAACAAATGTGCAGCAGGGTGAATCTTCCCAGAGCAAATTAGTTGACACTCATATCTTGGAGAGAGTTGTGCTTGTACTCGAACAAGTAGCAAATTCTAGAAAGAATGAAGAAGAACCTGAAAAGAACGTTAAGCAAACTCATGCTTTCAATTTGACAAAAGAGTTGGAGAAGGTCAAAATTCAGGTGCCTCTTCTAAAATTAGCCAAAATTCCAGCTTACAAGAAAGAAATTTCAGAATTTATGAATCTCACACAGGTGGAAAACATAAGTGACACAGTCAACTTACAAGAAGAAAAGCCAGTAGTCACTTTCGCTCCTCATGTAGAAGAAGAAGATCCTTATGTTCCACCCTTCTATATTTCTCTATTGCTCCATGATTTTACTCTACATAATTGCATGTTGGACTCAGGAGCGTCCCATAATCTCATGCCATTGTTTGTTATGAAGGAACTCAACTTGCAGATTACCAAACCTTATAGGGATCTGTATTCATTTGATTCCAAAAGGGTGGAATGTGTTGGGTTAATTAAAGATGTGGTAGTTTCGTTGGCACAAATCCCAGGAAAGAGCATAGTCATGGATGTAGTGGTTGCTGACATCCTAGCCAGGTTTGGAATGCTCTTGTCAAGATCTTGGGGAGAAAAGTTGGAGGGTGTACTAAAATTAGATTTCACTTATGCTATCATTCCAGTTTTAATGGGGAAGAAAGGAGGTTGTACGGGGAAACAAGGTTTGTGAAGACTACCTCCAAGAAAGATGCAGGAAATTCCCCCATTTATAGTCAAGAAATAGAAGACCTTTCTTGTTTCATGTTGCATGAAGATCAGAATTTGCTAAAGACACAGGGAAGCAGCTCTCTTTATCAGTTGTAAATAATGAGCTGCACTCAAGGAATATTTGGAAGTGCTATTTTGATGGTGCCTACTCCAAGGAGGGCGCGGGCGTTGGATTCTTGTTGATATCACCAGAAGGTAACCTCATGCCTTTCTCTTTTAAACTAGAATTTGATTCAACAAACAATGTGGCTGAGTATGAGGCCTTAATCTCAAGCCTTCAAGTTGCCAAACAGATGGGAGTTCAATGCAATTCAATTTTTGGTGACTCTGAATTGATTATAAGACATATTAAAAATCATTGTCAAATCAAGCATCTGAGATTGAGATCATATAGGAATGAAGTGTGGGATCTGGTAGAAACCTATTTTGAAGCATTCAATCTTCAGTATATTCCGAGGGAGGAGAATAGATTAGCCGATTCTTTGGTAGTTGCAGCCATCACCTTCAAACCTCCAATAAATCCAAGGTTAAGGTATGAGATTGAAGTTAGGCATAGACCTTTTATCCCTAATAATGTGAAACATTGGCAGGTGTTTGACGATAATGAACAGATAAGTCAGTTCTTGACCATGATTGGAAAGTTTGAAGATGCTGAGATAGACCAAGGGGAAGAACAAACAGGACAGAAAGCAAAGATAAGAAACTTTAGGCAGTCAATAGGTGAACAGAAGATTATCCAATTGAAAGATAATGCACTCCCCAAAGGGTTGGTTCCCCTCGAAAGATTATTCGTTGCTAATGATGTTGCAGTTGATTCAAAGAAAATGCTTCAAGAAGAAGAGATGGAAGATTGTAATTTGGGAACTCAGCAGGAACCCAAAATAGTGAAATTGTTCAAAGGTGTTCCCAAAAACTACAAAGAAAGATATATTGAACTTTTTAAGAAGTATATGGATGTGTTTGCCTGGTCGTATGAAGACGTGAAAACATATGAAAAAAACATTATTCAGCAAAAGATTCCATTGAAGGAAGGAATCAAACAACATAGATCAATCCATGTTGTTAGCTCCAATCGTAAAAGAAGTGAAGAAACTGTTGCAGGCAAAAATTATAGTCCCTCTCAGATATTCAGACTGGGTTTCCAATCTGGTCCTTGTAAGAAGGAAGAATGGAGAGATAAGACTATGTGTAGACTTCAAGAACTTGAAACGATCATCTCTAAAAGATAATTATCCTTTGCCGAAAATGGATTGTGTCTTACAAAAGGTGACAGGAGCTCACAGGTTGTCTATGGTTGACAGATTTTCTAGGTATAATAAAGTAGCAGTAGAAAGAGAAGATTAGAAGAAGATTGCTTTCACTACACCCCGGGGCACCTTCATGTATGCAAGGATGCCATTTGGCCTTATGAACGCAGGTGCAACATTTCAGAGGGCCATGGAAATAACATTAGTTGGTGACAGGTTTGTAGTTATATATGCGGATGATGCAATTGTTTTCTCAAGGTCAGATGATGAACACTTGGAGCATCTGTAAATAAATTTTCAAAAGTGTAGAAAGTTTGGTTTGTCATTAAATCCTAAGAAATCTTTATTTGCCTTAGAAGAAGGTAAATTATTAGGTCACATAGTTTCTAAACAAGGAGTAAAGATTGACCCAGCAAGGGTGGAAGCTATTCAGACTATTCCTTTACCCATAAGCAAATAGGATATCTAGAGATTCCTGGGAAAAATAAACTTTATGAGGAGGTTTGTGCCCAATTATGCTCAGATCGTGAAAAGTATAACATATATGTTGAAGAAAAATGCAGAAGTGAAATGGGATAAGGAAGCAAGAGATGCAATTGTTAGAATAAAGGAAGCACTGTAGGAAGCTCTAGTTCTAATTAGTCCAGACTATCAAAAAGAATTTCAGGTATTCTCGTTTGCATCCCCCACTACTATTGATGTTGTGTTGTTGCAGAAAAATGAAGATAGTAAGGAGCAGCCAGTTGCATTTTTCAGTAAAGTTCTCAGAGATGTTGAGCTCAAATATAATATTATGGAGAAACAAGTATATGGTTTGGTCAAAGCAATGAAAGCCTTCAGGACTTATGTGTTATAGTCCCAAATAACTGCTTATGTTCCCAATTCTGCTATGAAAGATGTGCTGGTCAAAAGTGAGGTTGAAGGAAAAAGGGGGAAGTAGATAGAAAAAATCCAAGAGTATGATTTGGACATCAAACCCACTAAGCTGGTCAAGGGATAGGGGTTGGCGAAGTTGTTGACAGAGACAAATTTTCAAGCCTTGGGAATTAATCTATTGGCACCAGTGGATGGATTTGTTAATAAAGAAAGTCAAAGCAAGTCCAAAACAGGTATTCAATACAATTTTTTGTACTTTGATTGGTATAAGGATATTGTGCACTACCTTTGTTGCTTTTCCTGTCCAAATTGACTAAATAGAACAAAATATAGAGCTCTCAAGCTCAAGTCTCAGCCATATGTTATCATAGAAGCAAAGCTATACTGGAAAGATCCTGCTGGTATTTTGCTGTTATGTTTGACTGAAGGAGAATCTATTGAAGTCACCACACATATCATGAAAGTCTGTGTGGAGGACATTCTAGCTGGAAGGTCACTGCTCATAAGATTCTCAAGTCATGCTTCTATTGGCTAACCCTATTTGCAGATGTTTATAGAATGGTCAGAAGTGTCAGTTGTTTGCTGAAAAGAAAAAACTCGCTCCATTACCTCTCATCCCAATATTTATTGAAGAACCTTTCAGGCAATGGGGATTGGATTTTATTGGAGAAATCAATCCACCATCAAGTGGACAGTTTAAGTGGATTATGACTACCACCGATTATTTTACAAAATGGGTTGAAGCAATACCCACGAAGAAGGAAAATGACCATGTAGTGATGAAGTTTCTGGAGGAAAACATCTTTAGCAGATTCGGATGTCCAGTAAAAAATGTGACTGATAATGCTCAGTATTCAAATCTGCCCATTTCATTAATTTCTGTCAAACATATAATGTAATTTTATCACATTCCATAGCATATCATCCCCAAGGGGAACAGATTGGCAGAGTCCTCAAATAAGACACTGGTCATAATCTTGAAGAAGAAAATCACCGAGAATCAGAAGGATTGGGATATGAAGTTGAAGTTTTCCCTTTGGGCAGTTCGAGTCACTACCAAGAGATCTATGGGGAAGTCTCCCTGTGAACTGTTTTATGGAACTCAAGCATTATTTCCTACTCAGCTAGCCAAACCAGTGATTTCTTTCCTTCAAGAAGCTCAGGAAGAACCGAATGCTCTGGTAAGAAGATTGAACAAAATAATTGAATCAAGTGAAAATAGAAACAAATTCAGGGATAACTTGATTACTTATTAAGAAAAGATGAAGTCAATATTTGATAGAAAAGCAAAAGAAGTTCTCTTTCAAGCTGGATATTTGGTACTAAGATGGGACACCAGGCAAGAAGAAAAGGGGAAGCATGGTAACTTTGACCCTGTCTGGTATGGTCCATACAGGATCTTTGAGGCAAGGTCAAATAACACATTTTTTTTGGAAGGTCTAGATGGAGAGACAGTACAATTGCCTGTGAACGAGTAGTATCCGAAGCATTATTTCCATCATTAAAAGTCAACATTCCACCATTTTAAATACCGGATTGCTCATTGTTCCTATGTCACCGAGCAATATTTGACTCCATGCCTAATGTATAAGGCACTAATATGCGATTCTTAGCACTTCCGTGGAAAAAAGCACTATCCCTAAGTGGAGCCAGATGTTGTGGCTCATTTGCATTTACCTTTGAAATATTTTTCAAAAACCCCAAAAAAACATATATCTTAGAAAGGTAAAATTTTGTATGTCACAGAATAATTTTGATTTATATGTTGTGATCCGGATCTTGGGGGGAGGCCCCCAAGATCTAAGAAAATTGAAATGGATCTGACAAGATCTGCAAAATTAGAATGCCAGAAAAAAAAGAGAGAACACACTGCAAATAAACCCACAAAGAAACTTGTTTTATTAAAACAGAGAATAACTATAGATGCTACATTGTGGTGGACAATTTGTCCTTTTACAAACTGTGGCTTGTTATTTATAGCCTTTTTTGAGTTGCAATACCATGTGTAGATACCATAGATGGATACCATGGGTCAATACCATGGGTAGATACCACTTACAATACCATGGGTCAATACTATGGGTAGATAAATAAAATGGGTGGATGAATACCATGGGTCAATGACATTTACAATACCATGGGTGGATAGATAACATGGGTAGATGAATACCATGGGTGGATGCCATTTTCCATTCGGATCATTCCTCCATCCTTAAGAAGCAATGGTCCCCATTGCGTGAAGTTCCCTCCTAAGAAGCCTTTTTTGAATATGAAGAGCCACTAAAGAGAAGCGTTTTGTGTAGTTAACCCATAACTGTGATGAACGAAGATCCGATGATAGAGATACCTTGTAATGCTTGTGACCAACTGTGATATTGACAGTGTGCGGCCTAACAAATGGACATCGATGAAGTGTGGGTTTGTGGATGAACCAAAACCATGACAAACGAAGATCCGAGGATAGAGATACCATGTAATTCTTGTGACCAACTGTGTTACTAATAGCGTGCGGCCTAGTAAATGGACTTCGATGAGAAGGATTTTGTGCAGTTGACCCATAACCGTGATGCTGATCGTTGATGAAATAGCAGGTGCCTACATAGCTTGGGGTGGGAGGGCACGTCTCCAAATAACCCAAGTCGAATGCTGCTATGCTGAAACTGATGAATGTGAAGCAAGTGCCTACTAAAGCGGGGTGGGAGGGCACGTCTCCAAAGGGAACTCGCTCCGAATGCTGCTCCAAATTTAAAATGAGCATAACTTGGTCAATATAACCTGTTTTTGGAAATGGAATGATCATTCTGCATCTTCCTATGTGTTTGAAATCGATATCTGGAGACCCTAGACTCTCAAATTCGCACTAGAACTGTCCCGCCATCATAAAATTTATGAAAAAAAAAATAGTTGACTTTAAATCAACGATAAATCCCTCGTCTGGGCTCCGATTCGATCGATTTTTTTTTTTTTTTGAAATCGGGTGATTTTTCAAGGGGAGCACAGATCTATAACCGTTTATTTGAAATTCCCCACTAAAAACTGCAATAAATGAGATGAGATCCACCGTCCATGAATTATCATCAGAAAATTTGCTGCAACATTGCTGATATTGAATCAGTGATATCTCCCTGGTTTTGCTGATCATGTTGGTACATTAACATTACGTAATGAGATGTGAAGGTGGGTCGAGTCGGGCTCGTTCACATGCAAAAAAGTTCAAATTGCACCCAAATCCAACGGCATCCCGAGAGCACAAATTGCACGAGATTTATACCAAGGAGTGCCCTCGCAAGCGGTCTCATTAAATCAGCTCACCTGCAAATTGACGACTGACATCAACTACGGGAACACTCTCTTAAAATTCCAAAAACCGCTTAAGTGCCCCCGCAAGTGGTTTCAAGTTTCAATGAAGACATTACATGGTGATAGCTAGAGCCCATGCCCTTTACTTTCAAATTAGAGAAGATAGAGAAATGACATATTTCCCTTAGACACTTAAGAGTTTTGGAGGAGGCGCAAAGGGAAAAATGGACGATCGGGATCAAAGCGCAAAACTGGGGTGGAGAGATAAATGGAAAAGATCAAATTTCAAACCGCTAATTGCAAGTTTCAAAGGATATGCACGGGAGGTAAATGTTAAAAGTGCCAAAGTGCGATATGTGATGCAATGGGGCTCAATCAGAATCACAAATCACAAATTTTAAGAGTTAAGTGAAAAGGGTTTGAGTCATAATCGCCGAAGTGCGAAACGTGATGCGGTGGGGCTCAATCGTAAATCGCAAGTTTTAATGAATAAGCGCAGAGGTAAGAGTTAAATTCACCGAAGTTCGATGACGATGGGACCTGAGCGCATAGCACAAATCACAAGTCTTAAAGAATAAGTGCGGAGGCAAATGTTAAAAGAGCCAAAGTGCGATATGCGATGCGGTGGGGCCCGATCGCACGTCACAAGTCGCAAATTTTAAAGGATAATCGCAAGAGATAATTGCTAAAGTCTCCGAAGTGCGATGTGTAGGTGGATACAACGCGATTTCAAAGGTGAATTCCAAAGGTTTTCAAATACGAAAGTAAGTCATTTTCGTGTGTTAAGCCATGTCGGAGGAAGAAAAGAGCGTTATAACGTTAAATCAGTGAAACGCCTTGGCAATGAAGAAATACATAGAACACGATAGACAAACTCAGGTAAGTGACCCGACACAGAACAAAGGAGAAGAGGCAGAGCCGGGTAGCAGGTGATACGAGTGACATCGTTTGAAAGCACAGGGGCATAACCATAGTCGGGCAGAAAAGCGTATAGCGGCACCGTTAGGAGCACGACATCTGGTTCAAGTCGGGAGTGGAGGCGTCGTTACAGAGTTGTGCAGCCAATGCATCACGACCAGAAAGGCCACCTCAACACTTCGGGAGGACGCATCAGCAACATCAGATTCAACAAAATGAAGCATATTTCCAAGTTTCAATTTGTTTTCTTGTTATAATTGCACGAGTAATCTTAACAATTTAGGAAGATGAATAGTTCAAGAAGTTCAACAATTATGAACTACTCTAATGTATTTAAGGAGATAGAAATAAAGAAAATGGGTTATGAGTTTGGACCTCTGGATGACTGTTAGTTTATGATCGAATTCTCTTAGAAAATAATGAAAGAAGATCAAGTTTCCTACACCTGTTGATGTTGATACGTCTTTCCTACTTCACTCTATGGCTATTCCTCTTTGAATGAAGTGAAGTAATGTAGTAGTTGGTCTCTTAATTACATTTGTGAGTAAGAGTTAAATAACCTTAATTTGTGCTCCTTCACCTCATCTCTTCTCTCTTTATAAACTCTTGATAGAACTTTAAAGTGATAGATTTTGTGTTTACAACATATTATTTTAAGTTCTCTCCTCCTTCATGAATTTCCTCTTAAACTTGAAAGTGGTAGATTATGTATTTCCAGCATATCATTTTGAGTTTCTCTTACAGTTCTTCTTTTCATTCCATTTGAATATCAATAGTTTATGGCATTGTGAAGAATTTAATTATATAAGATTATTGAGGGTATTAAGTAATTGAATTCCAAGGGTGTTAAACAAAGGCCATTTGATATGGTAATTGTGACATACATTTATAAAATGTCTTAAGCATTGATTCTTTACCACGACCAAGGGATTGTTTCTTGAGATACAACACCATGCACTAGACGCAATCAAGACCACAAATCAAACACAAAAAATCACAAGAGACCAAAAGCACAAGGCTAACAACAAACACCATGACTCAATCCCCATGAGTTCGCAAGCCTTCCAAGTGAAAGATCAACTCGAGCCTTTTCAAATATTTCATGGCAGTCTCTTGCCATTCAATCCCTTGCATCATACTGCCACAACCACATATATGTCAACGTATAAATACATATAAAAATATATCAGTTATCTTACCTTATTGTACCAAATATGTTGCCCTTCTACTGAACACACACATATATCATCTCTCAAGGGTCTCTAGTCCCTTAACGAATTTAGCCATAACTAGAAACCAACTGATATATATGTTCATGAATATAGCACATATCCGCATAATGTCAGACAAAATCAAGGTTAAGAAGACTTCCTATATGCAAAGTACTCATTCATTTGGAATTTAGGGTTTCCAAACATAACCAAAGGAATTCTTACCTAATTCCTTTCTTTTACCATTTACCTTGTTGCAATCGAGTCCTACTATGTACTGTCACACCACTCATTTGCTAGTTATATAAACACATAAACTATTGTCTTGTCATGATAATGCCCTGCAACTGTTTACACATGTCAGTCACGTGTTCCACAAATCAAGACATCATATCTATGAATTTGAAACCAACATTTAACAAGTCTAACAACCATGTCATAGTCAATAACTATCTCACATTCTTCAGTCATAATACATAATGCTACATCTATCACATATTTACACTCAAGTGGATATCAACTATCTTGGCACATAATGTGTTAGTACAATTATCTTAAAACAAGATCATTGCTTCATGCAATCTTATAGACATATACTCATATCATGCGATTAATCAAACATTTAAACAAACTATAAATGTACCATGTTATATAAATGAACTAGATGACATAATAGACACCAAACACTCAACACCAGATAGATGATATAATCAAACAATTAAGCATCAAGTACACGATGTAAGAAACCCATACCTTGATGTATCTCAGGGGAGGTTATCTTTTCTACACAATCAATCTAATTAGTGTAGGTTTTAACCCTGTGCATAAATTATCTGTAAACGAATCTTAAAGACAAAAAATAAACAATAGTGAGAGCATAAAACATAAAACAGATATACACAGAGATTTTCCCTTGGATCCCAAATCGGGACTACCAGCTTGATTTTTCATTATATTCCTTTGATTGTTACAACATATATATATACATGTCGAAGCATACATAAACCCCGATCCATTAAACCTAAATTAGAACACAATCGTAGTTCCCTTCACCGGATCTACAAAATACGAGGGGCTGAAAACCATCGTCCCCCAAAACCATGTGCAAACTCATGCACAGAACCATGGGTGGGTCCGCCCACTGAATTAAAAAAATTAAAAAATAAAAATAAAAAATAAAAAATAAAAAATAAAATAAATAAATAAATAAAAAATAAAAAAATAAAATAAAAATAAAATAAAGAAATAAAAAAATAAAAAAATAAATTTAAAATTTAAAATTAAAAAAAAAATTAAAATAAATAAATAAATAAATAATAAAATAAAATTTTCCGGGGGCGCTGCCACCCCCCTGTGACCCCCCTGCTGTGCCCAGCGCAACGTACAACACGTGACGCTCATCGTGGAAAAAATATAACACATACCCAACAATTAGCATGATATAACTTCACAATATGACAACTAAATCATAATTAAGGTCATGATATCCATAACAATAACCAACTAGTATGTTCACCTCATAAATTCATAAACAATTGTCATTCATCCATAATAATCACATATGCACAGTCATTTTAGATTAGTACAACACAATATCATAAACATATCATCTCATACCTGAATGCCATCACCTTATCCAATTGCATAGGTCAATTCAAATTAGCATGATACATATAACATCAAGATCTTAAGGTGATAACCCTAATCATTAAGTTAACTAACACATAGGAACAACAAGTTAATCATATAACATAATTTTCAACAATGTGTAACATCAGCAATGCATGTAACAAGTTACTACCATGCATGACTAACCCACACATGTACATGTGACTAAACCGATTAACCAACATCTATCATGTATGTAACCATAACATCAATAATCATGTACATAAACCTAATGTATATAACTCTAATGAATATAACAACCATTAACCAACATACCCGCATGCCAAACATACAATACATGTATTGTGATATGATCTTATCCAGAGTCTAGTGCTGCAACTTCACTTGATTATCCGCATCTCCTGCTCTATCTCAACCAATACATCAACATCATAACATACCAAAAATATGATGATGGCCTAATATGCATAGAATGACCTCGTGGACAACATCCTTAACCATGACAGTGCATACATAACCACATATCGACACTGACATGCATAACAAATGCATATACAACTGACATCCACTCATGGCGACCACATCCAATCACCATCAACTTTCACATGGCGACACCACTGCAACTATGGCCAATGCCATGCATATGCGACAAACACATAGAACATAAGCACGAGGAACACATATGCAACCAACATAAATTCATGATCAACGCACTGTCTATACAATCCGAGGGTTGAACCATGCTTTGATACCACTCTGTAACACCCTCTTCCCACATCTACCCAAGTAACTAGCCAACTAGGGTAAACACACGACGAGAGGATACTATAATGAGATTCGACCTCCTATCTGACCTTAAGGAAGTGGAACCAACAAAAACATACCATACAAACCTTGTATAACAACAACAACACCCTTAGGAGGTAACCCAAACATTCCTTCCTCTTACCCCTCAGTTAAACTGATCTTTTGACTCTTTGAGCCATAGATGCAGGCACAGGCTTGCAAGCTATCATCCAAGAGGCTATAGATGCAGGCATAACACTGCATGCTAGCTTCTAGGGACTCAATTCCTCAGTTCTTATCAGATCTAAATGATCTTCTATGCAACCCTAGCTTCTTATACGCACAGTGCAATGGGGACACGAGCAAGAAAAAAAGTAGTTCTCTAATTAACGTTGTGCAGGGCTTTAGACCAATAAAAAAGGAGCATTAAACATTATGAAGAAAAATTAGTGTGAGGAATTATGAGAACTATCTAAAAATATAAGGCAATAAATGCCTATCCTAAACATCATAGATATGCAAAGTTTCACATTCAAACCTGTGATTTTAGTGTTTGGACAACTAGTAATGACAATTCAAACCTATTGTTGAGGAGGTAAATCCCCTCTGCGGACAGAGGCGATCCCTACTAGCCCAGCAGGGGTCTAGCAACAAACAAACAATGCTATGACGCAAGCTCCTAGTTACGAATGAAAGACTTGGGATAAGAGCCTACCTGGATTCCAACGCTAGATCCGAAGAAGAAGATGTCCCCGTCCTTCAGCCCTGGCAGATCACAATCCTTCCACGATCTCCGTGGATGAACACCTGCACGCAGAAGAAACGAACAGATACATGCATAGGAACCAGCATACGTAACTAAACATCGGTCAGAAAAGATATTACTCGCATTAACATGATAGAAAAAGAAGTGGAACCATAATCATAGTCATCTATTAAAGTGATAAACGAATAGAAGTTACAACCAAGTTCTGACGTCGCAGCTTCCTTCGAACGGGTCTCCGGTTGTCCACGTCTCGCAAAGCTCGCCAAGGAAAGGGAAACCTCTCCCGAGTCTCGTAACAATGGTCTCCTCGCTTGAATGGGCCTTAAGGGAAAGAAGGGATTCTTTACAGCACAAAGGCACTTGGGAATAGGGAGATGCAAAGCTTCAACACTTCAAGACTAGCTTGCCATGGATCTGAGCAAGCTTTTATAGATGGGGAAGGAGGGAGTTGGGATCCCTATTATTATGGGATTGGCCCTATCAACAAGGAAGGTTCCATAGAAGGTGGCAAAACCACTTCCCTTCCATAGAACTCCCGCAGCCAAACCTCCCAACTCAAGATAGGAAATGGTTGTGAGTTTGTTTGAACTCAACTTCCGCCATCCATATTTAAAAAACAGTCCCTAAAATGGGTGGTGCGATTGCTGCTCTATGACAGAGTGCCAAGTGGCGCGACCTCTTTACAGGATTTCCCTGATTGGCGTGAGCACTGAACTGTCTACCCGCGCCAATGCAAAAAGAGATGTTTTTCATGGATTTTGCAAGGAGATGTCTCAAGGGGAAATGAAGTTCATACTCAGAGGGATGCATTGATGATGTTTTCAAGGCATGACAGTGTTCACAGGTCACATAATGAGTCCTCCATTGTGCGGGATGGGGAATGGTAGGGACGGTGACAAATTACTATGTAACAGATGCCCCCTAAAGCATGAGGCCCGAGAGAGAGAGGGGTGAAATGCTTTACGAGAACATGTCCAACTGAAGGCCCGCCGTCGGAAAACCTGCACAGACAGATACAACTGATATCTCAAGTACATGATGTATATATATGGTATGGGCGCAGCCATCCGAACAGAGTATGCTATAATCCGGATCCAGGGTATGGGCGCAGCCATCCAACTAAGATCAAACAAATAGACTCAGGTATGGTCGCAGCCATCCAATCATAGAGTCATGTACATAATGACAATAATCCACAATCGCAGCCTGGATTACAACAGACACAATCCAGGGTCTTGCGCTCCATCTCGACCCAAACGAGTACAAGTTCTAGCATGCGAATGTGTGAGCTGATGTCGAACATGCAAGAACATCGTCTGATTACCAGCCAATGATGAAAGCTGTTAACAGACGCGAGAGAAACCACCAATAATGACGATGGTCCTCAAGGTACTACAGGTACAATCCACGGCGTGTGAATAAATGAGTTGACGTCGAACACCCGCAGAATCATTCGATCGGAAGTCAATGATGTAAACTTCACGTCGAATGCGACGAACCTGCCATTGAGGCATGCAGGCTCCAAGGTACCATCAGGAGTCTCTAGACCAACTTCCTGGATAATGAGTTGAAGTCGACGGGAAGTGACCTTGATCGAAGGTGGGCCATAATGATTCCCACATCATCGACACGAGACAGAGGAACATAATGTTTTGTTGTGAATTAGGACCATATGAGAAACAGAGGAAGGTTGATATTTGCAGAGGCCAACTTCTCTTGAACATATGAACGGCACGACAATGGACTTGGCAGTATTTGACATCAACGGATCCAAGGTCATGGCGACGAGGCAGTGAACAGATGAGAGGTCAAAAGAGATTACCCAAACCCATGGAAGCAGCGAGATGAGATGTCCCCAACCCGACACGAATGCAGACAAGTGCCATGTTCAAGAGCGACATACTGCCGACGACAACGACGATGGTTCCATTTTTCCCCCACCATTTCTGGCGAGTACCCCAATTATTTTTTGGTAACAAGCTTGAAGGGGATAGCATATGCTTGTGATATAAGTCCGCCCTTCGGGCGAATCCATCCCAGTGCATTTAACGAGTCCTAGGAAGGAGAAACTCGGAGAACGTCATTTCGACGAAATCCAATGTCATCAGGGTTTAACGAGTCTGACAAAGGAAGAACTCGGCGTCTTTTCATGTTTAGAGAGTTTGAAAAGATAGCGGAAAAGAAAACTCCACCGGTCCCTTTTCGTAAATAGTTCCCCAGATCCGAAAAGGTAGAAAACAATATCGGGAAAACCTCCTAGTCGCGATAGGCTAGGGTATTCCTTTTTCGTAATCGATCCAGCCCAGCCCGAAAAAGGGTTAAACGTATACTGGGTGAATGTCGATTCGTGTCCATTTTAACGAGATCGAAACGACAAGGGCCTCGGCAATCTTTTCATATTTAGGGAGTCAGACAAGAGCTGAAAGATGACTCCAGAGTGACTTTTTCGTGTATTTACCGAGTCCGAAAAAGTATAAAATACAACTCGTTTCCACCTTTTAAGTCACAAAAACCTGTCACTGCACATACCCAACAAGCGTAAAATCCATTTTCGACATAATACATGCAAATATTTGACAAGAAATAACTTTTAAAACTCATTTTAACGTCGAAAAGTTATAAATATGTTCAATGGTAAAAAATGAAATTACTTTTTACTATTTACCTTGTGGAGAGCAACAGTGGTCCATTTGGAGCAGAATCTTCCGACGGCGATTGCGACCAATCCAGGCAACCATTCAGCGTCTCGTCTGTGACAGGTAAGAGGCGCTCCTTTTCTCTTTCTTTCCATGCATTTTTTAATGATTTCCCCTTAGAAATCAGCTCTGTAAGGGCACCTTTGAAATTTTAGGGCCGGGCTAAGTGGCGCGGGTATCGGGCACGGACCCGCGCCACTGAGCTCTTTTTACCAAAGGGCCCGCGCCACATGGCGCGACTGTCAGTAAAACAGTCACGCCAGCGGCGGAACCCGAATTTCCGCCTAAAATCCCACTACTTATGCCAAATTTCTTGAATTTTGAGGCTCACAGAAGATCTAATTAAGGGCTTTGAACCATGTGAATGCAGATAAACAGTCAGAATGGCAATCGAATGGAAGGAACGGGAACACGGAGATGAGGACGAAGAGGCCATGCAAAGCCAGGATTGCATGAATGCTCTAAGAGACTGTGGCTTAAAAAAGTTCTTCCTCACGCCATGCTTACGAGCTCAGCCTGAGCTCCTCCAATATCTGATCAACCTCTGGGATGAAAATGACCAAGTATTCAGAATACGAGACCAGGTGTTGGAATTGGAGGTCACTGACATTTATTTCGTTACTGGATTATCCCGCAGGGGTCCAATCCCTGTACTGACTGGGAGCAGACCATCAGGGGAAAAGATGGAAGAAGTAATGGCGCGGGTGTGCCGTGGGGCACAAACAGGAACATGGAGTAAGAAGGTATACATCTCAACCATCCCTGACCTAGCACTGAGAGTTGTACTCCACACCATTACGCGGGCTGCTGGATCGCAGGCACCGCACGAGGCTACTAAGACTCAACTCTTACTGGCCTCAGAATGCATGGGTCCCCGACTGTATGATTGGGCAACAGCTGTCACGATCAACATGAAAAGGCAGCTTACAAAGTGCAAACAGAACAAAATGAAGCAGTTTGGGTATGGTTCCATCTTGGTATCGTTCATTCTGGAATGCATACCAACCTTCCAGGGCCAAGAGGCCCATGTGGCGAGTCCGGTACCACGAGAGCCGAGGATGGCTCGCTGGGCAGCACTGATGCCCAGATCTGAAGGCGGGCAACAGATGTCCTGGAAGCCTGAGTTCTTCAGGTGGTTACAGCGCCAACTGATCGTTGTGGAAGATTGGCCCTATGCGGGAACTGACTTTACAGGGGACCCAGATCTCCCGCTACCAGAAGGAGACCACTGGGATGAAGAGCTGGGTAAGACCTCATATTTTGATTTTATGTTTATATGTTTTTTTTTGTTAATACACACTTGTCTTAACACAATTATATATGCATGCAGATGTAGGACCTGAGAGACCAGCCGGGATGTCTCCTATCTTCCGGAGGACACAACTCGCCCCAGAGATCCAGGGGGAAGGTACCGGAGGAGAGGCACTGGTTCAGAACCTCGAGGGGATCGTCCATGGGATCCCAGACTATGCCCGACTGTCAGATGTACCGATGGAGTACCAGCGCCATACGGTGGGAGTCCCAAACCGACTCCACCGAATCCTGAGGCGGCTAGTGCGTGCAGTGACGTGCTATCATGAGCACCATGCTGATTAGTCTCTAGGATTTAGCCACACCTATTTTTTGAGAGACACAGTGTCTCCGGATGTATTAAGACAATTATGTATATTTTTGAGTTTTATGTGACACACTTCTATGTAAACATTTCGATATCTATATATATGCATATCTATTTCTGGATGAGTCTTCTTTACATGTGATGATGATTTATAAATTGCGCAAATGTCTATCTAACACCAAATTTGCTACTGTATCTGCTAATGCATTCAAATGTCTAGGTATATGATGATATGTAATATATTCAAAATTCCTTTCCAGTAATCGAATACGCAAATACAATCGTAAAATGGACGGGTTTCTTACCGAATAGTGCCCGTTCAGCTGCAACACTACAAGCTGTGAATCTAGGTACACGAGCAAGTCACGGATACCAAGGTTTACTGCCTCGGTTAATAATTCCAACACGGCGCTATATTCCGCGATATTGTTCGTGGTACGTCCTAAACAAACACCTTGCAGGTCGATCAACTCACCAGCAGGATCGTAGATTACCCAAGCTGCAGAAGACAGATTCCTGGTACTGCGGGAGGCACCGTCCGCGAAACCAACAAATGGACGAAAAGACATCTGCACAACCAGGAAGACCCGATCAGCAGAAAGATGTTTACAAAGCACACCACATCATGCACACAAATGACAATCACACACCTATGTACACACACCACACCAAGAAATCATTTCAGGCGTAGTACTTCTTAAGGTACAGCCCATTTCTGGGCTGCGCCAATGGAACTCCTTCGTAGTCTATAAGCTCGTAGGCCCCATTTTTCAAAACATGTTTTACTATGTAGGGACCGTGCCACATGGGCTGGAGTTTACCGGCACCAAGCTTATCATGTGCCTGATCGTACAAGAGGACTAGGTCTCCTTCAATGAAAGAATGGGGAGAAACAGATTGATCAAAATGAGATTTGATCCTCTTCTTTTGTGCTTCGATAATCAAAGCAGCTAGACGACGGGTTTCATCCAACCGTTCGAGATACAGAAGACGCTCTTCCTCGGGAGAAGTATCCAGTAAGAGCTCCACAACTAATTTGAGCGAAGGAATTTCACATTCAACCGGCAAAGTAGCTTCCAGACCGTACACCAGTTGGAATGGTGTGAATCCGGTTGCACTTTTAGCAGATGTTCGGTACGCCCAGAGAGCTGAGAACAGTTGGAGATGCCAACTGGATTTATGAATCCCAATTGTTCGTTGAAGCATAGTGACCAAAACCTTGTTCACCGCTTCAACCTGACCGTTCGCTTGAGGGTAGTATGGCGTTGAGCTGTCGTGACGCAAGCCCAACGCAGTTGTCAGCTCCGCCATCATGTAATCACGGAAATGAGTACCGTGATCAGTGACGATAGCTTGAGGAACCCCGAATCGTGCAATAACATGGTTGAATAAAAATGAAGCGGCCGTTCTTCCGTCAGCAGCTAGTGTAGGCATCGCCTCGGCCCACTTAGTGAAGTAGTCGACGGCGACAATGATATACGCATGCCCCCCGGCCGAGTGAGGGTTACACGTCATAAAATCTACGCCCCATTTCGCGAAAGGGCCGACGGTAATAACGGGATGCAAAGGCAACGGCGGCGCGCGCATCTTGCGCTGAAAAATCTGGCACGGATGGCATTTTCGGACTGCTGTGATGCAATCCTTGAATATAGACGGCCAGAAGTAACCTGCCCTCAGAATCTTTTGGGCAGTGGCATATCCGGACATGTGTCCACCACAGGCGCCACTGTGGCAGTCATTCAAGACTTTCTTAGCCTCGTCCAAGGTAAGGCATCGTCGGAGCACCGAATCTACTCCAATACGATATAGGGTATCTCCCACTATGCGGTAGGGTTGGGACTGGTGCCGAATCCGACGGCGTGCGGCTTTATCCAACTCAGACCGGAATGTCGCGGTCTGAAGATACACTATGATGTCCCCGTACCAAGGATCACGAGTATCGATAAGAAACAACGTTTCGTCCGGTATATGATCTTCAGAGTGTTCAGGAAGAGAGTCTGTAGGGAGAGAACATATCAAATCCGCGAAGACCAGTGATTTAGTTGACTTGGCAGTGGTGAACTCCAAATCAAACTCCTGCAGGATGACGATCCATTTGGAGTACTTGCCCCCAGCAATTGTCTAGAAAGAATATATGTCATGGGGTTGCAGTCTGAAACCACTGTTATCGTGCGCAAAAGGATGTAATGGCGAAAGCGCTGTACAGCGTGTACGGCTGCTAAGGCCAACTTCTCAACATGTGCGTAACGCGTTTCCGGGTCGAGATGGTTCCGAGAGAGGTAATAAACAACATGTTCATCACCGTTCTCGTCATCCTGCACCAAGACCATGGCGATGGTGCTTAATGCGGCGGCTAGATACAAAGTAAAGTCGCGGTGGTAGTCCGGAGGACGAAGCAACGGAGCATTGACCAACAATGTCTTCAGCTTCTCAAAGGATTCTCGAGCAATTTCGTCCCAATGAAAGGGAACATTCTGCTTTAACAAACAAGTGAATCCTTTGGCCACCTCGGCGTAATTCGGGATGAAGCGCCTAAGAAAATTCGCTTTCCCTTGCAGACTCTGCAACTGATAAAGGGAGGAGGGTGACGGGAGATTTATAATGGCTTCAACCTTCAGAGGGTCGAGGCGAATTCCGTCTTTCGAGACTATAAAGCCTAAAAGACGGCCAGAGTCGACGCAGAAGACGCACTTATGAGGATTCAGCCTAATATTGTAGCGTCTGCAACGAATAAATATCTGGCGAAGATGTTCCGGATGATCCTCTCGCTTACCCGAATGGGCAGGCAAGTCGTCCAGATAAGGCTGGACAATATGGCGAATATCATGAAAAGCATATGACATGTCACGTTGAAACGTGGCGCCAGCGTTCTTTAAGCCGAACGGGAGTTTTTTATATGCAAAAGTGCCCCACGGACAGATGAATGTGGTCTTATGTTGATCCTCAGGTGCAATGTTAATCTGGTTGTAACCTGAGAAACCGTCCATTAAGGAGTAGATCTCACTCCCGACGCAATCGTCGATAATCTGATCGATAAACGGAGTGGGATAATTATCCTTAGGACAGGCGCGATTTATATCGCGGTAATCCACACAGACTCGAATGGTACCCTGCTTTTTATCGACAGGGACGATATTGGACACCCATTCTGTAAGGGGGATAGGATAAATAAACCCCGCGTTCAGAAGTTTTTCAACCTTTGCCTTGATAGCGGCGGCTTTCCGAGGATGCATGGGACGCAAGCGTTGGCGCACGGGTTTCGCACCCGGATAGGTTGGAATCTCGTGCACGACAATACTAGGATCAATTCCCGGCATTTCCTCGTAGGACCATGCAAAAACATCTCTGAACTCTTTGAAAAGTTCTGTATAGACCTGGATCTCTTCGAGAGAACAGGTCACACCCACATGAATGTTCTCAACAATCCCTGGTTTAACAGAGATGTTGATAGGAAACGTTTGAGTAATGTTACTCAGATTGCCTTCCGAAAAGACCTCATGCGTCAAGATCGGTGTTTGAAGAGGAGGGGAAGGAACCTGAGTAGCATAGCGCTCTAGACAATCAGTCATTGCCCCCAGGCTAGGCATAAACGAGGAACGATGATGCCCATCGCCCCAGGGTAGATCCTCCAGAGACATAGTTTCAATGATAGCCTCATCTGAGGGAAAAATCTCTCTAAGAGGATCAGGCGAATCAGCCTGACCAAGCCAGGGGGATTGTGAGTAGACGTCAAGAGCCATGCTCATCGGAGCATGCTGAGGAGGTGGAGGGTCCGTTGCAGCAACAATCTCACAGTAGCTGATCTCTACTGGCGTTAGAGGCATGGACTCTCCAAACTCATATACCTGCTCAGGTGTAGGAATCAGCCAGGGGTCATCAGTCCTGGACAACATGTTGACTTGAGCGGTATTCGGTGGCGGCGCAGGGAAAATACCCATGAGGACTGGGTCTTTGAAAAGTCCAGGTCCTATGCTGTCTGGGGGATTCGGAATTTGATCCACACACGGCACGTTGTTCTCGGAGCTAGAGGTAAAAAATGACAACTGGTCTACCGTGACAATCTTGCCCTCGTGAGGGAACTTGATGAATCGAAAGACAGTAGACGGCACGCAGAGCATGGCATGGGTCCAGCTGCGGCCAAGAAGTATATTGTAGTTGATTTTAGCGTCAACCACTTCTACTTCCACGTTGACAGTTTTTCCCTGTAATGTAATCGCCAGACTCTCGAGAACTCCCAGGGGTTTAGATTCCCGGCCATCAAATGCCTCAAGGGCATTGGGAGATGACGATAAGGTTGGAGAGCCGATGGCTTTCCAAAAAGCGGAGGACATAACACAAGTAGATGCACCCTCATCTACGACGGCTCTGTGAACGTTCAGACCGTTAATCCCGACTTGAATAACCAAAGCGATTTGATGTGGAAGCCGGGGAGTAAAATTCTCCAGATCAAAGGTGAGAAGGCTCGAATCGACGGGGTCAATACCACCGATGGCAGACAATAAAGCCTTTCGTTGTGAAGGACAACTCTGAAGAACCTCAAGTGCAGACATGGCACATGGCGCCTGTGCCAGATCCTCAACAATACTGTAATGTTGAGCGGCACGAGCGTTTGGATTATAAGAGGATCTCCGAAGAACACCCTTGGGAGGTGGCTTCACAACGGGTTCGAGAGTCGGCTTCTCAATTTCCAATGAACCAGAAGCGGATGCGGGAGGCGGTCCATCCGCCACTGCCTTCCCGGGTGCCTGCTGCTGATTATTGTAATCCTTGGACCTCGTAGCGATAGTGATAGGTGCATTAGTCTTCATCATGAAAACTTGAGACCCAAATGGTACAGATGATGAACCTTGTTCGACCATCTAGGTCTGCTGAGATAGAAATGGCTCTTTTAAAATAGCCGGAGTTCCCTTTGAGCCTTTAAGAAGTTGACTGACTTCGGATCGTCTTGGACAATCCTTAGTGTAATGGTCACCTTCACAGATGAGGCAAGGAAATTTCGGCTTACGTTGTGAGCCATCCTCAGACCGAGATTTAGATTCCAGTTTTGGGGCATCAGATTTTGATTTGCCTTTTCCCTTCTTCTTCCCCTTGGAGGACTTGTCCGCAGGATTGGCCTGAACGGCATTTACCTCCGCGGTTTTACTAGAATCGGATGAGGCGGGATTAGCAGAGGTATTGTTGGAAGAATTAGCCTTCTGCTTCCCATTCGAAGACTTCTTCGAATTTTGAGAAACGGAACCAATGACACCATCCACCGTAGGGGTGGGCGGGGCCTTTTTGGTTCCGGGCCGTGGTGCATCAGGCAGGATGTCATAAAGCGTGCCAGATTGTGAATAAACAAGATCCAAGTACTGGGCGCGCGCGATAGCTTGTTCCTTCGTCACACACGCTCCCATCGCGATATCCTGAGCGATTTTGTTCACAAAGGAGGTGGTGAACCAGTGAGTCAAAATCTGATCAGGTATGTGAAACTTGATCAGTCGACGACGGCGCCGCCACTCATGGATGTGATCCGAGATGTGAGTGGCCATATCCTGCTTCAAGGAAGACAGGAGGTGCGTCCCAGTCTCATACCGGACTGGTAGCTGGAAATGCGTGAGGAAAGCCATAGCTAACGAGTTGAAATCCTGAAAAATACCACGGGACAGCTCTATATACCACTTAGCAGCAGCTCCTATTAACGTACGCTGGAAAAGACGCAAACGAACCGAATCGTCAATCCAAGAGTTAGACGAACACCAGAGGTGATACGTCATCACATGCGCCTGGGGGTCTTCTCCAGATTTTCCCTCAAACTCGGGACAGTCTCCTGGTATCTTGGTCGGAACCGGGGGCCAATATGGATTATGAGAAATCGGATCATTGGTCAACTTCGAAACGTCCGGTAGATCCAAGGTAGCCAGGAACGGCAATGGAGGGTTAATTCCCATGCCAGTCCCAGAATAAGGTCCGGTACCCATGCTCCACGATGGTTGTGAATATCCCTGCCCCCATGGGTTCTGTCCCGTAGGATTCTGACCGTGAGGGGCATAATTCATATAGCCCGACTGATTTGGTTGCTGGTAACCATTGTGTGGGGCCTGATAACCAGGGTTCGGGCCCTGATTAGGCGTCTGCCCCGTATAAGCAGCGTTTGGATTTGGCTGCCGAGCATAGTTAGAACCGGGTGGAGGAGGATGATACTGAGAGCCTCCAGAGTGGTTATAGTTTGGTTGAAATTGACCATGAGGATAATAACCACTCTGAGGATGAGTAGACTGCTGATAAGTGGAACCCTGCGGAGCCTGGTACGTAGGGCGCAGCTGTTGATTTGGCTGCGGCATTGAGTGAGCAGGCTGGTGAGCAGAGTGGACGGAATGAGAGGGTTGACCTGAATGAACAGGTTGACCCGAGTGAGGGGGCGGCCCTGAATGAACAGGTTGGCCCGAATGAGGGGGCGGCCCTGAATGAACAGGTTGGCCCGAATGAGGGGGCGGCCCTGAATGAACAGGTTGGCCCGGATAAACAGGCGGCGCTGGTTGCGCAGGCTGACCTGGTTGTAAGTGAGCCCCAGGTTGCACCGAATAAGCCGGTTGGCCTGGAGGCGGGACGCCAGGTTGTACCGGATGACCCGGTTGGCCTGGTGGTGGAACAGGACCAGGTGCTTGCTGGAAACCAGTTTGACCTGAAGCAGAACCATAAAGTGGTCCTGGCTGATATGCAACGTTAGAGACAACGGGATATTGCGGTTGCATCGGTAAAGAAGGCTGGATTTGCCCCCCAGGTCCATAGGTCGGTCCCTGTTGATACCCCGGCTGAGGCTGAGCAGGTTGACCAGCAGGGTTATAATATGGTCCTTGCGGATTATAGAATGGCCCTTGCTGGCCCGCAGAGTAGCCTTGAATGGGCTGTCCCTGTGGGTCGTACTGATAGCCAGGTTGTCCTGTAGGTTGACCTTGGAAAGGTTGTGCCTGCAAGTTCTGAGCCTGGTTGTACGGTAAACCTTGAACATAAATATAGGCCTCAGGAGCAGGGAGACGCAAAATGTCCCCATGCTCGTCAAGCTGACCCGGAAAACCATACACGGGAGTGCCGTCTTGTGCATAGTGCGAAAAGAAAGACCGATAAGGATCTTGGGGGAGCTGTCCAGCTCCGGGGTTCGGCTGCTGTAAAAACAACCGATACTCCTCCGGAGAGATATTCTCCGGTATAGCAGTAGCTAGATAAATGTCCTCTGGAGTTGGCCCAGATCTAGAAGCAGATGCTGAGGCAACAGCAGAAGAGGCAGCCACACAAACAGTGGGTCGCACGGGAGCAGAAGTGACGGGCGTCGAAGGAGACACCCCGGGTGTAGTGGCAGCTGGCCTCGAAGCAGGAGATGATATTCCCATAGAGGCAGCAGCTGAAATAATCTGACCCAGAGATCTGTATCCCTGTGGCAAAGAAGGACCAGCTGACGATGTGGTAGCCAGCTCGGACTCGTCTCCCTCAAACAATCTACGAGGGATGCGCTGATAGTCATCAGACCCGGGAATTTCCTCACCAGAATCACTCATGGTTGATCCTGCCGTTAAATCACGCAGAAGACGGCGAGGACTAGGAGGAAAAACAGCAGCAATAAACGGTGAACCCGATGTAAGAGAAAGGAAATCAGCTCCTAATCTCAATTCAGACACAGGGTCCGAAAAGGGCCAGTTGAACTCAACTGGTTCTCCAAAGGGTTGCTCGGCGAGGACCGGTCCCCCGTCAGGGAACTCGGAAACAATAGGCTGCTGTGGTTCAACAGAAGGCTGAGAAGCCTCTGAAGAATCGTCAGTGTAAGGACTACCAGTAGACGAAACCGAAGGTTCCGCCACCGTGGCAAGAGACTAGAAGAAGAGAGCAAACACACACACGGGCTGAAAACGAGTTAAGACACACGATCAAACAGTCACAAGCAAAGTCTAAACGGGTGTGTAATCGTGGGAGATTGATTTTACCACATTGGAAAATAAACAAATCCTACCGTTTCATGTTTTAAGAGTCGAGAAACGATAAAAAGATGACTCTATCTCTTTCAGAGTTGATACAAGCGTGAAAGGACAAGCGCTTGACGGTCTTTTCAAGTTTAGGGAGTCGGAAAAGACCAAATGACTGCTCAGGAAAAACTAGGCACAAAGGGTGTACCAAATATCCGTGAACTGCAATATACACCTTGGTTTCAAAAATGAAACAGAAATCGACCAAGGACTTTCCGTACGTGCAGGTAGTCTCCCCGAATGCTGTGTTCGGTGTATCACGGGTATAGGGCGCCAGACTCGGCTTCCTGTGGATAAAGGATTGAAAACCTATAGGGGTCTCCCTTTATATACGCGACGGTACGGGGAGCGCAAGTCCGTGCTAGTGCTGTCTAAAGCCAACAGGCGAACGACAGCTGCTAGGTTTAACGATGCCGGAACACGTCTCTAGCCTAGATCTTCTAAATATGTTGCATTAAGTTCCAATGTTGCCTTAGGTTAATTGAATAAATTTTATAGTTGATCTTCAATTAAGTTTCAATTTCCAGGCCCTATCGTATGTAGTGTCTCCTAAATGCAAGCTATATGCCACGATGCAACATTTCGTTCGATGAAAACTAGTTAAATGAGAGTTGAGAGCTTTTATACAAACGAAATGAACGGAATACAAACAAGAATGTCTCTAATGCAACTAATGCGATTGCACACTTTTCATCCAAACACTAATCACTAGTAATATGGAAAAGATCACAATTTGCACTAATTTAACAAAAGCAAAAGAGATTATTTTTTTGATTTTCAATGTTTAATGGCTAATGTGCACTGAAAACAAAAGGAACAATTTGAGAAATGATATCTAAGAGAGCGAAGCAAACAACATTCACTCAACGAAGCAAGCAACCAAATCTCTAAATCGACCCAAAGTCTCTCAAATCGAACAAAGACTCGAAAACTCCCAATGGACCGTGTGATCTAGGTCCAAAGCCAAGGCAAACGAATTCTGAATGAAGGAATGAACAATCACTCAAAAGACGCAGCAAAACGATCAAAGACTGTTAAGAGAGCGTGGAGAATCAATCAACAAGTTGACAGGACAATCAAGACACCAAAACTCCCAAGGAGGGCTCGATTCACTATGCCACTAGATGTCCTAGGGCTCAAATCGTGAAATCGATAGACAAAGGCAAACAACCAAAGGATAGCGGTGAATTCCAGTCAAACAAGACTCCAACACACTCAGACAATCAGGAAATCAAGAAGAAAAGTACTGGTCAAGCTCAGAAAGCCAAAAATGAAGAAACTCAAAAAAGTCACAGGGGTGGCGCGACTGTGGCCTTGAAACTAGCGCCAGAGGCCGAGTGGCGCGACACAGACAAATGCAACAGGCGCCAAGTGGCGCGACTGTCGGGTTAAAACCCGCGCCAGTCGAGTTCTTCAATAAAAATTAAAAAACAAGCTATTCTAAAAGTAGACCAATACAAGCTAAGCAGACCAAGAGGCTAAAATAATGAAAGAATCCAACCCAGAAGGTTCATCAAGCAAGGAGAAACAATCAAAGCGAACCAATCATAAAAGGGACAAGGAAAACCGGACGATCCCCATTGGAGTCGCCAATTTGTTGATGAGGTAAATCCCCTCTGCGGACAGAGGCGATCCCTACTAGCCCAGCAGGGGTCTAGCAACAAACAAACAATGCTATGACGCAAGCTCCTAGTTACGAATGAAAGACTTGGGATAAGAGCCTCCCTGAATTCCAACGCTAGATCTGAAGAAGAAGATGTCCCCGTCCTTCAGCCCTGGCAGATCACAATCCTTCCACGATCTCCGTGGATGAACACCTGCACACAGAAGAAACGAACAGATACATGCATAGGAACCGGCATACGTAACTAAACATCGGTCAGAAAAGATATTACTCGCATTAACATGATAGAAAAAGGAGTGGAACCATAATCATAGTCATCTATTAAAGTGATAAGCGAATAGAAGTTACAACCAAGTTCTGACGTCGCAGCTTCCTTCGAACGGGTCTCCGGTTGTCCACGTCTCGCAAAGCTCGCCAAGGAAAGGGAAACCTCTCCAGAGTCTCGTAGCAATGGTCTCCTCGCTTGAATGGGCCTTAAGGGAAAGAAGGGATTCTTTACAGCACAAAGGCACTTGGGAATAGGGAGATGCAAAGCTTCGGCACTTCAAGACTAGCTTGCCATGGATCTGAGCAGGCTTTTATAGATGGGGAAGGAGGGAGTTGGGATCCCTATTATTATGGGATTGGGCCTATCAACAAGGAAGGTTCCATAGAAGGTGGCAAAACTACTTCCCTTCCATAGAACTCCCGTAGCCAAACCTCCCAACTCAAGATAGGCAGTGGTTGTGAGTTTGTTTGAACTCAGCTTCCGCCATCCATATATAAAAAACAGTCCCTAAAATGGGTGGCGCGATTGCTGCTCTATGACAGAGCGCCAAGTGGCGCGACCTCTTTACAGGATTTCCCTGATTGGCGCGAGCACTGAACTGTCTACCCGCGCCAATGCAAAAAGAGTTGTTTTTCATGGATTTTGCAAGGAGATGTCTCAAGGGGAAATGAAGTTCATACTCAGAGGGATGCATTGATGATGTTTTCAAGGCATGACAGTGTTCACAGGTCACATAATGAGTCCTCCATTGTGCGGGATGGGGAATGGTAGGGACGGTGACAAATTACTGTGTAACACCTATTATTTCAAAATTTGGGAAAATCATAATGACAAATTTTCATAATGCTTGGTGCTCACGTGCATTGCCACAAGAAGGGGTTAATGAAATCTATGGATGTTTTCCAAGAATCCACAACCACTCGGTTTGGGTTTGAAGGTCATCCATATATGAAGCAATGCAGATAGTAAAAAATAAATTCAAGGCACATTTGTAGAGAAAATTACAACAAAATATCACACTTTTTTTATCGGATGAAAAAGGACAAAAGTAAACCATTTAATCCTCACAAGCAAGTTACTATTACAAATTCATATATGATCGCTTGATCCCAACACCATGATCCTAACGTATTTATGGAATATGATATCCCTTGTGGGAATGAGTTAGATATTCATTTGTGTGATCCCAACACCATTGTCTATGCTATGTTGCCATCACACACCCCAATTTACACATTTGCAACTCTGTAGACTGTGGCTACAATAGAGGCCTCTTTCTTGACTATTCATTGATCTTGCAACTTAACTTTTAAAACCTTTCTCCCAATAATTAACACACACAAACAATATGAGCTGCTTCTCTTCTTCTATTGATCATAAAAACTTGAACCTCATGAGGGGTATTTATATTTTTTGGACTAGCTACTCACCCAAAATAACTTGACATGCACACTTACTAAATTCAACCTTTCCAAATACAACAGAAACTCTAAATACTAATATTAAACTCGAATTAACTCACGCTGACTCAAGTCAACCACTCTAAATCTAGCCTGCACTCCATGTGAGAGTAATTATTATTTCCAACATATAAAACCAAAACCTTGAGAGTGACTTATGCCATGATCTTGCATGATTGACACTAACAACCTTGCCAAACTTGGAAAAGTAGTTTTTGAACTTTGCAAAGAGGAGGAAATATTAGCTTGCCCAAAAGTAAGCTTGAAAAATTACAACTCCATTTCCAACATTGTTCGGGTGATAACTTGAACGAGAGTAACATGGCATTTAACCGCTTAGTGCAATGAGGTGTCAATTTCATTAGGAAAATAATGGAAATTACAGTAGGATTGGCTGAATTTTTTGGAAATCTAGTTTGAAGTTATCTTTAATATTTTGAGTGCTCCCGCAGTGGGTTTTGATAGTACTGAAGTGATTTCTACCATAAAAAACAAGATTCATACACTCCTACTTATTGTTCTTTTTAAGGAAAAAATAATAAAATTCATGGATTTTTTTTCCTATCGAAGTGAAATTAACGCTGAGTAGATAACGATGCATTTAACAAAGCGATAACGAACTTGAAATTACCATCCTTTCCATTTTGGGTTTCACCCTTGGATGGGTATTGACATGCTTTCTTTGCCTATCGTTGGCTAGAGCTCTTCTTTCTTCAGGAAAACTAAAACGAGCTAGAGAGAAGGTTATGAAGGTTATTTGAATGCTTTCTTCAAGGAAACTAAAGCGAGCCAAAGAGAACGTTATGAAGGTTATTTGTATGACACCCTAATGCACAAAACCCAAATAAAAAAAAATGGGTTAAGAGATCACATATCTCAGTAGAAACACACACTTCTACAGAATAGATATTCAACGACAAACTATTTTAAGACTTATCCTCAAGTTTGGTGAGAAAAAATCTGGACGCCTATCTACATAATTATTAATTCTCATAAAAATTACAAACGATAAAAAGTGAGATAATATTAAAAAAGTGATTTAATCCGTAGAGGTTTAGATAATATTAAAAAATAGATATATGAAACTTTTTTGTAGTTGAAGCGTGGGACTTGCTTATAATATGATGGAGCACTCGGAATCGTCATTGAAGCACTAAAGTAATGATCGGTGAGGAGATACAGAGAGAGGACGACGAGCCGTAGGTGGAAGTTGTGTTGGAGAACAATCCAGTGACTGGAAAGTGGAGACGAACCTTTGTACTGGGGCACTAACCTCACCCTTCTATCTATGGGGATAATATTACAGTTTGCAAGAGCAAGAAGCCCACTTATCTTTTCCAATGCAACACTTCCTTACAAATCCAGAGATGTTAGTGTTGTTGGCAAATATCCTACCTCCACTAGCTTGGGACAAAAGTTGAGGTTGACATGTTGCAGGTTTGGAAAAAAGCCTTTACGAATTGATATTTTCTTTATTGTGGTCCCTTACAGGTCTAATTGTTTGAGCTGAGGAAGGTTACCAAGGCAAAATGACGACATTTGGAACCTAAAACAGGCACTCAAGCTACTATGTTGGAGACCTCTTAAATCCCCGACGGAGTCTGGCAAAGTTTGCGAATCCACACACCCAGTCGAAGGTGCCTGCAATGTCCTCTCAATATAATTATTTTGAAATTATTATGAGACTAACAAAACACAACTTCAGTATACATAACCAAATTAATTTTTCGAGATTAATTTGATTATGCCCATGGGAATTTGATGATGTCCATGATGGAATGCCCGTATATGGCAAAGTGAACATAAACCCTTTTCCTCTTTCCGCTTATTCTTCTTCAATTTCTCTACCACTGTGCCGATGTTCATGATGGAATGCCCGTCTATGGCAGAGTGAACATAAACCCTTTTCCTCTTTCCACTTATTCTTCTTCAAATTCTCTACCACCGTAACTGTTGTATCAATGCCTGTTAATGACCGACCATTAATTTAAAACAAATATATCATAAACAAATATATATTATAATCCTCCATGAGGTTAAATTAACATTGATTGAAAATATTTTGAAATCCCAAAAATAAAAGTAAAAGAAACCAGATCAGTTGTTTAATCTAATTAATCTTTAAATGAAATTAACATTAAAATAATTACATTTCCACACGAGCTAGCGACTGATATTCTTTCTTTTACTGGAAACATCAACCAAGTGGTCCGAATGAACCTTATGCTAGGTCGGGTTAAATACCTAATAGAAAAAAAGACCATGCTTGAATAAAAATTCGTAACCTTTAGCTGCAAAACTAAACTCGAGCTAGGGGCTTACCTGCAATTGACAATAGGACTTGTTAGCAACAGAAGACCCTATAATATTGAAGGTGTTTTTGTATTTAGTAGTAAACATATCTCAGAGAGAGCAGGTCGGGGGCACAACTCCATCTGTGTAAATCATGAGGAAATTGTTTTGTTTTGTTTTGTTTTTTTTAAAGAGGAATGATGAATTGCAGTTCATAAGCAAACTAGATGTAAAAAGATGGCAGTCGTTAGTTGGGAAATTCGCCAGGGCATAAAACTTCCCTGGTATCGTCCCCACTACCCGCGAAGAATTGAAAAAAACAAAGAACGTAGGTTAACTGTTGAGCTTACTAAAAATTGTTGGCTTAACCAGCGACCTGCGAGAAAGTCTCATAGATCTATCGACAAAAGAGAGACTCCATGGACGACTCGATTGTAGAGCTCGCTTGGGATTAATTGGCAAAATGATATGAGTCTTAATCTTTTTGAATAATCGTACATTGCAGAAATAGTTCGGCATGTAATGAGAGAGATTCATGACATGCCATATTGTGTAGAAGATACATTAGTAGGGCTTAGTGAGTTAATTAGGTAGTTAGCATAGCTTAAATGAAGGAGGAAGTGGATCTAATGGCTTAAAACATTTGAATCCTCTAACATTCCATCCAATGGTGCAGAAAGGGACATAGTAGCACTTGGGGGAATTGTTTTCAAAGAGGAACGCCTTACGACGTAATTAAAAACTAATCGTTTTCTATTTTATTTGACATTGATACATATTTTTATACATTAACACATATTTTGAACTAAAAATCAAGAGAATTTTTTTAAAATATAAAAATTACAATATAAAACTTAATTATATACCAAATTAAATTAATAATTTATTAAAAAATCATATCAAATATCTAAATTTAATTAAAAAAAAAACAACATGCCTCAAATTGGAGTGACATTATTACTATTCTTCTTATTGCTTCATAACTAAATTATAACCAACCTAGATTCATCTTAACCCCATAGTTATCAAGCGCCGAGAGGGATCCAATCTCTCGAGGCGCAAACCTCACGTGTGAGTGCAAAAATTGGGGAAAGGTTTGCACCTTAAGAGATTTGATCCATCTCGGTGTTTGATAAATTCTGGTTAAGATGGATCTAGGGTGGTTATATAATACTATATAATATCTTTATTTGTATCTATGAGTCTCTTTCTTATTCCCTCTCTCCATCTCACCCCCCAAACATACACACACTCTCTCTCCATATCTATCTCTCTCTCTCTCTCTCCCTCCCTTTTCCTCTTCACCTTTGTCTCTTTCCCTTCTCTCCTTGTCTTTCTCTTCCCTCCTACTATCCTCTCTCCCTCACTCTCTCTCCATCGCTCCCTTGTCATTCCCTCTCTTACCTTTCTCCCTCTATGTCTTTCTTCTTCCTTCCTTGTCTCCCCACTTCCAAATCCATCTCTCTCTTGAGTCCCCTCTCTCCCTTTCTCTCCCACCTCCCTCTCTCCCTCACTCTCTCTCCATCTCTCCCTTGTCACTCCCTCTCTCTCTCCACCTCCATCTCTCAATGTCTTTGTTCCTTTCTCTCTCTCCTTCCAACTCTCTCTCTTTCTCTCCCCCTCTTTCTCTTTCTCTCTCTCTCTCTGCCCTTCGGATTTGTCACTATCTCCCTCCCTCTTCCCCCCTCCTCCTCTCTTCCCTTCGCTTTGCTTGTTGTCATTGCTTGGATCCTTAGTTAACATAGATCTATATATAAATTTCACATCTTTAAATATAAAAGTATTCTCATATTTAATTTTATCAAAACCTTAATTTAATTTCCATGGGAATATTTATAATAGTTGTAAGGATAAAGAGTTTAGATATATTTCAAAACTAATTATAATTTTTTTGTTTCTATTAGCTCCAATTAAAAAAATGTTATAAAATTAAATTAAATTAAAATATTTTTATTATGAAATAAGTTATGTTTTTTGGGCATTTGGTATTGATAAGCCATGGTATTGTAACAAAGCCTATTTACAAGTTAATAATATTCATGGTAAAGTGGGGGTGAATATCCATGGTTAAGAATCTTGTCATATTGTTATAAAATATTTTGATTATGAAATAAGTTATGTTTGGTATTGATAAGCCATGATATTAGCCCATGCTATTGTACAAAGCCTATTCACAAGTTCATCATATCAATGACAAAGTGGGGGTGAACATTCATGATTAAGAATTTTGTCATATTGTTATAGAATATTTTGATTGTGAAATAAGTTATGTTTTTTTGGGCATGTGGTATTGATAAGCCATGGTATTGGCCCATGGTATTGTAACAAAGCCTATTTACAAGTTAATAATATCCATGGTAAAGTGGGGATGAATATAAATAATTAAGAATATGTTTCTTATTGTTATAAAATATTTTGATTGTGAAATAAATTATGTTTTTTGGGCATGTAGTATTGATAATCTATGATATTGACCCATGATATTTTAACAAAGGCTAATTTTTACAAGTTAATAATATCCACTATAAAGTGCCGGCAAATATCCATGGCTAAGAATTATGTCATATTGTTATAAAATATTTTGGTTGTGAAATAAGTTATGGTCTTTGGACATGCGGTATTAGCCATGATATTAGCCCTTTGATATTGTAACAAAAACTATTCACAAGTTAATAACAAAATCAAACTATAACAAAAACAATTTTGTTTGATCTAAGGTTTTTGTGATCATAATTCAGATAAATGTCATTTCGGATTAATCACATCATAAATATTTTGTATTTGAACCATTTGATATGGTTAAATTATTGAAAAAATCGACAAAATCTTTATGATATAATTAATCGAAAATTAAATTTATCTAAAAAATAATTTTATTATTTTTATTTCTTTATCTTTTTATTATTAATTAAACTAATATTTAAATGTTTACATTCACCCCAAATCACTTTTTTTTAAATTTATTTATTTATTTATTTATTTTTAACCAAAATTTAGAATGATTTACTCACATTATATCTACACATTTACCATCCTATTGACCCAATAAATTAAAAACAAACCATTTTTCTTAAGCTTTGAAACATTCATATTTCTTACATTCATATTTCTTTCGTATGCACATTTTTTGAGCAAAAAAGTAACGGAGATTTCTGAAAACAGAAAAATTTACAATATGAAACTTAGGCGAGCCTTATTTCAGCTGCCATAGGCCCATTAATGCGGCCCAGGCAGCTGATGCCCGCCGCACGATGATCGTGTGCTTTAATCCAACGGCGGGCATCAGCTGCCTGGGCCGCATTAATGGGCCTATGGCAGCTGAAATAAGGCTCGCCTGAAACTTACCTGGGGGAGCTCATAAGGAATCTCATCGAGTCAATTGTCATAATCGAAAAGGCATACAGATTCTACAATTATCTATATGACGTAACCAGCCCTTATATAGTCATAATGAATACATGTAGAACTAGAGCCATGTATACGGGTATATTGATAAAACCCTGAAAAATCCGTGGGAGATACAGCGTGCCATTAGCAATGGAGGATGCACGGGCATCGCCATCTTCATCATCGCAGGACACCAATCTCCCTCCGCGCGATGCGTGGCAGCAGGCTTACCTCAGGGTTGCACCACAGTGGCAGCAGCTGAAGAATTCATCTCAGGTTTATGGATTACATTTTAGTAAATGTTTGGAACAATGCCGTTTTTTTTCTCTTGTCGGGGAAAATCTCAGGGTTTAGGGTGTGAATGACATGGGCATCATTTGGGTTTGTTGAAATTTTGAAAACCCATGGCGCAGAGTTTAAGGATCAAGTCGTTGGGATTTGCGAGTCTGTTTGGGATGTTCGAATTTATGGTTGCATTCATTGGGATTTTTTGGGAGATTTTTTAATTAGATTTTTATTTGCAGACGCCCATTTTACCAATTTCTATATCAAGAGTTAACCAATTTGATGCTGGGAGGCTGGATATAGAAATGTCAGCTATGTTGAAGGATCAGCTTGTTAAGGTCTTCTCTGTAATGAAGGTGTGCATGCTTGTGCACATTATCTCATGTGTATTTTTGTCCAACAAAAAAATACTATCTGATTTATTCAAAATGATATAACTTAGCACTATGAGAAACTGTGAGAAATAAACTGAAAAGGGGTCCGTGTTAAGCATTGTAATCGACTCCTTGCATTTAGGTTCTTCAATATTCCGTTCAACTGATTGTCATCTGCAACTGATTTTTTTTTTTAATATGTTTTAATATACTTATGAAGGGAGTGGGGTGACTGGTTCTGGGAGCTTTTCAACTGATGGGGACCATTCGATATGCACATGTTGAATTGGTTAGCCATGATTTCGTCACACTTTCATTGCTATCCTCAATGCCTGACTTAACTTTCATGTCACACTTTTATTGCCTTCCTCAATGCCTGACTTAACCTTCTAATGTGTTATATTTTACACTAAATGGAAACCAATGCCACTCAGATTTTCTCCGGGAATTCTTGTGAGGAAGAATTTCGATTCCCTTTTCCTAGAGATTATTTGCAAAGTCTTCTCCCAGGTTTTCAACTTGGTTTTGCAGTTCACAAAACTGTTTTGAAAAGGCCAGGTGCAAAATAGCGTGCCATAAAGGCTGTGTATTGAAGTGAGTTAAACAATGGTAATATAAACAGTAAGAATCCCATTCCCATGATTGTAAACATTCTAGGATTGTTAGCAGATAACCTTTCTTTTAGATAGACACAGAAGAATGATGCAGACGCCAGATACAGCCCACTGGCGCATTACCGCATAACAGATGAAACTCTGTCCAGTGTTACAAAACTCAGTTTGACAAAAAGTCATCGAGACTGGAGAGTAAGAGTTCAATTTAGACTTGGCAAGAACTTAGGAAAAACTTGGCTAATGGCCAATGGAAACAGTCGGAGCAGAATGGCTCTTCTTTTTCAGTTTGGGTTATCCTAAGGAGCCCACTGAGTATTTCAACAGAGTGCGAGTCAAAGTTGTTGACAGTGACAAACTCAGTGAGATCTTGTGGTAAGAATTTGACCCATGAGTAATTTATATCCAGGCTCCATGAGTAAGGTATATCCATGCTCTTGATGGCTTTGTGTAAACGGTTTAGAGAGTTAAGTACTCGATCCTCAAGACATCCTGATTCAGAGCTGTCCCGTTGTCCCCTTTTCTGATGTGGGTTTTAAATTGACAAAGTCAATCCAGAAATCTCTCATTTGAAACCTGCCTCGGCTACAAGAATAATGTCCAGGATTAGGCGAATGGACTTCATGGCCTGGTGGACCATAAAGTTGGGGTTATACTAAGGAGCCCACTGAGTTTTTCAACAGACTGCGAGTCAAAGTTGTTGACAGTGAAAAACTCAGTGAGATCTTGTGGTCAGAATTTGACCCATGAGTACTCGCAAGTTAAACCTGCCATGAGTAATTTATATGCAGGCTCCATGAGTAAGGTATATCGATGCTCTTGATGGTTTTGTGTAGACGGTTTAGAGAGTTAGTACTCTATCCTCAAGACTTGCTGATTCAGAGCTGTCCTGTTGTCCCTTTTCTGATGTGGGTTTTAAATTGACAAAGGCAATCCAGAATTCCCTCATTTGAAACCTGCCTCGGCTACAAGAATAATGTCCAGGATTAGGCGAATGGACTTCATGGCCTTGATGGACCATAAAGTTGTTGGATCACTCTAGAGTATTGAAAGGATTTGGGTTTGTTCTGTCCCACAGTATGAGCTTGAGTTCTTGGGTGTTACCTCCCCCACTGCACTGAAAATTTTGCCATGATGGGTAATAGGGAACAGAGCAGACCGCTGGGGAAGCAGAGATAGCAAAGATGGCAGTCATTGTCAATCTTGGCCATTAAAGGAAGATATTTGTAGCTACTTGGCCTCTGTTACATGGGAGGAGGCCAGCATTTGTACCTTTCTGCTAGGTGGGAAATGTCCTTCCAAATCTATTCACAATGTGAAAATTCCTAGATCCGACAATCTCAGGAATCCTACTGCAACTATCTGAGTTTACTTCTCCTATTATGTAAGTTACATTTACAGAATTAATTCACAATGCATCATGAATTATTGAAGTAAACTACTGAAGCAGTCTACACTTAATTAAATATGATTCCGAAACAAGAAAACTGAGCAAGAAATCAATCACACATAGGACACCTTTATTTTGGACTAAGTCCCCAGAAAAACTCAATGTGGGAAAACTGGTGCAGCAAATATGAGGGTTTGTATTATTAGCAATTTCTGAATACATTGCTGAATACCTCAAGGGTTATTCAGTTACAGAGAGAAATACTGGCAGAAAGAATTGTGAGTTTTACGGTTGCCTCACTCAATCATTGGAAAATCCAGTTGATCTGGACACTGGAAGAGCTGCTCCTGGAGGTCTCTACGCAGCCCCTATGCAGTCACTGCGTAGGCCCTGCGTCACCCCAACAAAGGATCGATCCGACTCCAGGAATCTCATAAATCTCAGATTTTGGCCTCCCGGTCTCACACCTCGGCTCCCGACTTTTGGATCTAATCCGACAGCTAAATCTCGGACACCCTCTCAACCACTACGCAACCTCTGCGTAGCCCTGCGTTGGCTCTGCGTCAGACTGTCTTGCTCTGTGCTGGCTGTGCTGGATGTCTCTCTGCTGGTGATTCTCCGGTTGAGAAAATCTCTCTCCGGAAGCTACTCTGCCCCTCACTGCACTGAATCACTTAGATCTGATCTTCATCCGAGCACTGCTCCGTCAAAAGAATTCGATCTATAGATTCACTCGGTGTGTCTTTCCAAATGACCCTCAAGCCTTCCTTTATAGTCTTCTCGTTGACAAATCAACAACCGAGATTAGATCTCTAATCAACGACTAAGATTATAACATGACTTGATCTTCGCTTTCTAGATCATTGTCACTTTGTTTTATTAATACCTTTTAATTATTTAATTTCCCTAAGTTAGACTTAGGATCCCCATTAAAATAATTTATTTTTACGATAAAACATGAACTGAGTGGAATTTTCACAAACGGTTTCTGGGTTCTTTGGAATACCAGTGTCTAAGTTTCTCCACAAAATTTGGGGCTTAGATCACTTATGATGCTACCAAAAATCAACATTTCCTCTTAGTGAGGAAAGTGCTCTAACAATATGCCTGCTGCATAATGCTTTGACCATGAAGTATCCTTTGTGTTGCTGATGTCTGACAAGTTGTCCACCAACCTCTTTGTTGTTGCTGCAACTGTACTGCTGCCCATGACATTGACACTACCACTGCTGGATTTGTACTACAACTCCCTCTCAAGTGCTGCATCTGCTATGCTACTAGCACTGCTACTACTAACACTGCATCTGCGCTGCAACTCAGCTGCTGAGAGAAGCAGTTTAAATCACCCAAAGACTGAACAAGTGTTCAGTGGATGCACCTCGGTGCTGAAGACTCTGACTACTGATAACTACTGCGCTGTCCCTCTGATGCACTGCTACGTTGCTGCTCTGCACTCCTGTGCATTGCGCTGCTACTGCTACGTTGCTGCTGCTCTGCTATGCGCTACTCCAAAAGTAGGTGCTGCAACCTACTGCAACTGTCGCTCCATCACTCCTCGACTCCCACTGACGACTCCTCCATCTCGCTACTGCTAATATGGACTCCCGTAGCAAGGTAATGATCCATGAGGTGGGCTCCTCAAGGATCCTGCCCAACTGAAGTTCGGAGTGAACTACCACTCAATATCACCCCACTTCTCACCTGGAGAAGCATGGGCACTCATGGCGAACTCATGCTGCTTGATCTTTGCGGTTGCAACTTTTGGATTGTGCTTCTCATCCTTGTCCTTTTTCTTCAAAGGACACTGTGATGCAAAGTAGCCCATCTCACCACATTTGAAACATTTCACCTTCGAGACATCTTTCTTTTGTCTCTGTTGCCCTTGCTACCCTTTCGATGCAAGGGATGCATTCTCCTCCTCCTCCGGACTCTTAGATCCGCTCCCGCTGCTATCTTCAAGCTTGCACTTGACTAGATCTCTCCTCAACTTTTCCTCCTAAGTGCTGACCACATCTGCTCCCAACTAGGAAGCGTAGCCCTGCCCAAAATGCTTTGGACAAAAACTTGCCACTCCTCCGTGACAACGTTAAGGGCTAGACTCACCATAGTTGTCGAAGATGGGGTGGATCCCACGACTGCCAATTGGTCTCGAATCTCCTGAACTCTCGTAAGGAATGAAGCAATGCGCTCCCCCTTCTGCATCTGGATCATCCAGAGCTTTTGCTCCAAGTACATCTTCCTCTGCTCGAAAATTCCTTCGTACAACAAGGACAAGGCCTCCCACATCTCCCTAGTGGTGTTTTTGCCAGCTACATGAGAGACTATGTGATCCTTGACACCATCAAGGATCATCCTCTTGGCCTTTGCCATATCGGACCTGTACTTCTTAAGTTGATCTGGATCTGAAGGTACAACAACCACATTCACCACGAACGTCTTGAGATCATATTCATCCAGAAGGAATTGGATTCTTTCTTTCCAGCTTATGTAGTTGGAGGAACCGTCCAACCGGTCATGATCTCTAAGACCATGAGATGCCATCTCAGCTGAAAACTGTCAAACTGCTCCCTCTTCTTCCCCCTCCGCGCAACACTAGGTAGGCTTACGCACTCCTTCTCGAGCTTGTAGATCTGCTGCCCTAATCTACTGCTCAGATCTTGGAAAAATGCTGAATTCCTTGGTTAGGAAGAATTCCCCGCTATGTGCTCTTCTAACGCTTTTTTGCCCAACAACTACCAACAAAAAAATTGGGCCCCTCTGGCTATGCATGAAGGCTTTGCACTGCTCCCTCTGCCTCGGAAATATCTCGAACTGGAAGTCCTACCTCTCTGTCGACTCACTTAGAGAGAGACAACCTCGAAACTTCAACCCTTCTTGCTAGAACTGTGCAATCCCTCTGGGGATTCGATCTATTGCTGTTGCAGCAATTCGGCCTTCACTTATGTGCTAGATCTACTCTTCCTGTTTCACATGAAATCCTTTGGTACCACGTAAAAATTCCTAGAATCGACAATCTTAGGAATCCTACTGCAACTATCTGAGTTTACTTATCCTATTATGTAAATTACATTTACAGAATTAATTCACAATGCATCATGAATTATTGAAGTAAACTACTGAAGTAACTTACACTTAATTAAATATGATTCCAAAACAAGGAAACTGAGCAAGAAATCAATCACACATAGAACACCTTTATTTTGGACTAAGTCCCCGGAAAAACCCCATGCGGGAAAACCGGTGTAGCAGATCTGAGGGTTTGTATTATTAAGCAGTAGCAATTTCTGAATACATCGCTGAATACCTCAAGGGTTATTCAGTTATAGAGAGAGAAACCCTGGCAGAAAGAATTGTGAGTTTTACCTCACTCAATCACTGGAAAATCCGGCTGATCCAGACACTGGAAGAGATGCCCTTGGAGGTCTCTGCGCAACCTTTATGCAGTCACTGTGTAGGCCCCGCGTCACCTCTTCTAAGCACTGTGTCACCCTAGCAAAGGATCGATCTGACTCCCAAAATCTCAGATCTTGGCCTCCCGGTCTCACACCCCAGCTCCCGGCTTCTCGATCTGATTCGACAGCTAAATCTTGGGAACCCTCTCTGCCAGTGCAAAGCCTCTGCGTAGCCTTGCGTGGCTTTGTGCTGGCTCTGCGTCAGCCTGTCTGGCTTTGTGCTGGATGTCTCTCTGCCTCTCTTTGCTGATGATTCTCCAGCTAAGAAAATCTCTCTCCGGAAGCTACTCTACCCCTCACTGCACCAAATCACTTAGATCTAATCTTTGTCCGAGCAATGCTCTGTCAGAAGAATTCTATCTCTAGATTCACTCGGTGTGCCCTCAAGCCTTCCTTTATAGTCTTTTCATTGAGAAGTCAATGACCGAGATTAGATCTCTAATCAACAGCTAAGATTATAACATGACTTGATCTTCACTTTCTAGATCATTCTGACTCTGTTTTATTAATACCTTTTAATTATTTAATTTCCCTAAGTTAGACTTAGGGTCCCCATTAGTGACTTGAACCTATGGAGGATTAATGAGAGGTGTTGAGAAATCAATGCTAGTAGAATTAGGGTTTGATTCCTCTTTCTTGATAATTGCTTGTGAATTATGTTGGCCTCTTTTACTTTATTAGATTATATTTCATCAAGGAATTACCAAATTGTATGTGTATGAAGATCACAAGAACACGAAACACAAGATATAGGCGCACAACCAGGGAAAAAACCCAATGAGGGGAAAACCCTGTCAAACCTCTTCCTCCAGTAGTTTCTGAAGACAAGACGAGATAATCCAAGACTCTTTGACCTAGACGCAAACTTCCTCCAATTACCAAGTCAACCCTTCCTTCCTCTTCAGATGATAACCTTCTAGCAGCAACTTCGACCTAGAACTTCGATCCTGCAGCAGTAGAATTCTGACCTCTTGCAACAGAACTTCGACTTGCATCAAATCTCAGATTTTCGACCCATGTAATTGCTCAGTAACTTTGCACGTGTGAGAGATAGATGGCCCAAAAACTTCGATCTTGTCTTTCCATGCAATTCTCCTCCTTCTGCAACTTCACGTTTTTTCGCTTCTCCTTCTTGTGTATCGAACATGAGTGAGTGATGATCCAAATGATTAGAATTGCACTTCTATATATAGCCTCTTCTGTGGGTCGAATTGCTATAATGTAGGCCGACTTCATCAGGTAAGGGACGACTTGGTGTGAAGGTGACATATGACTTATTTGACTCATTGATAATTCTTTTTACATTATACAAAAGCCCAAGAAGGGTCTAATAAATGGACAATGACTCTAATGACTCCATATAAAACCTAGAAGTCCTCAATGGGGACTTTGACCTAGAAAATGATGACCCAAGCATGAAACCCATGCTTTAGTAAGTCATTTTAATAATAATAAAATTTCTTTTGACAATTATACATTGAAGACCGAACTTAGTTGCATTCTTCAACACTCACTCTTAACTAGGGAGGTATTCATATTCACATATATATACAAGTACATGGAAGATCTCAAAACACATGAACTACGAAGAGTTTAGGCACACTCAGTGCCACAGACTAGATTTCTGACCAGGGCAATCTATTTGGGGGGGGCTAAGATGGACTAAAGTTTTCAACCACTATAGGTATCATCAAGCTTACTTACTAACCATTAACCCAGGGATATAGGTGCGTAATGCGAGGTCAGAGCTCTATGACCAACGCCACCCTCCCTATTTTGAGATCTAAACATCAGACACATGTAGATGTCCTCCCAGGGATTTTGTATTACACACGATGCCTCAACACTCTCGATTATTTAAATTGTTAACTTCAAATCTCTCTCGATCAAACAAATCGGTAACATTAAATAAATCAAGCATGCAACACATGCTTCCAAAACTTTGACCTTTTGAGGGGAGATTTACCTGTTCAGACACAACTCCAATCAGTAACAAAATTTCAAATACATATAAGTAAACACAAAACTTTGGGGTCTTCAATCGTCTTGATGCCACTTATATCAAATTATTCATGTGTAACTAGTCGAAAGCTTATCTTCTTTAATTTTTTCAGCAGCACCAAGACATCCTCAATATACATTCTCCAATTTCTTCTTCAAGGTATCCATCATGACTATCATAATATGCCCTCCCTCTCAACTGGGGAGATATATCCTTTCTTTTATCTAGGCTCCCTCTTAACTTAGGGAGATCAACTACTTTCTATAACATTAGAGAGTCTTTCATGGCTTCATTCATTCTTATCAAAGTCATCTTGATCTTATAGCTTTCTTCATCATGCTTATACAGACATCTTCATTATCTTGAAGATTGTGTACTTGCAAAAATTTAACAACAAGTACAACCAAATACATATGAAGTTAACTATATCAGAATCATACAATAATGGAAGCATTAGACTTTAGACATAAAATACTTAAACTTAGTTAGGTTCATAATCAACAAGAGACACATACTTTTATACTTCAACTTCTTGCTAGGGTTTTGTTACAAACCTTAGATCACATCATTAAAACTTAAAGTTACTTGATTAAGATATCAATCTCATTATATCTAGGGCCTCAATATTACTTTCAGAGATATGACAAACTCTATTATGATATATTGCAAACCCTAGAATCCATCTTTGAGACACTAAGCCTTAGATGTCAACATTCATAGCACAATCTAAGGTTTCAACAATATGACCAACTCCTACTAGGGTATGTTGTGAACTATAGATTTTATCATCATATTGGAAACAATATCACCATATCCTAGAAAATCAAACTTCTACTATGACTTTCCTAGCATCAACAATTAGCATATATACATTTAGGATTTCATAATCATGCACAAGCATATCACATCTACTAGGTAAACCCAAGGCACAAATATCAATACATTAAAGTTAGACATATAACAATATTGATCAGGTTAGGGTTTCGATCAAACAAACAAATATACACCTAGGGTTTCATTCGTGTGAGCTTACTCTAGATATTATAAGGGTTTTGCTTAGAAATCCTAATTTACCGAAACCCTAAAGATATAGGATTTCAATACATAACATAGCAAACCCTAAAGGACTAGGGTTTCTATAATAGTACCAAAACCCTAAACATCAAAAGAATAGTATTTTCTAGATTTCATCAATAACCCTAAGTAGACTAGGGTTTCATGCTCAATATACCCTTAGGTTAGGGTTTTATGGTGAACCCTTTGAGGGTTCCACAAGAATAATAATATAATGAGGGTAGATTTTATCTAATGATCAATCACCCTAACAAGAATCTTTGTGATTCAAAATCCTAGACATAACGATGTTAGTAATGTAAAGTAGATTTTCAAAAGAAATGAATATACCTTTATTATGAAGAGAACAAAGCGTATGGTCTAAGACATACCTTTGAGTTGTTTCTTAACTTTGTAGGACCTCAATTCTTGAAGAGCTTCCTTTGCAACAAAATTTCTACCAGCTTTATCTTGTGAGGTATTCTCCATAACCCTTGAGCATTCAACAAGCTTTCCTAAACAAGGAAAATATGAAAATAAATGTTATTAGCATATAATACAAACACATCTTGATAAGAGAGGAAACCAAATATAAAAAGATAATGCAAAGAGTAAGATACTTATCTTGGATAAAATGTTGAGGGCTCCCTCTTAATCCAATCTTGAGGAATACCTATAACTTTATTAAAACAATTCAAAAATATTCTTCCAAAGCATGTTAGACCTACAAGTACTAGAAATCAAAATATAAAAGAAAACAATTCAAAACTTAGAATAGAAGGGTATGTAAGGGATAGAGTCCTTAAGCGTCCCTAGCAAATAAGTCTTTGACTTCAGATTCTTCCATCTTGTTCTTCTTTGGTGAACCTTTATCGACAATATTTGCTCGATCCCTTTCTCTCCTTTTATTCCTTGGATTCTCAGGACAATTGTTTCATTAGTGACCCATTTTGTGACAATTGTAACATTCAATCTTGGATAGGTCTATCTTCTTCCTTGGCCCTTTGAACGTCTTGAAGGTTCCTTTATTCTTGTGATGAGCGGAATAGGCATTAGAGATGTTCTCCTCTTCATTCTCCTTGTTGCTTACTAACGATATTCTGGCTTCTTCTTGACTACATGCATTCCATAATTGTTCAAATGTAGGAGTATCCTTCCAACTGTTGATCCCTGATGCAAAGGTACTTCAAGGCATTGGTAATCCTAGAAGAGCAGTAATCACGAGCTCCTTTTCAGGTACTATTTCATCTATTGCTTGGAGTTCATCTCTGATTCTAGCTATCTTTACAAAGAAGGATGCCACAGTATCATCTTTTGTCATCTCCATAGCTCTTAGTTCGTTCTCGAGGCTTGCAATTTGACCAATGTTCTCTATTGTGAATAATTTGTATAGGGCCTCATACATTTCTTGAGAAGAATCTATGTTGGATATATATGGAATGAGGTTGTCCTTTATTCCATCCACTATTAGGCTCATGGCCAATATTTTTGTTTCTCTAAAATTTGCTTTCTCTGCTTCACTTGATTCATTTATAGGCTTCTTTACTTTCCTTTGACTAGATCCAAGACTTTATTCTTCTCGAGGATGAGATCTATCCTCTTTTTCCATGCCCTGTAGTTGGAGGCTCCTTCTAGTGTGTTTTCTCCCTTCAATGAGTTAGACATGGTTCTTGTAGATACTAGAGTCTAGGCTTATCCCCTTATATGATCCTTTTAATGATCTTCCTTATTCAACTTCTTAAGACTCCTTATTCTCCTTTTCAATAGATCTTCAGGCTGCCTCTTTTTTTTCTCCTTCTTCACCTTAGCTCCGGTACCATGTTGAGAAATCAATGCTAGTAGAATTAGGGTTTAATTTCTCTTTCTTGATAATTACTTGTGAATTATGTTGGCCTCTTTTACTTCTTTATTAGATTATCTTTCATCAAGCAATTACCAAATTATATGTGTATGAAGATCACAAGAACAAGAGACACAAGATATAGGCGCACAACCAGGGAAAAACCCCAATGAGGGGAAAATCCAGTCAAACCTCTTCCTTCGGTGGTTTCACAAGACAAGACGAGATAATTCGAGACTCTTTGACCTAGACACAGACTTCCTCCAATCACCAAGTCAACCCTTCCTTCTTCTTCATATGATAACCTTATAGCAACAACTTCGACCTACTTCGATCTTGCAACAATAGAATTTCGACTGCCTGCAACAGAACTTTGACTTGCAGTAAATCTCAGATTTTCGGCCCCTGCAATTGCCCAGTGACTTCACATGTGTGAACAATAGATGGCGCAAAAACTTTGATCTTGTCTTCCCCTGCAATTCTCCTCCTTCTGCATCTTCACACTTTTCTGCTTCTCCTTCTTGTGTATCGAACTTGAGTGAGTGATGATCTAAGTGAACCGAACTGCACTTCTATGTATAGCCTCTTCTGTGGGTCGAATTGCCCTAATGTAGGCCGACTTCATTAGGTAAGGGCCAACTTGGTGTGGAGGTGACAAATGACTTGTTTGACTTAATAATAATTCTTTTTACATGATACAAAAGCCGAATAAGGGTCTAATGAAATGGACAATGACTCTAATGACTCTAGATAAAACCTAGAAGTCCTCAATGAGGACTTTGACCTAGAAAATGATGACCTAAGCATGAAACCCATGCTTTAATAAGTCATTTTAATAACAATAAAATTTCTTTTAACAATTACACATTTATGAAGACTGAACCTAGTTACATTCTTCAACAAGAGGGAGGGACCTTTTGACGTCTCCCTGGTAATAGTGCTCTAATATTTAGAATAGGCTCCCACGAGTACTAGGACTTTGGGATTACTCCAAAGTTTCATTCTTACTATCATTCTCCATTTGTGTGGGAGTGGTAAAAGGCCTAAAATTGTCTTCCTTTCTGGATGTGGTCTTGTTAGCTAGCCAATCTGCTAGCTAGTTGGATTTCCTTTTGACATGTACAATTCACTATGGTCTTCATGATCCATGCTATCTGGCTGCAAATTTCCTAGGGGGTGTCTCGGCTCTTTCTGTTGAGGCAGTCAATGGATACTTTAGAGTTAGCTTCAAAAATAACTTTCTTGTATCTTAGTTCCATACAATAGTTGTTGTGATAAGTTAGATCCGCCTCTTCAACCAAATTGTTTGTATTGTTCCATGAGTATTTGAGAGATTGCAAGAATATGAGCTACAATCTTGGAGATCTTTAAATACTTCCTAAATATTAAAATTCCTTGAAATGCAACAACTAAAATTTATTCTTCTAACTAATTAATTATGCAGTTTATTTTGTTATGGAAAAATAACAAATAAATCACATTGCAATTTTTTCACAATAAAAACGTTGTGGAAATAAAAATTGGAACTGAAAAAATAGAGCACACACATAATAAAAATGACATCGTTATTTTTGGACAAATGTCCCCGAAAAAAATTGAATGTGGGAAAACTGGTGCAACAGATGAGGGTTTTATTATTATTATTATTCAGCATTGAAAATTCCGAGTACAATCTGGATGCCCAAGCTGACAATCCAAAAACAAATATTTGGCCAAAATATTTGTGAGGCAAATGCCTCAACTCTACAACTGATGCCAGCTCCGAAATTTGGCACAATTGGCTATTCGATTTGCCTCTGTGTGAGCCTCAGTGGAGTGCTTGTGCAGGCCCTACTCACATTGCCTCTAGAACTCTTTGAATCCTGCAATTTTGCTCCTCTCTGCCCCTTGAAGTGACTCGCTTGTTTTTTTGGTGAAAATATCGGCCACCAACAACTGAATCGATCTCCCTTTTGGTTGAATCGAACTACCTCCTTGAGGCTTATGCGCAACCTCTTGTGGAATAACTCAGCCTCTTTGCTGCTAACTCAGCCTCTCTGGAATAGGAAACTCCTCCAAAATCTTTCTGCTGTTGCTCCTCAAGCTCTTCTACTCGATCTCTGGCTCGAATTCATCCTGCCACTGAATTTATGCTCTTTGAGAAATTCGATCTGCCTAGATCTCACCCTCACTCAATTCATCTATGTCCCTCCCAGTGTCCTGCTCTTATAATCTCTTGTTGGAGAACCAATGACCATGATTAGATCCCCATCAATGGCTAAGATCATCTCAAACTCAATTCGTTTGAGTTTATAGAGCATTCTCACCTTTCTCAATTAATTACTGTTAATTAATCACTTTTCCTGAATTAAACTTAGGAAATATTTGATTATTGATCAATTAACTTAATTGAGCTGTCTCTAGGTGTTTCCTCTTGGAACGTTTTTTGGGTTTTGGAGATCTTCTGTTTCTTAGCCTCTCTGACCAAAGTCAACACTAGAACACCTGTCCGATGCTACAAAAACTAACACTTCCTCTTAGCGAGGAATGTGTTCTACTGTCTCATAACATCCTTCCATACATTGCTGATTTTTGACAACTGTGATAATCTGCCACTTCCCACCACGCTGTTGAAGAATGTAACTAGTGTCGGTCTTCATAATTGTATTTGAGTCATGATGTAATGTATTTGTCAAAAGAAAGAAAAAAGAAAATTTATTTATAAAAGAAAAAATATTTTTCAAGCATGGGTTTCATTCTCCTTTATTTATTTTCTAGGTCATAGCCTCCATTGAAGGCTTCTAGGTTTTGTCTTGAGTTATGAGAGTCATTGTCACATTTATTAGTCCCTTCTTGGGCTTTTGTGTTATGTAAAGAAATTTATTTCGAGTAAAAAACAATCATTTTACCCCTCCTCACCAAGTTGGCCTTGTCCTAGAGAAGTCAGACCAGGTGAAGGGAATTCGAGCCTGTGGAAGCTGTATAAATAGATACAGTTCGATTCATTTGGAGGAGCACACACACAAGTTCGATATGCAAGAAAAAGAGACAAGAAGAAGAGCAAATTCAAGGAGAAGATGTCCTAATCCAAGGAGAAAGCAAAATCAAAGTTTGGAACATTTCTCTCTCTCTCTCTCTCTCTCACACGTGCGAGTTTTTTAGGGTTTTTGGGCAAGTTGCAGGGGCCGAAATTTCTGCAGTAACTGCAGTTTCGAAATTTTGTTGCTGGGGGGCCAAAGTTCTAAATTGAAGCAATTTTTGAGGCGCTGACACTTGGTGACTTTGGCAGAGTTTGTTTACTTGAAGGAAGGGTTGGCTTGGTGATTGGAGGAGGTCTTTGTCTAGGTCAAAAGGGTCTTGGAATGTCTCATCTTGATTTGAATCTACAAGAGGAAGAGTTTGACTGGGTTTTCCCCTTCATAGGGGTTTTGCCTTGGTTGAGTGCCTACATATGGTGTTCTCTTGATGTCTTTGTGATCTTGATAGTTTTGACAATTGTCTTGATGATAAAAGTATAATAACAAAGAAGAAGAAATAATAACTAATCACAAGAAATTGTCAAGTAAAAGAGAAATCAAATTAATAAGAAACCCTAATATGCTGCCCTAATGGATTTCTCAACATGGTATCAAAGTTAAGGATAGTATAATAAGGCAACTAGAAGATCACTCTCGTACAAAAAGAAAGGGTTTCAAGTCTGCTCCTTGAAGACTGAATTATCTAAAGTCAGTATCAAGTTCAAGAACAAGATTCTGGGCACACTTTTATAAGTAAATCTCCGTGTCTAGGCCGCAGGCCTGAGCAAGGATAATGAATGAATTTCAAGAGCCTAGGAGCTTTAACCAAGAGGCTAGATCATTAGCCTAAAGAAGGCCGAGATCCTTGAAAGGAAAATCACAGTTCTGTGCTCAAGTATAGAGGCTTGAAATCATAATTAAAATCTGAACATTGTGTCATCTCAGAGATCCGAAAACCTCAGAAGTGGAGTGTCTCATTATGGACTAGAAGAAGGCTTTTACAAGCTAGCACAAAATTCACTTGTTGACTAGTCAAGATCGAATTCTTTAGAAGCCTTATAAGCTTAGCTGGAAGGTTGAACTTGAAGCTACAATCACCTAGAAGAAGGAGCCGAGACTCCTATTGAGAAAGGATGAAGTCCTGTGCATAATTGTGTACATGAAAAGACCTAAGAAGATCATTTAAAAACATCTACAAGACTATTTTAGAAGGCCCGAAGAAGAGAACGTAATATTGTACATAAATATGTATATGAAGTCCGAAGTCTAATCAGTGGTATAGAGACAAATTTTGGATGTAGTTTTGTGCATATATATATTGGAAAGACCAAGCCACAACAATATTAAAGGAAGTTGATTTATGACCCTGATCACACTTGTAAAGATCTAATGCGAAAGTCCTAGACCTAAGGTCTAACCTATAAAAGAAAAGTTACAATGATAGTCAAGAGAAAGCAGAGCAACTTGAAGTCATCTTCCAATTCAAGTAAGTATTGTTTTGTTCTTTATGTCTCAATCATCTAACAATATTTATTCTATTTGCAAGGAGAGCCATAAATTCAATAGAAGACAAAGGTATGTATAACATGTTCATTTGCTAAAACTCTAATGTCTAGGATTGTATTGCTTATATGATCCTAGGGTTTGCAAGATCTCTTTATATCCAGGAGTTGTAGACTCTAGATAGTATGTATGAAAATCTCATTCGCTTGTTCTCTCTCAACATCTATATAATGTCTAGGGTTTGTAAGTAGTATGAGAATCCTTGGCAAGAATGAACTTAAGTGATATCTAGATTTTGTAACTCAAATCCCTAGGAATTAATTCTCCAAAAGGTAATGGAAACCCTATATAATCATCACGCTTTTGTAGTTGTATATTTTGGTTGTGCTTGTCAATAAATATTGCAAGTATATATCAAGAATGATGACTTGGTAAATCGAGTTGGATCCTTGAATAAAAGTTGACTCATATGGAAATGGACCATGAAGATGCTGTCATGATTCAAAGGAAGCCCTTCAATAAGGAAACTTTTAAGGTTTGTAAGATAAATAACTCAAGGTATGTAAAATATTTATAGTAGGTCTTCATTAAAAGGTGCGATCATTTTGAAATTTGCTTTGTATTACTAACTCTTTCATGTCTAGGGTTTGCTATAGAATCATTAAGATTCTATATTGTTAGGGTGATTAATCTCTAGATTAAATCAACCATTGTCACACATTCTTTCTTTTGTTTACTTTGGTAAATCCCTAACCTTTAAGGTTCACTGTAAAACCCTAGCCTTTTGATGCTTAGGGTATGTTGACATTAATGATGAAATCCTAGTCTACGTAGGGTTTGTTGATAAAGTCTAGAATATATAATGAAATCCTAATCTCTTGATGTTTAAGATTTGTTGATGTTATGATGAAACCTTAGATTCTCGGGGTTTGTTAAATTAGGGTTTATGACAAAACCCTTGCAATAGTCAATATAGAATCCTAGGAATGAAACTTTAGGTGTAGATGCTTCTGTATGATTGAAACCCTAGCTTGGTCAAAATTGTTGAATATCTAACATTGAAGTTTTGGTGTTTGTATCTAGGGTATATGACGAAAATCCTAGTAGAGGTTGATATAAGTTTCTAAGGCATGATATTGAAACCCTAGATGTAATAATGCTCTCGCTATGATTGAATTTAGTTGCTAATATCTAAAGTTTAGTTTTAATAATGGAATTTAGGGTTTGTGACAAAACCCTAGCATAAATTGCTATGAAAGTCTAGGGCATGTAAGGTGCAACCCTTATCGATTGTAAACCTAACTAGGTTTAGATTTTGATGTATAAATTCTGATTTGTTATACTCCCATTGTGATGACATACTAACCCTATATTGATAAAGTTAACTTCATGCTCATGTATGCTTGTTGATAAGATTTGCAAATGTTGAAGATGATTTCCTACCTCATACTTGTTGATAAATTGATGACAATGTTGGGCATGATGGAAAGAGGGAGCTGTAAGAACCCTGATAACATTAAAGTCTACATTGATGATTGAAAGATGACCTTGTTGCCATATGAAGGAATGAAGTTTTGGAAAATCAAAGTTCTTTGATAACATGATGATGCAAAAAGTAAGAGCCATGTATAGCTGAAAGAATAAAGTTGTTGATTTCCCTAAGTTGAGAGGGAGCTTGGATGAAGGAAAGTGTATATCCTCCATAATTGAGAAAGAGGACATGATCTTGGAAATATGAAGAACATCGATAAGGAAAGAATAAGATCTGAGAATAGCTAAAGCACTATAGTTGATTGTTCTTAATTGATAAAGTTGCAAACAAAAACTTGGATATGTTGAAAAATTGCTGAGGCTAAGGTTGGTGTTGCTAAAGAAATTGAAGAAAGAAGCTTCCATAGAGATAAGTTTGGATATTGTGATGGCTTGAGCAACATCAAAATGGCTGAAGACCTTGCAGGTTTGTGCTAACACACACACACACACACACACATATATTGAAAGTTTGTTACTAAATGGGGTTGTGATTGTGCAGGATCTTTCCATAAAAAGTTTGAATATTTAGAAGCATGCTTGGATTGGTGAATATATTTGATTTAATTAATAGGAGAGATGAAGCATCTTAGGCTGCGTGCCTGTATGATGCTTGGGAGGACATCTGGCCGGCCTGTGATGATGTCCAGATCCCGAAGAGGGATGGTATCATTGGTCTTGTGGAGCCCCAACCTTGGATACGATACCTAGATCCTTGTGGGTTGTTGTTAGAGCTGAAGCTTGATGGTATCTGTAGTGGCAAAAGCTTGGATAACACCTTAGTCCCAACAGGTTAGATACCTTGGTCAAGTATCTAATCTTTAGCATTGCGTATGGTACGACTCTTTGTAGAATATACCATTTTGAGTTCATCCTTGTACCTATATATATTTATAATTATGAATACCTCTCTAGTTAAGAGGGAGTGTTGAAGAATGCAACTAGTGTCGGTCTTCATAATTACATTTGAGTCATGATGTAATGTATTTGTCAAAAGAAAGAAAGAGAAAAACTATTTATAAGAGAAAAAATATTTTTGAAGCATGTAATTATGGATATTCGCTCTGCTACTCGTACTCCCTCCTGGAATGTGCAGTTCTGCCTATTGCTGCTGCCTTCTGCAATTGGAAATCACAGATTTCTCCTGGAACTGGATCTGGAAACCCTTTGAGAAATTCATCTATGTGTGCTTTTCTCTTCCTTTAAGTGCTGATCTGCTACTGCTGGTCTAGCTGCAAACCAACTGCGCCCAAATCTGCTCAACGAACACTTTGATCTGCTCACTGAAACTTTTTCCCGGCAACACCACTGCCTGTTGGAACTGCTCTTGGGCTATTCAAACCTTTTCTTCCACCTGCAACTGAAAATTGAACCCTTGCCCAACAATACGCACTGCTTGGCTGGACCTCAGCGTAGACCTGGAAGAAATTAGTGTAGACTCCCCTCTGAACTGCGAAATTTCACCCTCTTCACTACTGAGCTTCTGATCTGTCAAACTTGGCTTTGATAGCATGTGAAAATTTCCTTGAAATGCAACAACTGGAATTCATTCTTCTAACTGATTAATTATGCAATTTATTTTGTTCCAACAAAATAACGAATAAATCACATTGCAATTTCTTCACAATAAAAACGTTGCGCAAATAAAAACTTGAACTGGGAAAATAGAGCACACACACAATAAAAATGACACCGTTATTTCTGGATAGATGTCCCCGGAAAAACCCAATGGGGGAAAACCAGTGCAGCAGATGAGGGTTTCATTATTATTATGCAACAACGAAAATTTTGAGTACAATCTGGATGCCCAAACTTGCAATCGAACAGCAAATATCTGGCCAAAATATCAGTGGAAAAAATGCCTCAACTCCACAACTGATCCCAGCTCCAAAATTTGGCAGATCTGGCTATTCGATTTGTCTCTGCATGAGCCTTTGTGGAGTGCTTGTGCCGGCCCTACTCGCACTGCCTCCAGAACTCTCTAAATCCTGCAACTCTACTTCCCTCTGCCCCTGAAAGTGACTCTCTTGGCCTTCTGGTGAAAATCCCTGCCACCAACAACTGAGTCGATCTCCCCTCTGGCTGAATCGAACTGCCTCCTTGAGGCTTCTGTGCAGCGTTTGCGCAAACTCCTGTGGAATAACTCAACCTCTCTGTTGTTCCCTCTCCGGAATTGGAAACTCCTTCAGAATCTCTTTGCTGCTGCTCCGTAGCCTTTGCTACTCGATCTCTGGCTTGAATTCTTCCCGCCACTGAATCTCTGCTCTTTGGAAAATTCAATCTGCCTAGATCTCACCCTCACTCAGTATATCTATTTCCATCCCAACATTCTGCTTTTATAATCTCTCGTTGGAGAGCCAACGACCATGATTAGATCCCCATCAACGGCTAAAATCATTTCAGACTTAATCCGTGTGAGTTTCTAGAGCAATTTTCTCCTTTCTCAATTAATTACTGTTATTTAATCACTTTTCCTAAGTTAGATTTAGGAAATATTTAATTCTTGATCGATTAACTTAATTGAGCTGTCTCTAGGTGTTTTCTCCTGGAACTTTTTCTGGGTTTTGGAGATCTTGTGTTTCTTAGCCTCTCTGACCAAAGTTGAGACTAGAACGCCTGTCCGATGCCAGATCTGGAACTTTGGAAGTGCTATTAAAGTTGTATTTATTCCATCTATTGGGGGGAGGATTCCAGAGCTGCTGGCAATTCTAGAAGTTGCCTAATTTATGTCCTTTAATGGTGTCTGTTCATTCCAACTAAAAATCATCACCTTGCCTTAGTGTTCCTTCCATCTTGAAATTCTAGATCTATCTTCAGGTCCTTTACTGCCAGTATTGGAGCAATTTATTAGCCCTGTTACCAATTGTTAGATGAAATCTTTAAAGGCTGCCTCTTTGTTCCACTCTTCTGTTTCTTTACTTCAGTCCATGTGCTTTCCTTGAGAGTCTCAGTGAAGCAACAGTTCTCTTTCCTTTCAGCGGCAGTCTCCTAAGATAGAGGTTTATTCCTAATATCTACTGATTCACCTTTCTCAATTAATTACTGTTAATTAATGACTTTTCCTAAGTTAGATTTAGGAAATATTTAATTCTTGATCGATTAACTTAATTGAGCTGTCTCTAGGTGTTTTCTCCTGGAACTTTTTCTGGGTTTTGGAGATCTTGTGTTTCTTAGCCTCTTTGACCAAAGTTGAGACTAGAACGCCTGTCCGATGCCAGATCTGTAACTTTGGAAGTGCTATTAAAGTTGTATTTATTCCATCTGTATTGGGGGGAGGACTCCAGAGCTGCTGGCACTTCTTGAAGTTGCCTAATTTATGTCCTTTAATGGTGTCTCTTCATTCCAACTAACAATCATCACCTTGCCTTAGTGTTCCTTCCATCTTGAAATTCTACATCTATCCTCAGGTCCTTTACTGCCAGTATTGGAGCGATTTATTAACCCTGTTACCAATTGTTAGATGAATTCTTTAAAGGCTGCCTCTTTGTTTCGCTCTTCTGTTTCTTTACTTCAGTCCATGTGCTTTCCTTGAGAGTCTCAGTGAAGCAACAGTTCTCTTTCCTTTCAGCAGCAGTCTCCTAAGATAGAGGTTTATTCCTCATATCTACTGATTCTTCCGTGGAACATATTTAAGAGCTTAGTTTTTGGCCCTGTAAATAAAAGATTTAAAGTTGTGTTCCCTTCTATCTGAAATTTAAAGTATTTACCAACTCATGTTCGCTAGAAGGATTCCCTTATAAAAACATAGGGTTTTTGGTCACATAGATTTCATGGCATTTATTTATTAACTCGAGGGGATTCTGACAGCTCAGGGCATAACTTTCTATTATAACCTGAATTTTTATCAACATAGAAGGTTTCTAATCGCTCTAAACCCATAATTTTATGAATTAACTTCCAAAGACTCTATAGAGATATGGACTTCACTGGGTATATTTTCGCAGGTGAATGAGGTGATCAATAATCTCACAGCTTTAGAGAATAAATTTCTCAGTTCTTTCTATTTTCAAGATTGAACACTCAAATCTAAATTTTCAGGAGAAACTTCCTGAACTTTTGGTCTGGCACTTAAATTTTTCAAGTGACAAGGAGGCAATTTTCAATTCTGGCTCCCAGGGTGAAGCTTTTAACAAAGTTTTTCTTTACAACCAAAACCTCTTTCTTAGGATCTACTGAGCCATCTCTGAATCTTCAAAAAAAATACCAAAAAACTCCATTCCCCCAAACTCTAAGAGCTTCATGCAAAATGTTATTTTTGTTCCAATTGTTCTCTACCTACTCTTCTAAAATTTCTTGATAGGCACCATGCTAAGAGTTACTGCAAACAATATCCAAATATTTTAATCTATTTTCTTCTTGCAATACTTCTGATTCTTCTCGGGTGGAAAAGCAGATACCCTCATCTATGTTTTCTGATGACCTCTGCTCCAGCCCTCCTTGTGCTGGTCTTCTATCCATTGTTCACACTGCTCTGAGGGCCTGCAAAACCATGCACGAGCTGGGAAGGAGCTTTCTGTGGGTTGGAGGCCGAGGGGGAGGTTATGTAGGAGAATTGATTTGTGCCTTAGTATTGCAAAATGTGTCTCTTAAATGAATACGTTTTGTCCATGTGGATGTAATCAGGTTGGCAGAGATAGATTGAAGGTGTAAGCACTAGACATCACATGTATTTACTAAAACAAAAGAATAGCCTTATCACATTGTCTATATGTTTGAATTATTGTTTACTCTGCTTGTTGTTTACCTTACCCATATTTATCTGTTAGCTACAGTTAGCTGTAAACTGTTTTGGAAGTTAGGCTAGATTGTTGGTTAATGGAATTCACAAATGCTAGTCATTGTTTCAAAGCTGGGTGGATTTTGTGAAGTGAAACATGTAGTTTGAAATACTAAATAAACTTACTAATTGGTTTTTTATTTTGTCCAGCCAGGGTGGTTGTCTCGATATGAACCTGAGCTAGATGCTTTTCTTCAGTTTCTTATTTGGAGGTTCTCGATTTGGGTGGATAAGCCTACTCCAGGAAATGCTCTTATGAATCTGAGGTACAGGAACGAGAATGCTACTACAATGTTGAGGAAAGAGGAAGGTTAGTTGATGGAAATTGGTTGTCTTCATGTTAGTTGATTAAAGTTTTTTCTTTTAAGTTTAAATCACTAGAAGTAGATATATGAGTTTCTTCTGGATGTTTCTTTTCTCTTCATAAAATGCGATTTTTAGGTTTTCAAATAGTCAATCTTTAATACTGTCAAACCTATCTGGCATTTAGATTTCTGCCTTTTCACAATGTGGTTTGAACATTGAATAATTCATCTCCGGAGCAATTTGACATTTAAGTTTTGTTGCTTTAGTTAGTGAATAGTAAGATTAAACAAATTTTTTTTTCAAAATGCTGACCAAAAATGTGCCTTCAACATTGTCAGTATGTGCCACATATACAGCAATAACTGTGGTTATAGGAAAATGTGAAAACACAAAATGTTTCAACTTTTGACATGGTCCAAATGTTGAAATAGATTTTGGTGTTCACTAATATGTACTGTACATGAATCAACGAACGTGACATTGGTTGCTTATATCTGAAGCATCCCCAAAACAAAATGAAGCTAAAATGTAGAACTTGTATGTTATCATTTAGATTTAATTCTTTGCAGCAAAAAATGAAATTCTATAGACCTTACCACTACAACCTCATTTTCTGACCAAACAACATCTAGCATACGGTATACGTTTACGTTTACGTTTTGTGCTACATTATACAAAAATTAAGTATGCTATGAATCATTGAAGACTTGCAAATATTAGCATACATTCTGCAATGAATCTTACAAAAAGTGAATGTATGTATTTAAGCGACTAAAGAATTGTTTAACACTCTTCCCTTCCACCCCCTTTAAATTTTAAGGTTCTCGGGCTGAGGAAGGTATTACCTGTTTGACCTGATTCCCAAGGTCTGTTATGGAGATGGGGTTAGCAAAATCTTCATTTTTGCAAATTTGCGAAATGTAGTTCTGACACCACCATTGATCTCAACTCGTCAAGAATCTTTCGACGATATAAATTTGACCTCAATCTCAGTTTTGGACCAAAAGTTATGCCTGTTAGAAGTTTTGGCCTATTAATAGAGGCCATGTCTTCACAAGGACGCCATGTGGCACCCACGTGGCCTCTCCCCTATTAATGTGGCACTGCCACACCATCCATGAATGGGTCTTAGGTTACCTCACAAGAGACTGTGCTTCCATTCATTGTACCATTTATTTGAGGTGGAGCTTGTTGGTCCATGTCATCTTGACGTCTTGGCATCGGTGGTTTTATCCTAGCACACGAACACTTTGGGCCGATGGCCAACGTCCGATATCAGCCCAACGACATTGGGGCTTTTCTCCTTGCACATGAACACTTTGGGCCAATGGCTGAGGTCTGAATTGGCCTGTCGGCATTGGGGGTTTTCTCCCTGCACACAAACACTTTGGGTTGATGGTCGTGGTCTGATATTGACCCATCAACATTGGGGGTTTTCTCTTCGCACATGAACACTTTGGGGTCGATTGCTGAGGTTTGGTATTTACTATTGGCCCATCGACATTAGGTCATTCCACAGGTTGGCTTTTGCAATTCTCCTTCCAGGAACCAGGGTTTCACCTTGATCCCACTCCCTTCCATTCCATGCACTTATGTTATGTTTCGGCGTCAACTAAACAGTTGGTAACATAGACCCTCGAATGGTGGTTTCAAATTTCGGGAAGGAGGGTGTAATATCTTAGGGAAATTATTTTGCTCTAGAGTTTTAGAAACTAGGGTTTCAAATATTCTTTTTGCTTATTCAGTGGTGAAATAAGCAATCCGTTTGGCATAATATGACTCAATCATTTAACAACACAATATCATTGTTCTTTCAATCAACAACCACTGTTCATTCACACATGTAATCCAATCGTACTGAACTTCAACAAATCAACAACGATGTTCCAAGTCCCACAGAATGTAGCCAATGAAGAATTATACACCTAAATGACCACAACTGCCTGTACAAATTTGCAAACTAAAATAGTGAACAGCTAGTGTTCTCTTGCAAATTCTAATCAGAAGCCTTAATGGAGTACCCTTAGTCAGAATCTGTTACAGATTGATGGATGCCGAGTTCAAATCGGTTGATTCCACCTTTTAAATCACTTTAGGGAACTCCTCCACAGCCTGTCTCAGGACCTGTAATATCTACAAGAGATTCCGCTCTACCATAGTTCTATTCTAGCCCAAAAACAAAATTTCAGAAATATCCGATTTCTACAAGAAACTTCTGTTCCACTCCTGTTAAAATTGGCAACTAGGGCCAAATTCCACTTTAGACAACTCATTTGATGGAGATTATTGCATTGAATTCCTCTTTTCGAGAGGACCAAAATCAACCTAAAGATCATCAAATTTGGATAAGTAGAAATGTGTTATTGAATTTATGCCCAACCATATTTGTTAAGGTCGGCCACATCATCATGTAGGCTCATAAAGCCCAAGGGACATGTCACTTCACCCTCAATGACTTGTATAAATATGAGATACCTCAAAACTCATTTTGCATCATCTCATCACACTACTTCTTCTCTCTCCTTCTCTGATTGGTTCGTACAACTTATTGGGCTTATTTATTCTCTCACACGTGTGGCAAGAAGGATGAATTTCAGGACAGATTACAGGGCCGAAATTTCAGAACTCTGTTGCAGGTTTGACCAACGTTGACCAAACACTTTGGCCAACAGTTTGACTGCAATTTTTGGGTCAGAATTTCATTTTTGGAAGGCCTCATTGATTGGAACAGGAACTGAGGTATTCTGGGCACTTTGACCGAGGCTGACCGCAAGGTTGACTGTAGAATTGGCCACAGACTTCAAGCACAGAATTTGACCAAGTTTGATCGTTGATTTAGTGACTGTTTTGGGCTGACTTTGACCACTTCAGATGGCCGAGTTTGACTGCCTTTGACCGAGCTCCAAAGAGGACTGTTTGCTGCTGCATTGACCATTGTTGACTTTCTGGTTAGCGCTGTTGACTACTGCAGAAAAATTCAGATTTGACAGGGCTGATTTGATCATCATTTGGCAAGTCAATTTTGACTTTATTGTACTCTCTCTCTCTCTGTTGAACATTTGATATAATAATAAGAAGAATTGATCAAGGGTTTTCCCCATCTTGGGGTTTTTCCCTGGCATCCGCCAAATTTGGGGTCGCTCTTGTCCTGGCTTATCTTTTGCATTTTATTGTTTATTGTCTATCTATAGTTACTGTCAATGTGATTTATGGTTAATGTGATTGCTATTGAAAAACTAAATTGGAAATTGTCATTGGGCTGCTAAAAGAACATTGAAGTAATTGTGCTAAGCATAGAACATACTGTTGTTAACTAAAATTAACATGGTATCAGAGCCCAGGTGAAGACAGAGCCCAAGCAAGAGAGATAAAAACGATCACTAAGAGAGATCTGTTGGACAATACCATTGGACAAGTCTCAATGGCTTCTACATCTTCAAGACCAAGGACAAGCTCAATGATAAATCTGACTATCATGCATGGAAGATGACTTTGGACTTGACTTTGGAGGAGCATGAAGCCTTGGACTTTGTGTAGGGAAAGTGGTGGAGGCTCTTTCAAATGCACCGACTGCTGCTAAGACAAAGTATGGAAAAGGTGAGGTCAAAGCAAATAAAATTTTGATTGATTCCATTCAAAAGCATTTGGTTGCCTATATTTCTGATTTGGGAACTTCTAAGGAGATATATGATAAGCTGATTGGGATGTTCAAAATGAACAATGCAAATCAAATCCTCTTTCTCAAGAACAAGTTGAATGATATCAAGATGGATAAAGGGGAGTTCAATCCTACTTCATGAGAATAACACAAATCAAGAATGACCTACTATCTATTGGAGAAGTTATTGTTGACAAGGAGCTCACTCTAGTTGCACTTTGAAGTCTTTCAAGACCTTGGGATGTATTTGTCATCACTCTTCTCAACAATGACCGGATACCTGGTTTCGATGAGTTATTGGCTAGATGCACTTGAGAGGAGACAAGGATGATGCAGAGAGATAAGCCCTCAAATGGAAATGAGCCTACTGCCTTCTCCGCTCATGCAAATAGGAAGAATAGTGTTGGTCCAAGGAGACAGGGTCAAGGATCTAAGAAGGGATTCAAAAAAGGAAGAAAAGGAAGGTGCTACAATTGCAACAGGTTCGACCACTATGCTGGAGAATGCTCTCATAAGAAGAATTCTCCAAGGGATGATGACAACAACAACCACAACAATCTCAAAGGCAATGGAAATCAAAGGAACAATAGGTTCAACAACAAAGGAAAGAGGAATGCTCCCGCTGCTCGAAATGGAAATGGTCGACTTCCCAAAAGGACGAGAAATACCAGGTTTGATGAAAGTAATGTTGTAGAAAAGCAGTATGAGTTTTATCTTATTTCCGCTCTATCTACTGCCTCCCCTTCGGATACTTTGGATCATTGATTAATTGATAGTGGAGCCTCAAGGAATTTTGCTGGATACAAGGAGGCCCTCTCAAATTTGGTTGAAAAGAAGACTAATTGAAAGATCATACTTGGAGATAATGCCACCTATCCCGTGAAAGGGATAGGTACTATCACTCTTCACTTGAATCAAGGTCAAGCAGTTCATCTGCAAGAAGTATTGTATGTGCCCGATTTGAAGAAGAACCTGGTGTCTATCTCTGCGATGGAAGATAAAGGCTTTGTTGAGAAATCTGGGGCAGATATATGAGAGGATTTCTCTTATAATGATAACTGCTTGTGAGGACTTTTTACTTTTCTTAATTAGGTTCTTCTTGTTCATGTTTTTTATTTTGTGTTTTTATTCATCGAACAACTACCAAACCATAAATAACAATAAGACAAAGGACACAAGATGTAGGTGATCAGCTAGGCCCAAAACCTCTCCAACCTGTGAGGAAAACTCACAAGAATTCTTCTTCTTATAGAATCTTCAATTGACAAATTCCAATACCTAGACCCTTGACCAAGAACCCCTCCAAGACCAAGTCAGTGCTTCCTCTTTGAATAACTTCTTCTTCCAACAACTTCGACCTATTCAGCAACTGCAACTGCAACTATAACTTTGACTTACCCAAAAACTGCAACTTTGATTGCAACTTCGACTTCCCTAGAAGTTGCAATTTTGATTTACCTAGAAACTGCAACTTCAACTGTAAGCAGAAACTGCAACTGCAATTGTAATTTCGTAATGCCTAGAAACTGCAACTTATCTCCTTTGCTTGGGTAGATTCTCTCTCTTATAGAATTTGACTTCCAGAACAACTCTTCTTGGTGACCTAACTTCAATTCTGCAACTCGGCTTCACTGCAGCAATATGTGCCTTAATTCCTTTGCACATGTGGAGAGAAGCTGCCCAAAACCAAATCCAAAACCCTGATTTTTCTCCTTCTTTAGTCTTCCTCTTCTTCTCATTTCCTTTTGTCCTTAAGATCGAACTTGTGTGAGTGAGAGTGTGTTCTCCAAATGAGGCCGAGATCTTCTCTATATAGACTTCACATAGGGTCGAATTGCTTCCTTTAGGCCGACTTGAACTTTGAGCCATGGCGAGGTCTTGGAGGGTCTTTTGACTTGATTATGACTCAATAAATATTTCTTTACAATATGTAACATGCCCAAATGGGTCATTCATACATGACAATGACTCAATGACTTTATAACAAACCTAGAAGCACTCAATGGGTGCTTTGACCTATAAATAAATTCTCTTGTTTCAAGACTTACAATAATAAATTTATTTTTTTCTTTTTATTAAATACATAAAATCCTAGTTACATATTTCAACACTCCCTCTTAACTAGGGAGGTATTCATAATCCATACAAGGTACTTGGAATTCTCAATCTAAAGAATTTGTTTTTTTTTTTTTTGTAGCATCCAGAAGTGTTCCAAGTCTCAAACTTTGCAGGGAGGCTTGGACAACAACATTCCAAAAAACCCAGAAACCGTTTGTGGAAATTCCACTCGGTTCATGACTTATTAAAATAATTAATTATTTTAATGAAGACCCTAAGTCTAAACTTAGGGAAATGAAATAATTAAAGGGTATTAATAAGTCAGAGTGTGAATCTTCTAGAAAACAAGGATCAAGTCAAGTTTTAATCTTAGCCATTGATTAAACTTCTAATCTGGGCCATTGGTTCTCCAACAAAAAGATTATAAAAGAAGGCTTGACGGTCATTTGGAAAATAAGCCGGGCATACACTTAGTACCTGAAGGAGATCGATTATGAAGTAAGAGGAAATCGATTCTGAAGTAAGAGAAATCGATTTCAGTGGGAGAGTTGCAGGGCGAAGAGTTTGCAGAAGCAAAAGGAGGAGGGAGTCAGAAGTGATCGAGGTCAGGAACAGAGGGAAGCAGTGGGCCACTGGAGGCAACTCTGGGCTGCAGCGCAGATGCAAACCCTACGCGGACTTACACGGTCCAACGCTGGGACTGCGCAGAGAAACACGCAAACAGGCACAGGATCCAGCAAAGGCTGATCAGGGTGTCAGAGAATTGTTCGAGAGAGTCGGGAATTTTGTCTCAGGTGTTTCAAATTTTATTTGCCAGTATTTTTCCTTGTAAAGATATTATTGGCTGAAGAGTTAGTAAAACCCTCATCTGCTGCACCGATTTTCCCACATTGGGTTTTTCCGGGGACAATTGTCCAAAAATAAATGTGTACATGTGATTGATTCTTGTGCGTATGTCCTTTACTGTTCATTTCTCTGCATCTGTATTTGTGAATGTTGTAGTAGTATTTATTTGATATTTGCGAGAGGATTTCTGAAAAATAACTTATTGAAATAATAAGTAGGATGAATAAATCTATCACTGCAATTGTATTGTTTTCAGATTGAAAATTTCACATGGTATTAGAGCCAGAGATGAGTAACAGGAAGGGAGAATCGACTAGTGAACAAAAGTCTACGGTTGCAACAACAATGCAGAAGGGTTCATGCAGTTCTCTAGGAAGGGAAAGAAGCATGACAAAACAGATGGATCACGGTGTCTCTGTTTTGGCATCCAGACTTGAGGAAGAATTTGCTTGCATATCAAGCACTGCTTCTTTTGATGTCTGGTATATTGACAATGGAGCCTCTGCTCACATGACTGGAGTACGGGACTATTTTCCGACTACCAAGAAGAGCAGATGAATTTTAAAATAACCATGGGTAATAAAGCAAAATGCGATCCTGTTGGGAGAGGTACCGTAGTTTTTTAGACCGAAGCTGGAAATAGGATCCGAGCCACTAACGTACTGCATGTGCCTGGGTTGGGGATGAACTTTCTCTCGGTGTCTCAGCTCCAAAACTGAGGTTATGACGTCTACTTTATTGGCAATAGAGTCTACGTCAAACACCCCAGTTGGAAGAAGAAGGCACAAATCGGGGTAAGAAGCAACAAGCTTTACAAGTTGCAGCTTGAGTCTCCAATGGCACTGGTCGACAGCGTAGATGAAACGGATTTGAATGAGCCATGGCATAGAAGAATGGGGCATTTACATCATGGGGCGTTAAGAATTCTCCAGAATACTGTCACAGGTGTTCCAGAGCTGAGCACTAAACGAGATGATGTCTGCAAGGGGTGCGTATTGGAAAAATATGCCAAGGCAGCGTATCAGAGAAGCAACAATAGGGCCAAGGGTGTAATGGACTTGATACACTCAGACATCTGTGGCCCGATGTTCACTAGAGCTCTTAGTGGTGCCGAGTACTTCGTCACCTTCATTGATGACCATTCCAGGAAAACCTAGATCTACTTTTTGAAGACCAAGGATGAAGTCTTCAGTCGGTTCAAAGAGTTTAAGGCTCTGGTTGAAAATCTGATAGGAAAGCAGATCAGGGTATTGTGATTAGACAATGGTGGTGAATACATAGATAAGGAATTCACTGGATTCTGCGTAAGGGAAGGCATCAAAAGAGAGTGGACAACTCCATACAATCCAGAGCAGAATGGTGTGGGAGAAAGGAAAAACAGGACTATTGTCGAAGCAACAAGGGCGATGCTGTATGACCAAGACGTGCCCAAACTCCTGTGGGCTGAAGCATGTAATACAATTGTCTAAGGACTCCTCACACTGCATTGGGAAAGATCACACCGGAAAGTGTCTTCACTAGCAGTAAGCCTGAAGTGAGTCACTTTAGGATCTTCGACAGTACAACTTATTGTCATGTGCCTAGTGAGAAGAGGAAGAAGTTGGAGATGACTGCAGAAAAGGGGTATCTGGTAGGATACAACGAGAATGCAAAGGCATATCGCATCTACATTCCTGAGAGCAGGAAAGTTGTGGTGTGGAGGGATGTGAAGTTCATGCATGAGAAGACCTTCAGAAGATCCCGCGAGTTGCCTTCTGCTACGCAGTCTGAGGAAGAGCCTCTAGTTCAGCCCAAACAACCAGCAACAGAAAATTCAGTTACCTCTTGAAGGCATAGGGATCCAAGGGACGTGTCTCCCAAGGATTTGCAAGAGGAAGAGCCGGAAAATCCACCCACCACCAGTGGAAGAACGAGCAGGGAACTTCGACAGATTTTGAAGAATGCAGAGGACCTTGTCAGAATCCCCTGAAATGAGAAGAGATAACGTAAGTAGTCTGAGAGGTATCAAGCCTTGGTTGCTCAAGTTGGAGAACCTTCCAGTTTTCGGGAAGCAGCTCAGCACTAGGTGTGGGTTGATGCAATGGTGGAAGAGTACAGTTCCATCATGACGAATGATGTTTGGGAAGTGGTCCCCAGACCTCAGGAGAGATCAGTTGTAGGATCCAGGTGGATCTACAAGATCAAGTATGCTGCAGATGGCAGCATCGAGAAATTTAAATCCAGGTTTGTGGCTAAGGGGCATGCTCAGAAGGAAGGGATTGACTATGAGGAAACCTTCGCCGCAGTAGCCAGATACACCTCTATGAGATCCGTGATATCCCTTGCTGTGGAGATGGGTTGGGAAATTCACCATTCTTGAACGGGGTGATAGAGGAAGAGGTGTATATAGAACAATCGAAGGGCTTAGAGATGCATGATCAGAAGACTAATGTGTGCAGATTGAAGAAAGCGTTATATGCACTGAAGCAAGCTCTTAGAGCCTGGTATGGTCGAATTGACAACTACCTGCAGAAGATGGGATTCGTCAAGAGTGACGTAGATCACAATCTCTACTATCTGAGAGTAGGGAGTGAGCTGCCGATACTGGTTTTGTATGTAGATGATCTATTTTTGACAGGATCATCAGGGCTCATCACAGACTGCAAGAAGAATTTGGTTGAGGAATTTGACATGAAGGATCTAGGACGGATGCACTATCTTCTGGGGTTGGAGGTTTGGCAGCAGAATAGGGAGATCTTTCTTGGTCAAGGGAGATACACTACAGAGATTCTGAAGAGATTTTAGATGGAATATTGTAGACCCATGACAACTCCAATGATCACCAACTGGAAGAAAATTGACACGTCCAAAGATGATGAGGCTGATCCTACGTTATATAGGCAACTCATAGGATCGTTGATGTATTTGGTAAATACAAGGCCATACATTTATTACGCTATAAATGCCCTCAGTCAGTTCATGGTAGAACCTAAGAGGGCTCATTGGGCAGCGACCGAGCATGTTCTCAGGTACCTTCAAGGAACAATTGAGCTTGGATTGAAGTACACCCGTAGTAATGATATCAGGTTGAGTGGTTTCACCGATGCAGATTGGGCTGGAAGTTCAGTGGATCGGAAGAGTAACATTGGGTACTGTTTCAGTCTAGGATCAGGAATGACATCCTAGTGCAGCAGGAAACAGAAAGCAGAGTATATGGCAGCCAACACAACTTTGTGTGAGGCCATATGGCTTCGAAAACTGTTAGTGAACCTACTCAAGGAGAAAGTGGAAGCGACTAGTATCTTATACGATAAATCAGAGTTGCATCAAGCTCTCTGAAAATCCTGTGTTTCATGGTCGGTCGAAACATATTGACATCAGGGACTGTGTACAACGTGGAGCTGTTCAGTTGCAGTACACTCCAACGGGAGAACAGGTGGCAGACATCCTCACAAAAGCTCTAGGGAGACTAAGTTTGTCTACTTCAGAGAGAAAATGGGGATGATGAAGAATCCCTTCCAGTAGCAGGAATGGATAGGATCAGTATTCAGAGGGAGTTGTTGTACAAATGCAGCAGTGACAGTGGCAGTGTCAAAGGCAGCAGTACAGAGGACAACTACGCAGTAGATGAGGAGCAACGTCCAGAGATCAGCAATGCAGAGGGTGCTTCAAAAGAAGAGCAACATGCAATAGGCATATTGTTGGAACACCTTCCTCGCTAAGAGGGAGTGTTGTTTTTTGTAGCATCCGAAAGTGTTCCAAGTCTCAAACTTTGCAGGGAGGCTTGGACAACAGCGTTCCAAAGAACCCAGAAACCATTTGTGGAAATTCCACTCAGTTCAGGATTTATTAAAATAATTAATTATTTTAATGAAGACCCTAAGTCTAAACTTAGGGAAATGAAAGAATTAAATGGTATTAATAAGTCAGAGTGTGAATCTTCTAGAAAACAAGGATCAAGTCAAGTTTTAATCTTAGCCATTGATTAAACTTCTAATTTGGGCCGTTGGTTCTACAACGAGAAGATTATAAAAGAAGGCTTGAGGGTCATTTGGAAAATAAGTCGGGCATACACTCAGTACCCGAAGGAGATCAATTTTGAAGTAAGAGAATTCGATTTCAGTGGGAGAGTTGCACGGCGAAGAGTTTGCAGAAGCAGAAGGAGGGAGTTAGAAGTGATCGAGGTCAGGGACAGAAGAAAGTAGTGGGCCACTGGAGGCAGCTCTGGGCTGCAGCGCAAAGAACCCATGCAAACCCTATGCAGACTTACGCAGTCCAGCGCTGGGATTGCACAGAGAAACACATAAACATGCACAGGAGCTAGCAGAGGCTGATCAAGGTGTTAGAGAATTGTTCGAGAGAGTCGGGAATTCTGTCTCAGGTGTTTCAGATTTTATCTGCCAGTATTTTTCCTTGTAAAGATATCATTTGCTGAAGAATTAATAAAACCCTCATCTGCTGCACCGGTTTTCCCGCATTGGGTTTTTCTGGGGACAATTGTCCAAAAATAACTGTGTACATGTGATTGATTCTTGTGCTTATGTCCTTTACTGTTCATTTCTCTGCATATTTATTTGTGAATGTTGTAGTAGTAGTTATTTCGATATTTGCCAAAAAATTTCTAAAAAATAACTTATTGAAATAATAAGTAGGAGGAATAAACCTATCACTGCAACTGTATAGTTTTCAGATTGAAAATTTCATAGAATTCTCATAAGAAAAGTCAGATTGGTAACCTATCTATATAGCATCATATCATCCAACATTGTCATGTAGCAAGGCCTTGACTAACAACTCTATCTCTCCACAAGATCAGAGCATAATGTTGGTGAGACCAATGATTTATATACACCTTCATCATTGTCTCTCTCATAACATACCCCACCTGAGTTCACTCAAAGTATGTTCCATCAAGACTATTCTTATCTTGGATTCCCATTCCTCAAAGAATATCGGTCCTCTACGACTACACTTGTCTCGGATGCCCTATCTCATCCTCAAAGAGTATTAGATGACAGATGCTTACCCAATCCTCCATTCTATCTTCCAAAGTGAAGACAAGAATGATGTGTCTATCTCTCCCTCTTAACTAGGGAAGACATCCCATTCCAATAAAGGAATGTACCCATTCCCATAAAGGGAATGTACCCAAGCTCCCTCATGACTAGGGACTTGCCTCCAACATCTTTATAGGTGGAGACCATGGGATGAACAACTACTTGTAGTACTCCTCCATTCGATGTCACGAGTTTCTTCTTCTTCTTTATTCAAGGGCACATACTATCCATCACTTTCATTTGTGAATAATGTCAGTGATGTCATCCTTCTTTTTTATTGGAAAGTGATCCATTAGTCCCTATATGGCCTTCCTTCATGGCTTGCTACCTTTTTCATGCCATGTTTCCTTAAGGACCTTTCATCCTACCACATGAGCATTAGTTGTAGAAGACATCTATATAGTTGTTCCCTTGGCAGCCCTGCAATAGCCCGTCCAGATATTGTTCAAACAAATTATAAAAATGAATCATTAAATCAAGATTACCTTTGTGATGGTCTTTTCATCACGACATCTTCTTGTTTGCATCAACATCCTGCATACATATTGACACATCTCCAAAAGATATACGATGTCAAGGGTCTCTTTTTTTTTAAAACTTCATCAGAATCTTCATATCTTTCCCATGGAGATATCATAGTCAAATCTTCTAGTCCTTGGATGTTGATTGCCTTCTCCGTAGTTGCATTTTTTATGATCTCTTCCTTTCTTTATTCACACTTTTCCTCCCAGGAACTTCTAATCATAGTTTAGTCAACCACCTCATACTTCATACGAGGACATATTATGTTGATTGCATCTAGTCGATGTGTGACTCATGCCTTTCTGCATCTATTCCAAATGAGGAGGTCCTTTCTTTTGATCATGCTCTCAAGTTAGAGCATTTATTCGTGCAACCATATGACATGACTCAACTTTTATCCAAATATATGCATAGATACCTTATCTCTTCTTTTGGGTCATCTAGACTTCCTTCATCAACTTCCTTGATTGAAAGAAATTCAATCCCTTGTCTTGCTTCACTTCTTTTGATATCATACCATCATCCCATCAATTTCATACAAGTTGGAATTCCCGATGAGATACTTGCTTCTTCTAGTAGGTGAACCTTCCAGTGAAGATTGCAATGGAGGATCTTTATCATTCTCACCTTGCAAATGCTCCTTTGAATGATGTATGATGAGATTTATACTAGATGACTTTCCTTTTTCCCATAAGTACTACTTATGCTTCTAATGAGGTTTCCAAGAGCTATATCTTTCTATAGGTGACAACCATAGACTTCTATTTCAGCTATCTTTCACGCTTCTTTATGACGAGCTCTTGCTTTCAATCGTATGCTTCTATGATGCCAACTCCTAACTTGATGCATCCTATCATGCTTATAATGTTTCCTATCATGATAGCTATATTTCACAAAATATGAAAAGAACTAGGTGGAGAAGACTTATCTCAATAGTAATAGAGATTTTTACTTCCTCCTCGTTGGATTTCTTCTTTTCAGCTTCTTCCACTTCTTCAGTGATATGGGATTCTTCCCTTCCTCTTTTGTTGTTGTCCTTCTTGAGCTTAGGAAAATCTCTCTTGTAGTGCCCATATTCTCGACATCCATAGCATTGAATCTTTGACATATTGATCTTCTTCTTTGTTCTGAAGACCAAACTTGCCAAATATTCCTTTGCTTCTTGACATGACATCAAATGTTTGAACCTATCTATTTGGTCCTGTATCACTTTTTGCCTTCAACCTGTATTCTTCACTCTTGCATAGTGACCACAAATTATTGAAAGGGTTAGCTTTCTCCTCTTCATAGGCCTTTGTTTCAAGGTTTCCTTGTTCATCAGTTAGAGCATTTAGAACAATGGTAATCATTTCTTTATTGGATATTGTCTCTCCTAGATCTTGAAGTTGATTCCTTATTTGTGATGCTTTAGTAAGACATGTAGATATCCATTCATCCCTTGACGCTTTCAAATTGTATAATTCAGATCTTAGTGATACGACTTGTCCTCTTGAGCTTTCAGAGAATAAATTTGCTAGCTTATCCTATATCTCTTTTGATGTCTCCCACTCTTCTACATATGGGATGAGAGAATCCTTGATGGATTCTATGAGAATCCTTTGAGCCCTTAGATCCTCTTTCATATATTTAAATAGTGCTCGCTCTTCAGATGGTTTGGAGACTTTGCCTTTGACATGATTAATAACTTCATTTTCCCTGAGGACTAGGTCTATCCTTCTTTTCCATGCAAGGAAGTTCGATGACCTAATCAACTTGTTGCTCTCCTTGCAAAATAAAGTCATTTTACTAGATTTAGATATAGAAGTATAAATACTTACTTGTCAAGTGAAGATGAACTCCTCAACTTGATGCTTTTGTTGATGATGCCTTGATGCTAACAACGCCTTTGATCTAGCTTTCCTTGGATGAGTAATCTTCAAGATGCTTTTAGATCAAAGTCTTTTCTTTCTTGAGTAGAGATAGGGTCTTTTGAGGTCTTTTTCCTTGAGATGATGATTTGAGCGTGGATCCCAAGAATATTTTAACTGTGAACTTTCTTCTTTGAACGATCTAGGGTTTTTGACACTTCCTTCAAGATAACGAAGTAGCCTTTGTTTTCAAATTGTCTTGGGGATGAGAGAACCTTCTTGATTCTTTGATGCCCTTGATACCCTTGATTTTTGAGATCTTGACTGTCCCTTGTTGAGCTTCCCTTCCTTGACTTGTCACCTTACCTCTGATACCATGTTGAGAAATCTAGGGCAGAGATATGAGACGATTTCTCTTATAATGATGACTGCTTGTGAAGACTTTTTACTTTTCTTAATTAGGTTCTTCTTGTACTTGATTATTATTATGTGTTCTTTTTCGTCAAACAGTTACCAAACCATAAAGAACAATGAGACAAAGGACACAAGATGTAGGCGATCAACCAGGGCCAAAACCTCTCCAACCTGAGAGGAAAACCCACAAGAATTCTTCTTCTTATATATTCTTCAATTGATGAATTCAAAGACCTAGACCCTTGACCAAGAACCGCTCCAAGACCAAGTCAATGCTTCCTCTTTGAATACCTTCTTCTTCCAACAACTTTGACCTATTGAACAACTGCGACTGCAACTATAACTTCGACTTGCCCATAAACTGCAACTTTGACTTGCCCAGAAACTGCAATTTCGATTTTTCCATAAGTTGCAACTTTGACTTGCCTAGAAATTGCAATTTTGATTTGTCCAAAAACTGCAACTTTCATTGCAACTGCAATAAAAAACTGCCATTGTAAACTTCGTTATGCCTATAAATTGCATCTTCTCTCCTTCGCTTGGCTAGATTCTCTCTCCTAGAGAATTCGGCTTCCAAAACAACTCTTCTTGGTGACCTAACTTCAATTCTGCAAGTCGGCTTCACTGCAACAATATGTGCCCTAATTCCTTCGCACATGTGGAGAGAAGTAGCCCAAAACCAAATCCAAAACTTTGAATTTTCTCCTTCTTTAGACTTCCTCTTCTTCGCACTTCCTTTTGTCCTTAAGATCGAACTTGTGTGAGTGAGAGTGTGTTCTCCAAATGAGGCTGAGGTCTTCTTTATATAGACTTCACATCGGGTCGAATCGTTTCCTTTAGGCCGACTTGAACTTTGATCCATAACGAGGGCTTGGAGGTTCTTTTGACTTGATTATGACTCAATAAATATTTCTTTACAATATGTAACATGCCCAAATGGGTCATTCATACATGACAATGACTCAATGACATCATAACAAACCTAGAAGCACTCAATGGGTGCTTTGACCTATAAATAAATTCTCTTGTGCATAAAACCCATGCCTCAAGACTTACAATAATAAATTTTTTTCTTTTCTTTTTATTAAATACATAAAATCATGATTACATATGTCATTATGAAGATCTAACCTACTTACACATTTCAACAGGCTTCAAGGTAGCATTCATTGATGGAAAGATACGTATTTGGCAAAGAAACCCTAAAGATGCATTTACACTTGGATTTAGGGTTGATGGTCTCTATCAAGTTGGGGGAATTCCTTTGGGAGCTTTGGCAAGCGATACTTCTCTTCAATCTGAGCTATGGCACTAAAGGTTCGCCCACTTACATTACAAAGCCTTACCTGGGGTAAGGAAGATGGTCTCAGGTATGCCTGAGTTCAACATGAATCATGAAGGTGTTTGTCAGGGTTGTGCAGTTGGGGAACATACAAAGGGACCATTCCCTTCTAGTGAAAGCAAGACTACCAATATTCTTTAATTGGTCCATTCTGACCTATTTGTTATGTTGCTCGTAACATCGTTGGGAAGATACTTATGTTGATTTTTGTAGCTTGGGAGGTACTCCAAGCCTCGAGGATCGAGGGTTTGGAGGAAGGAGCTCCACAAATGGCCTTGTGGGCTTGAAACCCAAGCCTGGGGTTTTGCACCCATCGATGTTTTTGCCAAAACTGTGATGAGATTGCGACATGCGATGAATGAGGATGATAGTAGATGACGAGACGAATCCAACGCATCGAGAATCGTCCAATTTCGAGATGTCGTTGTTGAGTTATGAATTTTTGAAGTTAATGTGTGGTTGTGAGGTCGACTAGGACAAGTCAACCAACGTGTTAGAGTGCCCTTAAGGGCTAATGTCACACCCACATGAAGGCTATCAAAAGGAGTGATGTTGGAGGTCATTCCACGCATCCTAAGGGCAATCTCTTCATGGATTATCTTTGAAATGGAAGCGGATCTGAGGTAGCAAGGAGGACGAGTATATGGAGGAGTCTCTTGACTGTTTTGATTCAAATTTGTTGAGCAAATAAGGTCGCAAATGTCTAGGGTCTGTAACAGCGAACGAGGATGCTTGGAGGGTAACCTTTGTACAATTTATGAGTGCGGATTCCTTGCAGAACAAAGCCGCAAATTAGAGGAAGGTTGAGGGTGATTCTGTGCTTGTTTTATAGTGTTTTGTACTCTGTTATGGGCCGTAGGGATAGCTGGAGGTACAACTATGTGTGGAGATCTATTAAGAGGTCCAAGAGGCCTAGTGAGGGTCTCTAACCTAGCTGCAACCTCTAAGGAAGTTAGCACAAGAGAACATAGGGTGTAACCCTTGGAAAGGAGACTTGCTTTCCTTGCTGTAGCAGGCAAATTGCTGTAGGGTGCCTTGTGTAGTATGCCAAGGCCTATAACAGTATCAAGGAAGGGCAGCGAAGGAGAGCAGTGAGTCTAGAAGGGAAACACAATGTTTGGACAGTTGTTTGGGGTTGCTTTTGTGTGCCCTAACCAGTCCTGTGAATGCACACATCTCGAGGGCAAGGCGACAACGATAGTTAATGTAGATGACTCCTTGGTGATGGTTGATTGCTAGTGGATGGGTCCTAGAAGAGGACAAAGTTGAATTATCCTATGTGCAGTGACATCAATATTTGCATGTATGTGTCAAGAGGAGTAGTAAGAGGTTGCAGAGCAAAGGTACATTAGTCCTCTTAAGTTGATGTGACTTGCAGGTGGATGGTGTCCTTGGAGAGGCAGATTTGACAGAGTATGTTGGCAACTAAGAGGAGGGGTTTCCTAGATGATTGGATGCCTTAACTAGGAACAGATGCTACAATAGGATTGGTCACTCGTGGTCTGTTGGAGGGCAATGTGAGAGTGGACCAAGTGTGGATAGTGATTGGGCATTTATGGTCTGTTAGAGGGCAATGTGACAGTGTCCAAGTTGGAGCCTGGTGTGCACCATCTTCATGGACTTAGGTGGTTGCTAGAGTGGTAGTTGTTGAGCTCAAGGTTTGATCAACCAGAGGAGTAGTTGAGTAGCCTAGACTTGTCGTGTGGAGAAGGACATCTACAACAGAAGGTGGGCAATCCTCCTAGCCAATGTTCATTGTGGGAGATGGACATATTGCAGTGATAGGTGTCTGCCCTTCGTGCCCCTTGTTGGAATTCATTGGAGCAGCGTAGGAAGCTGATAGTGGGTTGAAGTCCCCGAGTAGTTGAGGAGCAACAATGGACAGATTGATAGTTGTTCACAAACGGAGTTGTGAACAACTCGACAGGAGGCTGGATGTGTTGTGCCCTTGATGGACTAAGGCACAACTAGTGAGCAGATTGGAGAGCCGAGGTTCAGTGGCCAGATGGACTTGGATCGTTGATAGAGGCAGTGTTGCAGATTGGGAGCCGAAGGATCAGGCAAGTACAAGATACGACAAAGAGGCGCTGAGAGAGTCGACTGCATCAGCTAGATGGTCAGAGTATCTTGTTGTGGGTAGATTGGTTGTCGATGGACTAACACCAAGCCCCAGTTTTGTATCTTGTATCAGTGGATGTATGAGAGCCATTATCCCTAGTACAGGAGCCCTAGATTGTTGTATTATATCAGTTGGATTAATATAGTGAAGTTGGGTTAAAAATTGCAAAAAGTTATCTATATTATTTGCACTAGTAAATATACTATTGTTTATATTCCGTTGTGCAAAGTAGTTTTGTTGTGATCTTTGGTTTGGTATAGTTAGTGATTTAAGATTCTATCCCAGATACTAGGACTGTGGAAAAACAACATGGTATCAGATCATGTTTGAGCTACTTTGAGGGACAGTGAATCAGAGTGTGCATAACGAAGCATCTCAGAGGGAGTTGTGGGTTGTCAAAGTCATGGAGCAGAGGGATTGGTTGAAGACATGGAGATGTGGTCTCTATAGACTACATGGTGAGATTGGCTGGGAGTTCTGCTGGATCAGTGGTGAGCCTTGTGCATTTTAGTATGTTGTGTGGATGTCTGCAGATCATGGACTTCCGTTGACTTGCCATGGATGGTTGGGAAAACTCGAGGGTTTCTTTGGCATGGACGAGATTATGTTGATCGAGATGGCTTCATGTGATGGACTACAAATTAGCAGGCTAGAGTCTTCATCGGATCGTGATGTTGCATATCTGAGGTTGGAAGGATTTGCACGAGTAGTATTTGATCCAGGAGGACCGATGCTTGCAGGACTAAACCAATGGGGATTGTGTAGGCTCAGAGGGAGTCTAGCTTCAGAGGGAGTAACCCTATGGAGCTTTGGGATCTTTAGGCTTAGATGTCATGATGTAGAGGCACTATCGAGATTGCAGGGTTCATCTACAAAGTATGTTGCAGTGATGAACGCCAGATGGGCTAGTGTCGCCGAATGATGATGGTTACATCCTAGTCTTGGAAGTACCTCCCTCGCTAAGAGGGAGGGTTGATTTTTGTAGTTTGGGAGGTACTCCAAGTCTTGAGGATCGAGGGTTTGGATGAAGGAGCTCCACAAATGGCCTTGTGGGCTTGAAACCTAAGCCTAGGGTTTTTCTCCCATCGATGTTTGGGCCAAAATCGCGACGAGATTGCGACATGTGATGGATAAGGATGATAGTAGATGACGAGACGAATCTAACGCATCGAGAATCGTCCAATTCTGGGTTGTCGTTGTGGATATATGAATTTTTAAAGTCAATGTATGGTTGTGAGGCCTACTAGGACAAGTCGTCCAACATGTTAGAGTCTCCTTAAGGGCTAATGTCACACCCACATGAAGGCTATAAAAAGGAGCGATGTTGGAGGTCATTCAACAAATCCTAATGGCAATCTCATCATGGATTATCTCTGAAATGGAAGCAGATCTTAGGTAGCAAGGAGGACGAGTATATGGAGGAGTCTCTTGACTATTTTGATACATATTTCTTGAGCAAATAAGGCTGCAGATGTCCAGGGTCTGTAACAACTAGCGAGGATGCTTGGAGGGTAACATTTGGACAGTTTATGAGTGCAGATTCCTTGCAGAACAAAGACGCGGATCTGAGGTAAGGTTTAGAGTGATTCTGTGCTTGTTTTATAGTGTTTTGTACTTTGTTATGGGCCGCAGGGATAACTGGAGGTACAGTTGTGTGTGGAGGTCTGTTAAGAGGGCTAAGAGGCCTAGTGAGGGTCTCTAACCCAACCGCAGCCTCTAAGGAATTCCGCGCAGAAGAACAATGGGTGTAGCCCTTGGAAAGGAGACTCGCTTTCCTTGCTGTAGCAGGCATACTACTGTAAGGTGCCTTGCGTAGTATGCCAAGGCCTATAACAGTGTCAAGGAAGGGCTTGAAGGGCAACGAAGGAGAGAAGCAAGTCTAGAAGGGCAACACAGTGTTTAGACAATGGTTTGGGGTTGTTGTTGTGTGCCCTAACCAGTCCTGTGAATGCAGAGATCCTAAGGGCAAGGAGGCAGCAACAATTTATTGTAGATGACTCCTTGGTGATGGTTGATTGCTAGTGGATTGGTCCTAGAAGAGGATAACGTTGAATCATCCTATGTGTAGTCACATCAACAATTGCATGTATGTGTCACGAGGAGCAACATGAGGTTGCAGAGGAAAGGTACATTAGTCCTCTTGAGTTGATGTGATTTGCAGGTGGATGGTGTCCTTGGAGAGGCAGATTGGATGGAGTTTGTTGGTAACCAAGAGGAGGGCTTTCCTAGATGATTGGATGCCCTAACTAGGAGTAGATGCTATAGCAGGATTGGTCACTCGTGGTTTGTTGGAGGGCAACGTGAGAGTGGAACAAGTGTGGTTAGTGATTGGGCATTTATGGTCTGTTGGAACTTGGAAGACAACGTGATAGTGTCCAAGTTGGAGCCCGGTGTGCACCATCTTCATGGACTTAGGTGGTTGCTAGAGTGGCAGTGGTTGAGCTCAGGGTTTGATCAACCACAGGAGTAGTTGAGTAGCCTAGACTTGTCGTGTGGAGAAGGACATCTACAATAGAAGATGGGTAGTCCTCCTAGCCAATGTTCATTGTGGGAGATGGACATCTTGCAGTGATAGGCGTCTGCCCTTTGTGCCCTATGTTGGTCTTCACTGGAGCAGCGCAGGAAGACGATAATGGGTTGAAGTCCCTGAGTAGTTGAGGAGAAACAATGGGCAAATTGATAGTTGTTCTCAAACGGAGTTGTGAACAACTCAACGGGAGGCTAGATGTGTTGTGCCCTTGATGGACTAAGGCACAACTAGTGAGCAGATTGGAGAGCCAAGGTTCAGTGGCCAAATGGACTTGGATCATTGATAGAGGCAGTGTTGCAGATCGGGAGCCGAAGGATCAGGCAGGTACAGGATACGACCGAGAGGAGTTGAGAGAGTCGACTGCATCAGCCAGATGGTCAGAGTATCTTGTTGTGGGTAGATTGGTTATCGATGGAATGACACCAAGCCCCAATTTTGTATCTTGTATCAGTGGATGTATGAGGGCCATTATCCCTGGTACGAGAGCCCTAGACTGTTGTATGATATTAGTTGGATTAATATAGCGAAGTTGGGGTAAAAATTGTAAAAAGTTGTCTATATTTTGTGCACTAGTAGATTTATTGTTATTTATATTTCGCTGTGCAAGGTAGTTTCGTTGTGATGTTTGGTTTGGTAGTGTCAATGATTTAAGATTCTATCCCATACATTAGGATCGTGGAAAAAAACAACTTATATTATGCAATCTTTGTGGATGACTTCTCTCGCAAAACATGGATCTATTTCTTGAAGAAGAAGGATGAAGTGTTCAAATGTTTTCGTTCTTTCAAGGTATTGGTGGAAAATCAAACAGGGAAGAAGATCAAGATATTGAGGACCGACAATGGAACCAAATATGAATCAAATGAATCCAATGACTTTTGCAAAGAGGCTGGCATTAAGAGGGAGACAACTGTTCCATACACTCTTGAGCAAAATGTCGTTGCTGAAAGGAAGAATCGAACAATCACGGAAGCCACCCATGCCATGCCTCATGATCAAGGTCTATCGGAGTTCTCATAGGGAGAGGCTGCCAACACTACCATGTATGTTCAAAATAGGAGCCTGTATCAAGCATTGGATTTCAAGGCACCTGAGGAGGTCTTTTTTGGTAAGAAACCTGATGTTTCTCATTTTAGAATATTTGGTTGCCCTGTGTATTTTCATGTGCCTAAAGAGAAAATAAACAAGTTGGAAGCATCTCAGAGGAAGGGTATATTCGTTGGCTACAGTGAAAATTCAAAGGCATATATAATCTATGTGCATGGTCGAGGAGATGTGGAAGTAAACTGTGATGTCACTTTTGATGAAGATACTGCCCTTGGGAAAGCTAGAGATCTCCCTACCCTAAGGAAAGACAATGATGGTACTACGGAAAAAAAAGATGAACCTCCGACGGATGAGCATATGCCCGATGTTGATGGTCCGATGGATCCTATCAATCCACCTCTTGGTGACCCCTCTACCTCAAGGAAAAAACCTCTATGGCTCAATGATACTCTTGAAGATGCTGAAAAGCATACTCCTCCAAGAGGGACATTTTGCAAAAGTAAGACGCTGAACAAGTATCAAGGGTACTTAGCTGCTATGAGTGCTATCGTTCAAGCTTAACAATGTACATTCGAAGTTGTAAAGCACCAATTATGGAAGGATGCGATGAATGAGGAATATGAATCTATCATGAAGAATGATGTTGGGACGTGGTGCCTAGACCCAAGGACAAATCTGTGGTCATTGTTACCCACCACTCATGGGTAGTGTATATGGGAGAAATTGTTTCTTCTAGATGGCCCTCAGCCGGCAGCCAGCAGCAGGGAAAATTTTAAGGATAGAAAAGTATCTTGAAGTTTAAAAATTTGGCGAATCTCACCAGTCCCTAATATGTAAACTATAAAATTTTTATTGATGTATTTATAAAACTATTCAAATTTATAATTATTTTATATATACTCTCTATAGAATGTTGGCGATTTTTAACATAAAATAATTTTATATTGTAAAATTTAGGCGAATCATTTTTATAAAAAATGGAAATTGGCGAATATTTTTTTTTGGAAAAAACATGGAAAATTAGCCCACCTACGAATATTAGCCCCTAAAATTTTCCATGGCCAGCAGCCCCTTGCAGCCCTTAGATAGCTAGATGTGCCATTTTCTCCACCACTTGAGCTAACCATATCGTCCCTCGCCCATCTAATATGAATGTATGTTTGAAGGTGGGCCTTCGGACCCCAAAGGTATGACTTTTCATTGGTATAGTTGAGTAATTTTCCTTACTTGTCATGTGCACTTTTGGGCATGAATTGGTGGGGGGATTCGGTGGAAAGAGTGGGTTAGGTTTGTATTTTTGCCTCCATTGCCCGATTTCATGGTTACCCTTGTATCGTAGTCCCATGGGGTCTCCTTTACTGGCCATTAGCTTTAGTGCTGGCACTACATGGGAAATCCTGATTTTGGTTGTGTGGCCCCGCTTCCCGACACCACCTACATTATTCCCTTTCCACTCATTTGAGCCCCATTTGTCTCTTTTTCCATCTGAGTTCACATGTGTCCACTAGGTCCACACAGGGTTAGCCTCCCCCTCATCTTATCCACACCTTGGGTCAGGCCTGGAACGTTGCCGTGGAGGTTGATGTAGCTAAAAAGAAAATAGAAAGCATAATTTGGCCACTCTCTACAGTAAATGCACCACAAAATGCAAAAGATGGCCGAAACACAAATTTAGCACATGGGCAAAAGCCAAACATGAGATCTACCCATTACCCATGATCACCACCCTGGTTTCTATGGGCCCTAGATGAGCCCCTTCAATCATTAAAGAACCCATGATTGTCCCAACCCCTCGTGGACGATGAACTGCCCCACCTCAAGCGGGTATCCACTGCTACATAGTACACATCATGCTCTCCGTCCTCTGGAGCCTTGAGAAGTTATGAAGAAAAATCAATCAAAGGCAAAAGGCAAATGAAGAAGGGTGGAAAAACAAAAGCCGGAGTAACTCATGTACCACGATTTTCTCTCTTCTACACTTATATACCCAGGTGTGGGCTTCTCTTATTATAGCTACCCTTGCACCTTAACATGTGGTCTGAATGATTACCCTAATCCCACTCCATTCCATTATTATATCATTTGACACCTACCACTTAAAGGATGTACCATGGACATGCCAACCCCTTTAGAGGTTGAAACCACCTAATAGGGTCCGTGGTTAACCCCCTATTGAGCTTGGAGACACTCGTACATGCCAAAGCTCACTATGGAAGGGCATGCCACTGTGAAGTGCCCCATCGATCCCATTACTTGTAAGCTTTATTACTTTGATTATTCTAATGGCTAGTAGCCTAGTTGTATTGGAGGGCAAAGGGGACGCATTGGATCTTATATAAGATTGTAGGTGGGTCTCCATTTGGTGCTTGGTCTCCCTATATGGGGTCCTAGCCCTCTAGAGGGTCACATTGGCACTTGTAGGGTGAGCGTTGAGGGCCATGGGTCTCCACCATAGTAGATATTACTTCATGGATCCCCAACAACGGTCATTGATTGCTCGTGTTCCACCTTTTGGATGAGGATGATATACCTGATCCACCATGCCCAACCGGCTCCACAGTTGCACCATACACTTGGCAGATGTTCCAGGGTGACTCCCTCTGAAGAGAGAGGGCTTATGTTATTACTCTAGCCCTTACAGATGGTCTACAGGCATATTTGATCCATTTGGAGACCCATGAGGATGTTCCTTGTGCCCCCACACCCACTTGGGAGCACCGCGGGTTTTTACTTGAAAAACAAGGGGACAATCCCTTGTTCACTATGTTTAGAGTCCATTTCTACATCATGGCACCTCTTGGACTTCATTAGGTCTCCTCAAAGGCCCAACGACTCACTTTATTGATCATTCGATCCTCTTGAGAGGCTTATCTTTACATTATTGAGCTATTTGGTGGGCTTGCCACCAAAAGTTTTGTTATTATGCACATTATTTTATTTTAGGGGTTAAATTAGGCCAAATTAGCTAAATCGAATTCATTAGAGTGTATAAATAGAAGTGAGATGAATCATTTTGATCATCATCACTTGGATTGGGTTCTTATCTCTTGTGAGATTTTGGAGGACAATTTTGGATGTAATGGATGAATTTTGATGTTTGGATATCTCTCTCTTGTCTTGGAGCTTCATTATTGGCATAATATGATGGTTGGATATACTCTTTTGCACATGTAATTTCTCTTTTCATGCTCATTCTTGTTATTTACTTTGTCACATTGATGTTGCTGGGATTTTCGCTATACTAAATCTGAAATTCACTGCTTTCCTTATACGCAATTATAGAAATTTAGTCTTTATAGCGTTGCATCATCTTGTGTATCATGTGTAAAGGGGTGAATGCTCCTAGAGATTGTTTCTATTAAATAAATCTTGATAAGTCATTGATTATTGCACATTGAAGTATAAACTCTTCTAGTAGTTACTCTCATGTCCTTATTGCTATGCGAAGTTATCTAGGAGCCTCCTTGATTGGGTGTAGTTCCTCTAAATCACAAATTTCTTCTTGACTCCATATTCTCCAAAGGATTAGATACTGATCCTTCCATAGGTGATCATTTTCAAAGAGAATTCGTCTCACCTTCCCCTCTCTTTCTAGGTATAGCCTCCATAGGTCACCTTGGGCATCACTTTTCTCATGATTTACCCATCAAAAGAATTCGATCTCTTGCCAACAATTGCGTTGGTGTGTCCTCAAGAAGCCCTCCAAATTTCACGAGATTCCGATGGTGGGATCTTGAGATATTGCAAGCCCTAGCCCGAAGACCGAGTCTTGCCCTTGGTTTCCCATTGGCTAGTAACCTCATTGGGATCATAACACTAAATAATCAAAGCAATATTCTCTCTTTGATCCTCTTCCTTTCCCCAATTACGTCAAGTACATCCTTGGTTGAACAACTCCATATCCTTGACCTAATTTTGGGTCCACTTAGCCCTTTGTGTTCCCGTAACTTGTTGAATCCAATTCCACAAAGATCACTTAGAAGCCAAGGATCCACAAGGCCTTTTGAGACTAGAGGCTACCTTGACAAAGCATACTCTCAAACCTTATTCTCAAAGGCCCTCTTAGCCCTTCCTAGAGAGCCCATCACCTTGCTTCCAAAGCAAGCAAGCCTTATAATTCAGTCTCTCTTGTGAATAACCCTTTGAAATTACCTTTCATCATTTCATTGAGATATCCATTATCGTGATTCCTCTCATATCGGGTCTCCTCCCATCAGTGAAAGTCCATAAAGAGCAGGGAGCCTTAATTGAGGTGATAGTGGGTTATCGCTCCATTGTTTCCCTTGACCTAGCAGGTTGCCCTTTAGGATTCCTTCCTAGGACCCTTGCTAGTTTGAGCAGTAAAATTTGGCGTTGTTGTTGGGGAGGAAGAAGGTTTACCTCCCTAGTAAATCATTGAGGAATTGATTCGTTGACGACATTTCTAATATCACTTCGATGGCTCCATTCCTTGTCCAAACCCCTAGTTTACTTGAAGGTGACAATATTCCTCCTTTAACGAGGGCCGCACCAAGAAGGGGAGAACAAACTCCATTACCCGTTAGAACCACCCTTCTCCATGAATTTAAAAAGGAAAACATCCCAAAAGGGAAGCCTTTTTCTAAAAAGCAAAATGAAGAAGGCAAGCTGAGCTCATCTCAAGTCCCAAACACTTTGGCTCTAACTAATGCAGTTAAGCAAGATTCATCTTCCGAGGATGAGCAAAGTGATGAGGATGAGGGTGATGATGAAGAAGTAGATGAGCAGGTTAACCTTGTAGAATCCAACGTCTTCAACATTCTGCTAGGAGGTTCATATACTCATCCTCCCCTTAGTGAGGTCACCTTCAAAGAAGAAAAGGAAGAGCCAATCCTTAACATTGATGATAATGGAAGATTCAAAGGGGTCCAATATTCATGAGAGGACAACAATAAAGACTATGTTCCACCAAGACTCTAGTTCCGGGAGACGCATAGGGGAGACGTGTGGGAGTACCCTCAAAATTTAGGGAAATTTCGAGGGTACGGGGGACATCAAGTTATATATATATAATTCAAGTTCATATTCAATAATGAAAACATAAATAGACTAATGGTAAATACATTGATCCACATAAAATTTAAATTCATAATTGAATTAAATAATGACATACATTCATCCATCCTCATCATTCATTTTGATACATAGATTATTCATATGGCATACTCATCATTCCTCCATACCATGAGATTCGATAATAAAATTCAATAATGAAATATTCAAATACATTGATCCATATCATTCATCATTCTATAATTTACATTGATTTAAAAATTAAATTCATCATTCATCATTCTAGAATCTAAATTAAAATTTAAAAGCAAAACAGACTAGTATATTACTATATACTAGATACTGAAGTTTGAACACTAAAATAGTAAATTATTAATTCAAAATTGATATAACTCAAAGTCTCAAACTCAATAATAGTTAAGGGTGAGGAGTCAATAATTGGTTTGGGGTCATTAATATCTTGTGTCACAACAAGTTAAAACTGAAAAGTAAAAATGGACAATGAGGACTGAAAATAAAATCAACGTCAATGTGTCAATCTCAATGATTAGTCCTCTACAGTAAGTGTTGTTGGACAAATTTGAGGGGGGAGGCATCCCCCCTCAAAATGGGAGACCCAGAAGCACCCCTTTTGGGGAGTCACATCCCCCACACTGGGGAAACACACCCCCTGTGTCTCCCCACGACTCCCCAAAAGGGGTGCGTGGGGAAACACACTCCCAAACGTCCCCTTGTCCAGGGTGTGTGGTGTGCAACCAACCTCGGGGGACACGTCCCTGTGGAACACTGAATAAAGACTCCACAACCTCCAAGGAACCCAACAAAGACGATTCGATTTCCAAACAGGTCTCTCCTAAAGAACCTCTCCCGAAAGGTCCTCCTAAAAAAGATCCCCTAAAGAACGCCAATCCCAAAAAGGATCCTTAAAAGAAACAAACCATCAAGAAAAAGGAAAAGGGCATAGAGGTTGTACTTGACATGGATCTAGAGACTACTATAAGGAAAATGACTGTGCCAGTTCCATTAAAAGAGATTGCGAAGCTTCCCAAACAACAATGGAAAATTCATAAATCTCTGGGTTTTGAAGAAGAAGAATTACCCGAAGACTTGCAAAACATTCACTTTCCCGATTTAAATCCCGAACATGAGCCATCATGTTTATTTTAGCCATCAGTGACTTTCTGTTGCATGATTATATGTTGGACTCAGAGGCTTTTGCAAACATCATGCCACTAAAAGTCATGTAACATGTCATATAAAAATTATTAATTATTATTAAATGTAATTATATTAGGTTGTATTAGGCAAAAGGGGTTCACCAAGAGACACCATAAGGCTGTATTTAAGCCATGGTCTCTCCCATTGTAAAACATCTTACCAATTTTATCAATAATATATATATATATATATATATTTCTGTTTATTTTCGAGTTTTTAGGCTCCAAAGCAATTGGGTTTTAACATCACTCGACCATATAAAAAGGTACGTGGTTTTAACTCCAAACTTGTGTAAGTAGAAGGCCTCATAAAAGACCTTAAGGTTTCTTTGGCTATGAACCCTATTATATCATTGCTTATGGATGTTGTGGGCATAGATATCTCTGATGTATGGGGGATGCTCCTATCAAGGATGTGGGGAGCCACTGTTGGGGGGTCATCTCCAAATGGGCTTGTTATATGCCACTATCTTGCAATCTGATGGGAACCCCTTCATCCTTTATAGAGAGTTTACTTACCCTTCTCATGTGATCAAGCCACGACCGATCCCATACTACAAGACACACGAGATTGAGAAGCCTTCTCCCATTCTCCCTTCACAAGAAGTTCGTATTCTCGAGTGACCAAATCACAAGGCAAACAAAAAGTGGAAGCTTAAAAGAGAATATAAGGTTGGGGATGTGGTCTTGGTAGATAAAAATCCAATGCCCGTCAAGATTCATGGGAAAATTGGGGAGGATTATTACTGCATTGCTAAACTCAATGACAAACTTTGGCCCCAACCGATCAAGTTAATTCGTATCACCCCTTTCCTTGACACTTGACATTGTACCATATGCATGTTAGAGTAGGATGCATTGCATGCTTATTTTCTCATTAGAACTAACATCATATGATATTTCTCATGGTAGATCAGTTGCATTTAGATTAAATTTGCATATCTTTACTTTCCTGTTGATTTTACGGCCTAACAATAAGCATGGGTGATCATAAGACACCATAGAAACATGCTGCCCCGTGTGCTTGGTCTTTGATATGTGTAGGTAACTGTTCTATGATACCAAGAGATTGCTGGTGTTCTCATGACCTCCCAGTTGCTTCACACACTTTTCCGAGAGCTCATGTCCTAGTTGGAGCCAGATGTTACCCACCACCTGTGGGTAGTGTATATGGGAGAAATTTTTTCTCCTAGATGGTCCTCAGCTGACAACCAACAACCCCTTGTAGCCCCCAAATAGCTCGATGTGCCATTTTCTCCACCACCTGAGCTAGCCATGTGGTCCTGTTGACGGGAAAATCTGTCCGGCCAACAGCAGGGGATCTCCCTGGTAAAAGGTCCCAATTAGACCATGAACCATTTGGAATAGGGATCCCGTCCGGGGTGTGGGTCTGGCTACCACTGATTTCTCCTTTGCTTTGGGTCTCGCTTAAACTCTATAAAACAGTGGGTACACACCTAATCAACTGATACAAGACATATGTTTGATGCATTAAATGTACATGCAACACTATGAGTAGCAAGAGAAAATAATAAAGCATGAAGACCGAAGGAAGTGTTGTTAGCAACACTTCATTAGGGTCATGCTTGTAGACTGTTCTGACCGCAAAGGAAACAATTCCTCACGGCGAGAACACTCTTCACTTCCTAAAAGTTTAAATGATAATACAAACGCAGATAAACAAAGTCATCAACATTAGCTAAGAAAGTGAAATAAACTCAACCACCATTAACATACTCAGAAAACTGTTATGCAACTGTGATATGAATTGAAGATGCAGTTCCATTAATCTAAAGATATTCAGAAACTGAAGATATAATACTCAACAGTGCTCGTACATAAAACAACACCAGATCCACAAAAGGGGTTTTACAAAATGCTTGTATTCATCATTAAATGTATATCTACTGGTAATACAATGCACTCAGCTCGAGTCCCAAAACCAAAAGCCCTGTTTACAAGCTCCCGAAGGAGTATTTATAATACAAAACCTGCCCTTTGGACTTCCTTGACTTTTCATCTTCTTGACCGTTGGGCTGCCTTGCGACCCAGTCTATTCTGCGACCTGCGACCTGGGCTATTATTGCGACCTGTGACCTGGCGGGGTCGCGGGTTGTAAGAAAATGGCCAAAGTGCGACCTTGCGACTGGGTCGCAGGGTCGCGGGGTCGCGGATCGTGAAAAAAGATGAAAATGCGACAATGCGACCTTGCGACCAGGTCGCGGGGTCGCAAATTTCGGGAACAATCAGAAATGCGACCTTGCGACCTTGCGACTAGGTCGCTGGGTTGCGGGGTCGCAAATTTCGGGAAAAATCAGAAATGCGACCTTGCGACCTTGCGACTAGGTCGCTGGGTCGCGGGGTCGCAAATTTCGGGAAAAATAAAAAAATGCGACCTTGCGACCTGCTGGGATTTGCGACCTCATGACCTCGGCAGACATGCGACCTGCGACCTCTTGGGATTTGTGACCCTGCACCATCCGCGACCTGCGACCTCGGCAGATATGCGACCTGCGACCTTGGGCAGATCAGTGAGTTCCTTGGAGTTTCGCCAGCATCTACTTGTTTTGAAAATGGTCTCCTTGTTTGCTGGGGAAAACCTTGGCTCTTATGTGCAAACAGAGAGGTTCTTCTTGCAATAAAATAACACAGGTCACAAGTCTTCTTGATGGAATAATAATAATGCTAAGGGCATTTTAATCAGTTGTAAGAATGAAAATAATAACTTAGACCCCTGTGTGGTCAACTACTGAATCGTCGGAGATAATGGCTAGGTTAAGCTTTCTCTGTGCCCTTTCTCCGTCAGGACCATCATCTTCCCCACGCACAAGGTTCTCTCCAAGTCTTGGATTAAATTAGCTGATAGGCACGAGCTTCTTCATTCACGTTCTCAGTGTTCGCCGTAGGTTTTCATGCTCATCGATTTTCTCATCCATTAGAGGAGCAGGACCTGTCATCTTTAATTGGAGAATCTCAGGTATCTTGACTGAGGGAAACTGCGACCTCACTTACGATCCTATGCCAGTCATGCTCAAAGATTTTGCACTTGCGTTGCATTTGCCTAAAGGAGGTGAAACAACGCAGTGATTCATTTAATGGCTGGTGTGGTCTTCATGTATGGACATGTCCCTATATCATACAATCTGGTCGCAGTTGGAGGAAGGAGCGAATTTTGACAGATCACTGGCAGGGCCGAATGGGCATCTCCACGAAGCTCTGCCCCTCCTGGTTGCAGCAACGCTGTTTATTGTGGCAATAATGAACGCAGGATGTTTAACGATGAACTTGATAAGCCTCTGCGACTGCTGGTTTTCCAACCCCTTGCTCTTCTAACGCTGATCCATCGACGGATTAGTGATAACCATACATTTCAAAAGGGCCGCCATCCTGTGAAAATCATGTTCCATAGTTGCTACTGTGCTCGTTCTGGTGTAGCGCTCGATTACAGACATTCTGCTTCACACAGCTCGTTCCTGCATAAGCCTGCAATGGAAAATGCATTGAATGAAATCATGTGGGATGTGATGATCCGATTTTTTAGTGCCCTTGGACAGAGTACAAGAAAAACGCCTTAGAAATTATCGAAAATTAGCTCTGTGGAGACAGCTAGACGTGGTCAATAGTGGCAATATCGAAAAATCAGATCCCAGCGAATACGTAGCGATAACGTCTTTCTAAATGTGACCAGTGCAGCGGATTTAAAGAGTGATTCTCTCCTGGAATATCGCCGTCGGGGCTGCAGAAATCAGATTTTATCCGTTCCTCTGGAAATAGCTCTTTCAGTGTCAAACGCAGCATGCTTTTATAGCATAATATTTGAATTCCCTTTCTGCAAGCTATCCTTGCGCGGTCCTTTTACAACGGTTGCCATGCAGACACGTTGAAAACTCATCCATGCAGTGTGACTATCAACGCACCATGGTTATTACGTTGCTGCTGCAAGTTTATTAAAATATTTTGCTCCCTGTTTAAACACAACCTTCGACTACTACGTATATACCTTCTCCAAGCGTTTTATCCATAGGTTTAAAACTGCGCTGGTGTCTTCATACAGTTCGACATTCCTTTTGATTATACCCGCACAATAGTTTTTACAACATTTTCATCGTAAATCTGTTATAAGATCCAGATCCACGTTTAAACGCAGCTTTGATCACTTATTATATATCTTGCTCCAAATATTTACCGAGATGGAAAACCTGCCAACGATTGTTGGGCTCCATGCCATGTGGCCATGTAGTTTCGATCCGCCATTGTAATCGTAAATTTGACCACCTTACCTGTATCTGCTTCAAATGTTTTAACACAGGTTTAAAACTTCGGCATGTATGCTGTTGCTCAGCGGTCTCATATGGCTCTTTTGACTATGCTCGAACACAACTGCTGCGTACACATGTCTATTCAATCCATGCATTATTTGCGCCATGTTTCCACGTAACGTTGACAACTGCATCTGTATATTGCTCCAAACATCCACTATCGAACCTTTGCGCCCACTCCATGTTTTAAAAATAACCTTTGACCATTATATGCGCTATGGAAATATTAAGCTCATTCGTAATGTTTCCATATAGTCTTGACTCACCATTTTATATGTTTTGGAACCCACATGGTCTTGCGCCTTGCATTAATATATACAACATCACCTTGGTCCATTGAATGTGCGCCCTTTATAATGTTATCACTTAGTTTTGCTCCAGGATAACTTATGGTTTTAAAACCATATGCTTCCGAGCCTCGTTTTAATTTCATCATTTACTTACCTCATAATACGAAAGCTTCTTGTTTTGAAAGATCGAGAGTCAAAATCTGCTACTCCAACCACATTGATGGCCCTTTTAATATTAACCCCTTTTATCTTGTGGTTCTGGATACATCCATGTGCCTGGCTACCAAAAGGTGTATGCATTTAAACATGACCTTTTAGGTTTAATTTGAGGTTCCCCATCTCTTGTGGTCTCGCATAGACAACTTTAAGAGCAAAGGAGACTAGGGTTTTAAGGCCTTTTCATTCCTCCACAGGTACTCCTTGCAGCGTGAATAATTCCACACTATGTAGCTCAGGATTAATAGATGTTGCTTCTCAAAGGTGCTTTCACATATTTGAAACTCTGTCGTTGGCTTGCCACACCCATATGTGTGCTTTCACTCTGCTGCCCGGCACGAGAACGCCTTGAATGAGATTGTCATTCTCTAGGGAGATCTTCTGAGTCTGCTTTGTTTACCGAGCTGTACTACAGGCTAGAATTGTCGGAGTGGTGAAATATGTTCCGTTGTGTGCACCCATCGACATTTAGAGGGAATGGTGCAGGATCTGGACATTTCCAAACGGAGCGTTTTAAGTATCTGGTGCGCACTAGTGAAGGAAGCCTTTGCATCAGTGACCTAAAAGGTTCTTTTTTCTGATCAACATGCAACACCATCCTCCTTTTAACAGTACTGGTCACTTGCTCCTGCTCCTTCCCTGTTCCGCAACTTTGGCCTCGTCGTTGAGCTCAATTTTATTGCCCTCGAAGTCGTGACAAGATGATGGGTTTGTAACCCATGGGGTCGACCTGGGTGGAACATTACAACATCACAATTACTCTTCGATAATGATGGCCCCAGACAGAACATATAAGACTAGCAAGCTTAAGATAAGAATTCAAACAACATGCGTAATGACCCACGGCGAAAGGGCCTTTAATCGTCAATACACAAAAAAGGTTTCCATTCAAATGTATGCATGACAATCTCATTACACATGACGCGACTGCGATAAGAGTATTCGATCGTATGCCAGATGATCCCTCCCACATATGGCGTGATTGCAGCAACAACATCTGATCATGATGGTGAGACAGCTCATGAAGGGTTGGGGATAGGTCGGTGGGATGTCACTGACTGCAGGTAGGGTGAAAGACTTTAACGCCTAAGCGAGCAGTGGGGAAACCCGAAATTTTAAATATACCCAAAATTTTGGGTGCTGTTGTAGCGACTACAACAGGTCCCTCGCCCATCTGATATGAATGTATGTTTGAAGGTGGGCCTCCCGACCCCAAAGGTATGGCTTTTCATTGGTATAGTTGAGTAGTTTTCCTTACATGTCATGGACACTTTTGAGCATGAATTGGTGGGGTAATTCGGTGGAAATAGTGGGTTAGGTTTGTATTCTTGTCTCCACTTCCTGATTTCGTGGTTACCCTTGTATCCTAGTCCCGTGGGATCTCCTTTATTGGCCACTAGCTTTGGGGCTGGCACGACATGGGAAATCCCGATTTTGGTTGTGTGGTCCCGCTTCTTGACACCACCTACATTATTCCCTTTCCACTCATCTGAGCCCCATTTATCTCTTTTCTCGTCTGGGTCCACATGTGTCCACTGACTTTGCACAGGGTTAGCCTCTCCCTCCTCTTGTCCACACATTGGGTTGGGCTTGAAACGTTGCCTCGAAGGTTGATGCAGCTAAAAAGAAAATAAAAAGCATAATTTGGCCACTCTCAACAGGAAATGTACCATAAAATGCAAAAGATAACCGGGACACGCTGATTTAGCACGTGAGCAAAATCCAAACATGAGCTCTACCCATTACCCATGGCCACCACCCTGGTTCCTATGGGCCCTAGATGAGCCCCCTCCATCATTAAAGAACCCATAATTGTCCCAACCCCTGGTGGGCGATGAACTACCCCACCTCAATTGGGTATCCACTGCTACATATTACACATCATGCTCTCCATCCCCTAGAGCCCTGAGCAGTTATGAAGAAAAATCAATCAAAGGAAAAAGGCATATGAAGAAGGGTGGAAAAACAAAGACCAGAGTAACTCATGTACCACGATTTTCTCCCTCCTACACTTATATACCCAGGTGTGGGCTTCCCTTATTATAGCTACCCTTGCACCTTTAGATGTGGTCTGGATGATTCCTTGATCCCCACTCCATTCCATTATTATATTATTTGTCACCTACCACTTACAAGATGTACCATGGACATGCCAACCCCTGTAGAGGTTGAAACCACCTAATAGAGTCCTTGGTTAACCTCGTATTGAGCTTGTAGACACTTGTACATGCCAAAGCCCACTATGGAAGGGCATGCCACCATGAAGTGCCCCATTGATCCCATAACTTGTAAGATTTATTACTTGATTATTCTAATGACTGGTGTATTGGAGGGCAAAGGGGATGCATTGGATCTTATACATGATTGCAGGTGGGTCTCCCTATACGGGGTCCTAGCTCTTTAGAGGGTCACATTGACACCTGTAGGGTGAGCGTCGAGTGTTGAAGGATGTAACTAGGTTCGGTCGTCATAATTGTATTTGAGTCATTATGGAATGTACTTATCAAAAGAATGAAAAATATTTTTTTTGAATTATTACAATGACTTATTAAAGCATGGTTTCATGCTTGGATCATCATTTTATAAGTCAAAGTCTCCATTGAGGACTCCTAGGATTTATATTCAGTGATTAAAGTCATTGTACATTTTATAAGACCCTTCTTGGGTTTTTGAATCATGTAAATTTTTTTATTTTTGAGTCAAATAAGTAATTTGTCACCTCCACACCAAGTCGGCCCTTGCTTGATGAAGTCAACCTACATAGGAGCAATTCGACCCACAAGAGGGATATATATAGAAGTGCAGTTTGATCTATTTGCTTATCAACTCAACTAGTTCGATATACACAAGAAGCAGTGCAGAAAAAGTGCGAAGTGTAAGAAGAAGGAGAATTGCAGGATTGAAGTTTTTGGGCAATCTATCTCTCTCTTTCCTACGAATTTACTGGGTAGTTGTAGGATCAAAGTGCTATAGTTGCAAGGATCGAAATTCTGCAGTTGTAGGGTTCGAAGTTGTTGGGGTAGAAGGGCTGCTGTTGCATAGATCGAAGTTTTGCTACTACAAGGTCGAAGGTCTAGATCAAAGCTGTTGGAAGGAAGGGTTGACTTGGTGGTTGGAGGAAGTCCGTGTCTAGGTTGAAGAGTCTTGGATTATCTTTTGAAAACTATTGAAGGAAGAGGTTTGACTGTGTTTTCCCCTAGATAGGGGTTTTTCCCTGGTTGAGTGCCTATATCTTGTGTCTCTTGTTTTGTGATCTTCATGCACACATAATTTGGTAATTGCTTGATGAAAGATGATATAACAAAGAAGAAAAAGAAGCCAACATAATTCACAAGTAATTATCAAGAAATCAGAATCAAAACCCTAATTCTACTAACATTGATTTCTCAACATGGTATCAAAGTGAAGGTCAAGGAAGATTGGAGATCACTCTGTTGGTTGGAAATAATTGGTTACTCCCTCTATAATAAGATATTTGAAAATGGGATTCAATATTGCAGGAAGCTGGATCAAAAGAATCATCTACAACTTGTTCAATAAGGTCAAAAGTAAAGGTTTCTTGGCTACACTTACAGGTTCACTCAATCATGACAATGCATGGATTATTGATAGTGGAGTATCAACGCACATGACAGGGGAAAGTAAACAACTTCACACTCTATCCAGGGAACCATTTTCCCATGCAGTAGAATTGGGAGACAAACAAAAGTTACGCTGTTAAAGGCTCGGGATCAACTTCTTTGAAGCTGAAAATGGAGCTAAGCTGCATCTCAACAATATACTATATGCTCCAGGTTTGAAAAATAATTTACTTTCAATTTCTTGCTTAGAAGATAAAGGAGATAGAGTTTCTTTTGTTGATGGAAAGGTTTTGGTTTGGGGAAAAGACTCGAACATTGATAAAGCTAGGGTTATTGGAGTTCGTGAAGGAAGTCTATATAGAGTCATAACACCATCTCCTCAAGCCCTAGTTCATATGGAAATAAATTCCATTGAGCTATGGCATAGAAGATATGTACATCTACACTACAAGGTCATTCCCTCTTTCAATCGAGTGGTAAATGGCATCCCCAATATCAAAGAAGATCGTGAAAGAATTTGCAAGGGATGTGCTTTAGGAAAGAATACAAGGAAACCATTTACAAACAGTGAAACAAGGTCTAAAGAAATATTAGACTTCATTCATTCAGATGTTTGTGGGCCTATGTCTGATAAATCACTTGGAGGTCATCTTTATTATGTGACATTCATTGATGATCACTCTAGAAAGACATGGCTCTACCTTCTCAAGAAAAAAGGATGAAGTATTTGAGAAATTCAAGGAGTTTAGATTTGAAATGGAGACCCTAACCGAAAGAAAAATAAAGACTTTGAGATCCGACAATGGTGGGGAATACACTTCTAAAGAATTGATTGCATATTGTAAAGAAGTAGGAATTAAGAGGGAGCTCATTGTTCCCTACTATCCCGAACAAAATGGAGTGGCCGAAAGGAAAAATAGGACAATTGAAGATGGTATACGAACAATGATCTTTGATCAAGACTTAGCAAAATTTCTTTGGGGAGAAGCAACAATGACATCAATATATATACAAAATGGAAGTCTAAATAGAATTCTTGAGAATATGACATCCGAGGAAGCATTCACGGGAAAGAAGCCAAATGTGGATCATCTCTGAATCTTTGGGTGTCCTGCCTATATCCATGTTCCATAGGACAAATGAAAGAAGCTAGATTCTACAAGCATTAAAGGGATCTTCGTTGGCTATAGTGTTTCTTCAAAAGCATATAGAATCTACGTCAAGGAAGGAAGACATATTGAAGTAAGCAGGGACATTATATTTGATGAAAATCATGCCTACAAAAGATCCAAAGATATTCCTATTGATTCTGATGACGAAGACATACCAACATTCGAAGAACACCACGACAATCCTACTACAATTCAAGCAGAAGAAGAAGGACCAAGTGAGCCTATTCAAGTTGTGATCATACCCAACACAAGGAAGAGGCCAAATTCGTTAAACGCTACTCTTGAAGATGTTGAAGGACATGGAGCTGTGAAAGGAACCTTTAGAGAAAACAAAAGACCAAAAAGATATTCTGGATATGTTGCATACATGACAAAACTAATAAAAGTTGAACAAACTACTTTTGAAGAATATGCTCATCAAGAAGTGTGGAAGAAGGCAATGCAGGAAGAATATCAATCAATCATGAAGAATGGGGTTTGGGAAATCGTTCCTAGACCAAGTGACAAATCGGTTGTCACTTCTAAATGGATCTACAAGATCAAGCATGCTGTTGATGGAAGCGCAGACAAGTACAAAGCTAGATTTGTTGCAAGGGGTTTCTCTCAAAAGGAAGGCATAGATTATGAAGAAATCTTTGCACCTACCACAAGGTATACTATTATAAGATCCTTGGTTTCATTGGCTACTACAATGGGATGGAATATCCATCAAATGGACGTAAAAACAACATTTCTGAATGGGACCATCGATGAAGAAGTATACATTGAACAACCTGAAGGTTTTGAAATAAATAGCAAAGACACACATGTCTGTATACTCAAGAAGGCCATGTATGGTTTGAAGCAAGCGTCTAGGGCATGGTATGCAAGAATGGATGCATACCTTCTAAGAATTGGGTTCGTTAAATGTATTGTTGATCCAAACCTCGACATCAAAGTTGTGGATAATGAGCCAGTCATTATCCTACTATATGTGGATGATCTATTCATTATAAGTGTGGCGCGAAGGATTTAAGAATGTAAGAAAATGTTGGCAACTGAGTTTGAGATGAAGGATCTGGGACTAATGCATTATTACCTAGGTCTGGAAGTATGGCAGAAACCTGGGGAGATATATCTGGGGCAAGGAAAGTATATAATCAAGTTGTTGCAGAAATTCAGGATGATGGATTCCAAGCCCATGACTACTTCCATGATCACCAATCTCAAGAATTTGAGAAGCTCTGACTCAAGTCTCGTAGATCCTATCTCCTATCGTAAATTGGTGGGTTCTCTGATGTATTTGGTAAATACTAGGCCAAATATATGTTTTGCTGTGAACATACTTAGTTAATTTTAGTTGGAGCTTCGTCATGATCATTGGATAACTGCCAAGCAAATATTGAGATATCTACATGGCACTATACATCACTGCCTAAAGTACGATAGCAAGGAAGTCAAGTTGTCAGGATTCACAAATTCTGATTGGGATGCTAATGACAACTGATCAAAGAATCACTACAGGTGGAAATTTTAGTTTGAGATCTGCCATGATCTCATGGATAAGTAGAAAGCAAGATCCCATTGCTTTGAGTAGTGCTGAAGCAGAATATGTGGCTGCATGTGAAGTAGGAAAGGAGGCTGTATGGTTGAGGAAACTTCTGTCAGATTTGTTTGAGAAGTCTCTAATTCCTATTGTGATAAACTGTGACAATCAAAGCTGCATCAAGATGTCTGAAGATCTCGTGTTCCATGCTAGGACGAAGCATATCAACAATAAGTTCCACTACATTAGGAGCTTTGTGCAAGATTGGGATCGTGAAGCTACAATATGTCCTGACTGATGATCATGCAGATGATATACTCACAAAGTCTCTTCCTAATAAGAAGTTTGAATATCCTAGAAGCATGCTTGGTTTAGTTGATACTGCTAATTTTGTTGATGATAATAAATGTTTGGATTTTGGAAGAGATTTGTTGAGGCTTTGTGTGTGCTACACATTGCCTGGAAGACATTTGGCAGACACTATGTGTTGATGTCTAGTTCTCGAAGTAGGGAGGGTGGCGTTGGTCATGGAGCTCTGACCTTGCATTATGCACCTAGATCCCTGGGTTGATGGTACCTAGAGTGGCTGAAAGCTTTAGTCCATCTTAGTCCCACCCAGATAAATTGCTCTAGTCAAGAATATAGTATGTGGCACCATGAGTGCCTAAACTGTTTGAGGACTTGGATAGATTGCTTTGGTCAGGAATCTAGTCCATGGCATTGCAGTGCCTAAACTCTTCATGGTTCGTATGTTTTGAGATCTTCCTTGTACTTGTATATGTCATTATGAATACCTCCCTAGTTAATAGGGAGTGTTGAAAAATATAACTAGGTTTGGTCTTCATAATTGTATTTGAGTCATTATGGAATGTACTTATCAAAAGAATGAAAAATAAATTTATTATTATTACTACAATGACTTATTAAAACATGGGTTTCATGCTTGGGTCATCATTTTATAAGTCAAAGTCCCCATTGAGGACTACTACGATTTATATGGAGTCATTAGAATCATTGTACATTTTATAAGACCCTTTTTGGGCTTTTGAATAATGTAAAAAGAGTTATTTTTGAGTCAAATATGTAAGTTGTCACCTCCACACGAATTCGCCCCTTGCCTAATGAAGTCAGCGTACATAGGAGCAATTCAACCCATAAGAAGGCTATATATAGAAGTGCAGTACGATCTATTTGCTCATCAACTCAACAAGTTTGATATACTGTAGAAAAAGTGTGAAGTGCAAGAAGGAGAAGGAGAATTGCAGGATTGAAGTTTTTGGGTTTTCTATCTCTCTCATTCCTATGAATTTATTGGACAGTTGCAAGATCTAAGTGTTGTAGTTGTAGGGATTGAAATTTTGTAGTTGCAGGGCTCGAAGTTGCAGGGTTCAAAGTTGCTGGGGTCGAAGTGCTGCTATTGCATAGATCAAAGTTTTGCTACAAGGTCGAAGGTCTAGATCGAAGCTGCTGGAAGGAAGGGATGACTTGGTGGTTGGAGGAAGTTTGTGTCTAGGTTGAAGAGTCTTGGATTATCTCATGAAAACTATTGAAGGAAGAGGTTTGACTGGGTTTTCCCCTAGATTGGAGTTTTGCCTGGCTAAGTGCCTATATCTTGTGTTTCTTGTGTTGTGATCTTCATACCCACATAATTTGGTAATTGCTTGATGAAAGATAATATAACAAAGAAGAAAAAGAAGCCAACATAATTCACAAGTAATTATCAAGAAAGAGGAATCAAAACCCTAATTGTACTGGCATTGATTTCTCAACATTGAGAGCCATGGGCCTTCACCATACCAGATATTTCTTCATGGATCCCCAACAACGCTCATTGATTGCTCGTCTTCCACCTTTTGGATAAGGATGATGCACTTGGTTCACCATGCCCAGCTGACTCCACAGTTGCACCATACACTTGGCAAATGTTCCTGGGTGCCTCTCACTGCGAAGGGCTGGCTTATGTCATTACTCCAGCGCTTACAGATGGTCTACGCATTTGATCAATTTGGAGACCCATGAGGATGTCCTTGTGGGCCCACACCCACTTGGTATCACTGCAGGTTCTTACTTGAAAAACAAGGGGCCAAGACCTTGTTCACCATGTTTTGAGTCCATTTCTACATCATGGCACCTCTTGGACTTCAGTAGGCCTCCTTAAAAGCTCAACGACTCACTTTATTGATCATTCGATCCTCTTGAGAGGCTTGTCTTTACATTATTGAGCTATTTGGTGGGCTTGTCACCAAAATTTTTGTTACTATGCACAATATTTGATATTAGGGGCTAAATTAGGCCAAATTAGCTAAATCGAATTCGTTAGAGAGTGTATAAGTAGAAGTGAGATGAATCATTTTGATCATCATCACTTGGATTGGGTTCTTATCTCTTGTGAGATTTTCACTATTCCTTTTGGAGGACAATTTTGGATGTAATGGATGAATTTTGATGTTTGGATATCTCTCTCTTGTCTTGGAGCTTCATTATTGGCATAATATGATGATTGGATATACTCTTTTGCACATGTAAGTACTCTTTTCATGCCCTTCTTGTTATTTACTTTGTCACATTGATGTTGCTGGGATTTTCGCTATACTAGATCTGAAATTTACTGCTTTCCTTATGCGAAATTGTGGAAATTTAGTCTTTATAGCGTTGAATCATCTTGTGTATCATGTGTAAAGGGGTGAATGTTCCTAGAGATTGTTTCTATTAAATACATCTTGATAAGTCATTGATTATTGCACATTGAAGTATAAACTCTTCTAGCAGCTGCTCTCATGTCCTTATTGCCAAGCGAAGTTGTCTAGGAAGCTCCTTGATTGGATGTAGTTCCTCTAAATCACAAATTTTATCTTGACTCCATATTCCCCAAAGGATTAGGCACTGATCCTTCCATAGGTGATCATGTTCAAAGAGAATTCCTCTCACCTTCCCCTCTCTTTCTAGGTCTAGCCTCCATATGTCACCTAGGGCATCACTTTTCTCACGATTTACCCATCAAAGGAATTCGATCTCTTGCCCACAACTGCGCTGATATGTCCTAAAGACGCCCTCCAAATTTCACGAGATTCCGACGGTGGGATTTTGAGATATTGCAAGCTCTAGCTCGAAGACTGATTCTTGCCCTTTGGTTTCCCATTGGCTAGTAACCTCATTGGGATCATAGCACTAAATCATCAAAGCAAGATTCCCTCTTTGATCATCTTCCTTTCCCCAATTAGGTCAAGTACATCCTTGGTTAATCAATTCCATATCCTTGACCTAATTTTGGGTCCAATTGGCCCTTTGTGGTCCCACAACTTATTGACTCCAATTCCACAAAGATCACATAGAAGCCAAGCACCCACAAGGCCTTTTGAGACTAGGGGCTACCTTGACAAAGCATACTCTCAAACCTTATCCTCAAAGGCCCTCTTATCCCTTCCTAGAGAGCCCATCACCTTGCTTCCAAAGAAAGCAAGCCATACAATTGAGTCTCTCTTGTGAATAGGTTTGGAGAATCACCTGTCTTCATTTCATTGGCATATCCATTATCGTGATTCCTCTCATATTGAGTCTCCTCCCATCGGTGAAAGTCCGTAAAGAGTAGGGGAGCCTTAGCTGAGGTGATAGTGAGCTATCGCTCCATTGTTTCCCTTGACCTAGCAAGTTTCCCTTTACGATCCCCTGCTAGGACCCCTGCTAGTTTGAGTGGTAATAATCACCTCAAAATGGCTTTACAAAATTAAATATGGAGCTAATGGGAGTGTTGAAAAATATAAGACCAGGTTCGTTGTTCGAGGCTTCTCCCAAAAGGAAGGAGTGGACTATGACGAGTTATTTGCATTGGTTTCCCGATAGACAACTATTCGATGTTAAGACTGTTTTCTTGCATGGCTCGCTTAACGAGGAAGTCTACTTGGAACAACCTCAGGGGTTCGAAGTACAAGATTGAAGGACACATGTATGCAGGTTGAAGAAAGCCCTTTATGGGTTGAAGCAAGCCCCTAAGGCTTGGTATGAGAGGATTGATAGCTATCTTATGAAGCTAGGATTTACGAGGAGCTATGCTGATCCAAACCTATACTTCAAGGTTGAAAATGGCATGTCTCTCATTTTGTCCCTTTATGTTGATGATCTCTTTCTGATAGGTGTCACCCTCTCATTTTATCAATGCAAGAGGGAGTTGACTTCCGAGTTTGAGATGAAGGACCTAGGACTGATGCACTGCTTCCTAGGCATGGAGGTATGGCAAAAGCTAGGCGAGATTTTCCTTTCTCATGGAAAATACATTGTGAAGTTGTTAGAGAGATGTGGGATGGTGGATTGCAAGTCTATGTCTATTTTGATGGAACTCAACTTGAAGAAGCTATGTGGAAGTGCTGCTAGGCCCGAATTGGAAAACCCTTCTGAATATAGACAACTTGTGGGGGCCTTGATGTTCTTGGTAAACTCCCAATTGGACATATGCTTCATTATGAATGCTTTGAATCAATTTATGTTTGAGCCCCATCACATAAATTGGATTGCTGCTAAGAATCTCTTGAGATATCTCCGTGGCACAATCAACTATGGGCTGAGATACATTGCTGAGAAGTTGAGGGTACATGGATATACTGATGCTGATTGGGCTGGCAGTGTGGTGGATAGAAAGAGCATGTCAAGATGTTGTTTCTCATTGGGATCTGCTTCGATTTATTGGATGAGCAAGAAGCAGAAATCGGTTGCTCTAAACATCGTCGAGGTCGATTACATTGCTGCTAGTATGGCTCATTGTGAAGCTATATGGTTGAGGAAGCTCGTCAGTGAGCTATTTGAGCACGTGTTGGATACCACCATGATATATTGAGACAATCAGAGTGGGATTCACCTTTCAGAGAATCCCGTGTTCCACGACCACTCCTAGCACATTGATATCAGGTACCACTTTATTCGAGATATGGTACAACGGGGAGCAATAAGGCTCCAACACATCTGGATTGATGAGAAGATTGCTGACATTCTCATGAAGCCCTTGGGGAAGGTCAAATTCTTAGCCTTTCGAGAGAGACTTGGAGTCGTGGAAGGACCCTCCCTTGAGGGTCTTGCTTGAGTTGGACATTGAGCTTTGGGAGCTCCTGGGGGCTTAGGGTACTTCTTGGAGCAATGAGCGATCATAGGGTGAGTGGTTCACCTTTTCCAATAGGTGCGTTGTGTCCAAGGTGAGTGGTTCACCTTCCCCTATGATACCCCATGATGGTTGACATGTGTGTAGGTTGAGTGGTTCACCTTCCCCTATGATACTCCATGATGGTTGACATGTGTGTAGGGTGAGTGGTTCACCTTCCCCTATGATTGATGGCACATTTGTGTAGGGTGAGTGGTTTACCTTCCCCTACGATTGATGATATATGCATAGGATGAGTGGTTCACCTTCTCCTGCGGATGCCCCAACATACATCCTACCCATGTAGTATGGGACTCATGGGGAGTACCTCTCATTTGGTCAATGAGTTGGGAAAAGTGGATAGGGACCATAGCACTATAGATGGACGCATCATGTACTGTTGTACTCCTTATGTTTAGGATGCATGGTGTTCAACAACTTGATCTGGGATCAAGTCTGATTGGGGTTTTACCTCTAGATTGACTTTTGTTAGTGGAGAGTGGTAAGGTCTTGTGACTTACTCTCGATCGATTCTTCTTCATTATCTATACCAGTGTTCAGCAGAGTAGAGACGAGATGCAGAGATAGTACATGATGACATGATGGCAAGATGATGGATGGATTGGAGTGTTAAAATTTGCAACTAGGGCCAAATTCCTCTTTAGACAACTCATTTGATGAAGATGATTATTGCATTGAATTCCTCTTTTTGAGAGGACCAAAATTGACCTAAAGATCATCAAATTTGGATAAGCAGAAATGTGTTTTTGAATTTATGCCCAACCATGTGCAAATTGTCAAGGTCGGCCACATCATCATGTAGGCTCATGAAGCCCAAGAGACATGTCACTTCACCTTCAACGACTTGTATAAATATGAGAGACCTCAAACCTCATTTTGCATCATCTCATCACTTCTTCTCTCTTCTCTGATTGGTTCGTACAACTTATTGGGCTTATCTATTCTCTCATGTGTGGCAGGTGTGAAAATTCCAACTCTGGATTCCTATTGCAACCAACTGAAAATACTTCACCTACTTGTTATTTAATGAACAAGTTATTTTTAGTGTTCTATTGAAAATATTGAAGCAAATTACTACTGCAGCCGTCACTTAATTAATTAAATATGCCAAAATAAGAAACTGATCAAAAGAAAAGAATATCACACAGGATACTGTTGTTTTTGGACAAATGTCCCCGGAAAAACCCAATGCGGGACAACCGACACAACAGATCTGAGGGTTTTATTATTAAGCAACAGTTATACTTGAATACAATCTCTGGATGCCTTGCTGGCAATCCAGTACAAAGAATATCACTCGGCAAAACAAATTAGTGAGATTACCTCACTCTACACTGCAAGTCTCGACTGATCCGATAGCTGAAACGATGAACCCCCAACACCCTTTGCGCTGCCTATGCGCAGTAATTATGTGGGCCTGCGTGGAGAACTCTGGAGGACTGCGTCACCTCCTCTACTAGATTGATCTTCTCTCAGGAAACTCGATTCCAGCCCTCCCGGCTCAAAATCTCGATCTCCCAGCAAAATCTCGGACTACTGCTCAGGAATACTGCACTGCCTCTGCGTGTGGCCCTGCGTCACCCTCTCTGGGCACTGTGCTGCCTCCTCTGCGTCTTTCTCTGCCTCTCTGCTGAGTGTTCTTGGCCCCAGAGAAGATCCTTCGACCAAAACTGTCTCTGCCCCTCAACTGCGTGAGAATCTCTCGATCAAAGTTTTCCTCTGAGCACTACTCACTTCAGAAAATTCGATCTCTTGATCTTTCGATGTATTTTTCGAAATGACCCTCAAGCCTTATTTTCTCGTTGAGACTTCAACGGCCGAGATTAGATCTCCAATCAACGGCTAAGATTACATTTTGACTTGATCTGTTTTTTCTAGAACATTCACACCCATATTCTATTAATTCACTTTAATTATTTTATTTTCCTAAGTTTAGGCTTAGGGTCACTTTAAAATAATTAATTTTCTTAATAAAATACAATCCATGTGGAATTTCCCCAATCAATATCTGGGTTATCTGGAGTACATGTGTCTAAGCCTCTCCACAAAGTTCGAGACTTAGAGCACATACGAATGCTACCCCAAATCAACAGCAGGAAAGACGAATATCAGGACAAATTACAGGGCCAAAATTTCAGAACTCTGTTGCAGGTTTGACCACCATTGACCAGGCACTTTGACGAAGAGTTTGACTGTGATTTTTGGGTCAGAATTTCGTTTTTGGAAGGCCACATTGATTGGCACAGGAACTGAGGTATTCTGGGCATATTGACCGAGGTTGACTACAGAGTTGACCGCAGACTTCAAGTGCAGAAGTTGACCAAGTTTGACTGCTGATTTAGTGACTGTTTTGGGCTGATTTTGACCACTTCAGAAGGCCGAGTTTGACTGCCTTTAACCGAGCTCCAAAGAGGACTGTTTGCTGCTTCATTGACCATCGTTGACATTCTAGTTAGGGCTGTTGACTACTGCAAAAAGTTCAGATTTGACAGGGCTGCTTTGTTTATCATTTGGCAAGTCAATTTTGACTGTATTGTACTCTCTCTCTGGTGAACATGTGATATAATAATAAGAATAATTGATCAAGGGTTTTCCCCATCTTGGGGTTTTTCCTTGGCATCCGCCAAATCTGATGTTCTCTTGTCTTGGCTTGTCTTCTGCATTTTTTTGTTCATGTTCTATCTACAGTTACTATCATTGTGATTTATGGTTAATGTGATTGCTATTGGAAAACTAAATTGGAAATTGTCATTGGGCTGATAAAAGAACATTGAATTGTTTGTGCTAAGCATGGAACATACCAGAATCTGTGGATTGCTTCTGGAGAACGATACTGTCTTCACATTGGCTTGGTGTCTTAGCATGTGGAAAATTGCTTCTCTAGATGATAAACTTTGGCAAGTGATTTTATAAAGTACCTTTTATATTTACTAAAGTGACTTTAGTGATTTTAGGAAGCAATTTTTTCTAAAAGTGATTTTATAAAGTTTGAGTGACTTAAGTGATTTTAGAAAGTGTGTTTTCTAAAAGTGATTTAAGTCATCTCAATTAGAGGTTAAGTCACAACTTTTAATGTTGAGGTGGCAAGATTTAATGGTTTTAGTAAATAATGAATTTATAAAAGGAGAAGGGGAAGTGAAGAGGCAATACTTCTTTATGAGATTTGGAGAAGAGTAGAGTCAAGGGAGAAGTTTAGCAGAGAATGGCAAAGTACAGCAGGTACAATAGTAAAGACAGTAGCTAGGCAGCGCAAATTACAAGGCCGAGAACAGGCATGGAATTTGAGGCAAGGACAGCATGATTTTCAAGGCAGCTGGGCTGCATGTATTGCAGAGAGGAGGCATGAAATCTGAGGCTGTATTGCTGCTATTTAATGTTGTAAAATTCTCTGATAAGAAATAAAATTTCTCCCTCTCACTGGTTTTCCCTTTGGGGTTTTTCCAGGGACATTGCCCAAAAATATTGTGTCAAATGGTGTCTGTTTGCTGTTCATTTCCGCTGCAAATAATTTTCAGAATTAGTCATTCGCATTTCTGCTTATAAATAGCTGTTGAATGTGTTGGAATTTAATACATTACTACTGATTATTTATTGGAGTCAGAAATCGGAGTTTAGCTAAGTGTTTAACAAAATGCCTAGAAGGGGTTATTAGCTTGTAGGCGGTTTTTTCAAAACCTCCATTCCTATCTCAATGGCAAACGCCGAGGTCTGAGGTTCGATATTCAAGAGTAGGGTCGACTGGTCAATGTCACTCCAGGCCATGACATACGGCACTTAGGCATCAGGATTTCCTCATCTTGCTTCCATTCCAATCTCAATGGCAAACGTTGAGGTCCGAGGTTTGATAGTCTGATGGGGACAACAAGTCACGGTTCTGATGGGGTGAGGTTCTGCCTCAGCCCCTTGATGTCGGGCTTCTCCCATATGCTTATATGCATATGTATATGTGGATCACTCCGCTCTGACGGTTTCGACTACCAAATATTATCTATCCTGCAGCGGAATTCCCTGTGGGTATGGTTGGGGGTTTTGTAAATTTTTTAATGTATTAATGAAATTTCCATTTTATGTAAAATACAAAATGTAAAATGTATAAAAATAAGTCAGATTATGATACATTGAAATACCTGGCTAAATTGAGATATGAGAATTTTCAATAATATTGCTTCCTTATGGAATGAAGATTACCAAGGCACAATCTGAAGGTGTAGATTGTCATGGTCTTTTTCATTCAGTGTTAGGACATTACAGGGGGAAATCGGATTTGATTTGCTTAACTGTAAGCTGTAATAAGCAGAGTTTGATATAAAAAATCTGGATATCCCTGTTATATCTTTCATTATTTGATCACGTATTTTATCTGTGTTCTGGGCTCTAGGCTGAATATGTTTCCAATAAGAAAAGTTTGACTTGCAGTGTAAGAAAGTTTCAATATAGGAGCCGGAATAGAAAGGTTAGGTTGCATGGCCTCAGGTATATCAAAATGTTAGGTTGCAGACTAAAGCAAGCTGTGGAAAACTTGGAGCATCACAAGGCTGGATTGTGGTCTGTTTTAGGCGTGAGTTGCATTATTATTCACAAAGATGCATATATATAATACATTGGAGTGACCCTTGGTTTCACATTTCAAGTGGTCTCTTGGACTCCTTTTGTCCATTCGCCTTCTACACCTACCCATAGAGGATTAGGTGTCCAACATTCCCCCCCTTAATTCGAAGGGGTATGTGTGAGCCCAAGAAGAGAGCTGTAATACAAATCTGCAAAGTATGCATGGCAGCATTTAGGTTGAATGAGCTCTCTAAAATGTTGGCATAAAGAGGTGGTTTAAGGATGACCACCAACACTGGAACACTTAGTCTAGTTCCCGGAACTCTTCCAAATCTGGCAAGAAGTTGAGGTCTTCTGCTAGAGGAAGTGCTCCTCATATTTTGAAGAGGGAGACCTTCAACCTAGAAGAAGGGAGGTCTAAAACCTGCGATGGTTTAAGGATGACCACCAACTCTGGAATGCTTGATGCATTTCCTGGAACTCTTCCAAAATTGGCAATAAGTTGAAGTCTTCTGCTAGATGAAGTGTCCCGAATATCAACCTCGCATAGATGGTTTAAGGCTGACCACCAACCAAAGGCATGCTTATGGGCATATGTGTCTCTGGCTACAACTCTGAATTTGGAATGATAGGTTGTGGCTCAGGCTCGCTTGAATTGCTGTGTCCGTGGCTACAACTCTGAATCTGGAATGACAGGTTGTGGCTCAGGCTCGCTTGATGTGGCTTTGAAGCTTGTAGATGACCGCCATTTTCCCCCTTGTCAGGTACAAGGTGAGATGATCATGAAAACTCAACTGCAAGACCTTTTAATATTCTAGAAGAAATTCTGTCATATGACAGAAACATCTTCTTCGCTGTTGATGCCCATTGCCAAGAAGCGATCCATCTAAGATGAATCTTTGTTCTTGCAGGAGGCTTGTTTCTGAAGCATTTGTGTGAAGAATGGGTGTGCCGACTACAGTGCTTGCATGGGTGAAGATCGAAACAATGATCTTTCATATGGCCAACTCGATCACAGTGTTGGCATTTTACAATCTGTTGTTGTTGCTGTGGAAGAGGAGCAGGATCTGGAACAACTGAAGGTGAACTGTCATAAAGAAATTTGACGCTCTGAAATTTTATGGGCTTGGAATAGTTTGGAATATGAAAGGATTGTCATATCCAAGACCAATTTTGTGCTTGTTATGGACAAGCTCTTCCCAAGGTCTGATGATGGGCTTGGGAAGTGCAGACTGAACTTCTGCATCTGTATGTAACTTTGCTGCTTCATTCGGCACTGGATTTGTATCAACCTCAATTCTATATTCATTCTTCTTGTTGAAGTTGAGACTCCAACTGCAAAAAGTCAATCTTTTCTTGTGAATTTTGTAGACACATTTGAATGTCAACAACAGTGGTTTTGTTGATTTTGATAGTGTCACCAATGGTATATTGTATCAAAGTTTCCAAGGATTCTAATACTTCATAAACTTTGCCCATTTTCCAAGCAACTCAAGCTAAAGAAATGATGGGTGTCGACTTCAACCGATAATGCACTTGTTGACAATGTAAACAAATTGCGAATATTCTTCAATTTGGTTTCAATCAGTCCTCTTCAAAATGTCTGCTACAATTTTAGCAATGGATCTTTTAATCCCGTGACCTTGAAAGATGCTTGTTCTTGTTAGAGAAAAATGGGCGGTTGAAAATGAGCTTCAACATTCTCCTTCCAAATGACAATGTGTTTCAAACAAATGGAGCATTATATCCAACCGTTATGCAACCTCCCATGTACAAAGGACAACAGGTCAATGCCGAAAGAAGTGGGAATTACTTATTTTTTACTACAAGAAGATAAAGGAATGGGAGCGCTAGTGTGGGGTAGAAATCTATTGGAGCCTCAGCCATAGTGCAAATTGTAATGAATAAAATAATGAAAATAATGATTAATTAGTTAATTATTAATTAGGTTGATAGGGCATGTCTGATGAGACATAACCTTTTGTGAAGAGGCACCTGCCTAGGTATATAAGAATGCCTCATTTTGTAATTCTCAATCATCAATCAATTCATTCATCTTACTATTTAATATAATATGTATATCGTCATGGATATTTTGATATTCCAAGTCTTCTGGAGTATTTAACTTGAGAAGGAACTTTGTTCACTTCATTTGGTATTGGAGCAGTTCCATCTTCTGGCTGCTCACGCTGCATAGAGCCACGCTCTCCGATTCAGGTCTTTGACTGTAAAATTCGTCAACATTGTTGCCGTTGAAGCGTTTTGCTACACTTTTGGAGTTTCTCCGTTTGCTGATTTTGTCAGAGGCCCTTGGCCATTTTTAAAGAATTAAAAAAAGAGAGGAGGAAAACTATATAAAGAAGAATATAAAAAGACTCAAAAATAAAACAAAATTATTTAACATTAAAAATCGAAATTGAAAAATAAAAAATAAAAAAATAAATAAATGAATAAAAATAAAATATATATATATATATATATATATATATATATATATATATATATATATTCGACTGCCCTCGAAGTTCTCACTGTTGCCGTCCCGTCAACATTCAACGTCCCTGCCACTTCCGCCTCCACATAGACAACGGGCCACCATTCGCACACCTCTCTTGCACTTTGTTGCTGCCATCACACTGCTCACGGTTCCATCTGTTGCAACCGTCACTGTCATTCTTGTCGCTCACACCACCATTTTTGATTTTTTAGTAACAAGAGAACCTACAGACACCAGGTCAGCAAGGTGAAATAAGTGATGATTTGATAGTAATAGAAAGCTGCCAGCAAATGAGAAAAATCAAATTGAAGCATTGTTAGGAAACTATTACCACCATTTGTTATTGTTCGCTTCATTTGCTGTCTGCGCAAAGAAGCGGAGCCCGACGCCGCCAATCCGAGATCCACTGCACCAACCCTCTCTGCATGCCCATCTGCCATCAGACAAGTCTTCTACTGCATGCCCATCTGCCATCAGCATGCCGCAAACTGCCGTCACCTCCACCTTCATCGCTGCAACCCCCCTTGAGCAACCATCCTCCCTTCCACTGTGCTTCTCTTCCGCAACTCGTTCTCTCCGCATCCCATTCCTTGCAGCCACCAGACCATTCCAATACCCTTCCGTCAACATTTTTCTGCTGCCCTGCACCATTCGCATAGCCGGTCTTCCCAGCCGTCGAAGCTGTTCGAGAGCTATAACCGAGTCTCGAGCCACAGGAGCCACGGTTTCAATGGGTGTTCCCGCTGACCCAACCACGCCGTTTGGGTGAAAAAAAGAAAGAAAGGGGTATTTTAAATATAAAGAAAAAATTTAATAAATTTATCTATTTAAAAAAGAAGAAGAGAGGAGATACAAGGGTTTAAAAAATAAAAATAAAAGACAATCAAGGGAGAAATTGGTAAGTCATCCATAATGTGAGGGAAATAAATTAAAGTCAAAGAATTTAAAAGTTTTATTATAGATTATTTGATTAAAAAGGAAAAAGAAAGTGTCGTTTAAAATACAAAGATTATATAAAGTGTATCATTATAAAAATCAGAATTGTTATTCTTACACTTTTAGAAAAAGAGAATTCCTAAAGGATTTAATACCAAATATTGGAGGGAATAGTAAAGGATTTACTACTAGATATTGGAAAGAATAATTAAGCTTAGGGGTTTACTAAAAGGAAAATAATAATATTTTATTATAAATATTAGGAAGGGTCACTTTTAAAAAAAAACCTTGAAGTTATCTTGATGCAAGCAAAATGGCATCCAAAACAGAAATAAAGAATGGAAGATTTCCTAAAAATTATAGTATGTGTGTTTGTGTGCTAATTAAAATCAAAGGGTCACTTGCGGGAAATGAGGTTTTCATATCTATCGATCTTACTCAAAAGAATAATTATGATAGTACCGAATGTGCTAATCAATTAATGATCCCTGAATCAAATATAACTGAAACAAATTCATTTAACACAAATGACAAACAATACGACATAGGGAATTTACACTTAAGTATTCGGGAGTATTCCTTTGTCTCACAATTCACCGTTAAAACCTTATTTTCAACGATAGTGATATAGTTCTGGGTTTGCCCTGGATGGAATCACTAGGGTCATTCATCCTTAATACGAAAAAGAAGTTTTTGACATTTTGTTATAAAAAGAAAAAAATAACGTTATAAGATGCCACAGTGAAGCCGAATTCAGTAACATTGGAAACATATTAGATATCTCAAGGGTAGTTCTTCAAGAAAGTAAAAAAGCAATACAAAATTTGCAAAGAGACGTTGAAAAAATCACCACTAACAAGAATGAAGAAGTTGCTCGCCTCAAGGACCACAACGAAAAGTTACTAACGCAAATTAAGAAGCTGAAAAAGGACAAGCAGTCATTAGAAAACAAGGTACAACAACTTATCGAAAAGGAATCATTGAAACTTTCAAATGTAGAAGTTCAAGTTGAAGAAAAAACGAACATTGATCCAGTAAATGTCACAACTCAAGAAGACAAGCAAGTTGCAGAAGATACAAACTTAGATGTTGCAGTTCAGACGAGGAACATTTTAAGTGAAGGTTTTGTAACCAACTCAACAACATCCTCACTAGAAGAAAATCAAAAAGTTGCCACACACCTAATAAGGGAAATTCAAATAAAAAAGGCTCCCTATCGACATCCAAATCACGGGAGTAGACAACTCGATCAATCTATGTATTCAGAACAGAGACAAGCAGCTGATGTTTTGAAGAATACTAATGTCAGTGCAATCCGCTCATGTGATAATTCATCACAAGTTTCAAGTCGTCGTAAGATACCACAAAAGATTGATTTAGGATGGTCCGATCCATTCTCAGCGAGACAGTTTTGTTTGTCACTTAGAGGATCATATCAACTTGTATCGACAAGGTTGACTGCCCCGAGATGAGAAGATGTTTGTAGCAGAAAAAGAAATCAAGGCCTTTCATCAACAAGTTTTGAGGACAAATCTTTTTGAGGAGGAAGGCAATGTAATGAATAAAATAATGTAAATAATGATTAATTAGTTAATTAGTAATTAGGTTGATAGGGCATGTCTGATGAGACATAACCTTTCGTGAAGAGGCACCTGCCTAGGTATATAAGCAGGCCTCATTTGTAATTCTCAATCATCAATCAATTCATTCATCTTACTGTTTAATATAATATGTATATCCTCATGGATATTTTGATATTCCAAGTCTTTTGGATTATTTAGTTTGAGAAAGAACTTTGTTCACTTCACAAATAGAGAACATGAGCTTCCATTTTACTTAGAAAGGGAGTTGTTTGATGCGATGGATGCAAATCTAGATAAAATGCTACCTTTGACAGCATGGATGTGGCTGCAAATAGTATTTTCACTGCCAATGATGACTCACAAGATGAGATGGTCAAGGTGAAAGATCCAATGGCTTCAGGAAGTGGTAATGAACCACTAGATTCTACTATACGATATAAGAGAAGAAGATGTTCAAGTGAAGATGATAGGGAGCACGACATAGTTCGTGAGAATTGTCAAAATATACAAGTGGTTATTTGCGAAACAACTCAAGCACAAAGATGACTTACCTCTCATACGCACACCCGACCTTCTGGATTGCAAAACTAGAGTTTTTCATGGTTGACGTGGTTGCTATTGAACGAGACTTTCTACTGAAGTGACCTCCATTGTAGCCTTCAACGCACAGTTTGAATGCACCATTTAACGTGGTCACAAACAAGTATGGCCCAGTCATTCAATGCACGCTATTTGGTTGCGGGTTCGAGTTTTGCAAGTAGGCCACAACGCTTGTTTTTATTTCTTCTTTAACAGAAAAGAAGAATGCGTGGAGGTGCTATCATCTCGGACTTTATAATACACCCTGCGAGCCGAGGTCGGCGGGTGACTGCCCGGGATATATGGCACGATTTTGATAAGTTCTTTGATGTCAGTGTTAATGTCGATGATGATGAGGATGATTTCAGAGATGAAAATTTCCTCGATGAATATCAAAGACATAGGGATGAATATCATGAAAAGGATAGAGATTACTGCCGTCGAAGTCCTAGCCAAAGCCTCAGTCCTAGACGGGATAGGATTCGCGGTAGAAGTCCTAGACGTGTTAGGAGACACAGTAGAAGCAAATTGAGTGATGAGCCAAGGAGAAGGTCAAGAAGCTGTTCTTTGGAAAGTCGTTCCCCTGCCCGTCGCAGCCATACGCCACAAAGGAGTCTATCTCCCTGGGATGGCAGTCCGACTTAGTGTCCTGCAGCAAGATCTCCTGATCATGCAAGTATGTCACCAAATGTAAAGCAAAATCGTGGAGAATTGGTGGTGGTTCGTTTGGAAACCATGTTGGGTTCACCACACGTCTGGAGTGAGCGATTGGTATGAAGATCCTGGCCGCAAGGAATGAGAGTGCCGCAAAGCTTATGAAGGATGGCCTATAGCTGCGGGATCGATGCCCTGAATTGGCTCAAACGATGGCTCAATGCCGCAATGAGAGCAGGCTGCAAGAGAGGAGTGTTGGTGCTCTGATGGCCTGGCCGCAAGCGAAGTTATCGCGACAGAGAGGAAGGAAACACCATATTGAAAAGGGCTCGACTTTCAAACAATGGCCAATGTGCAGAGTATAGGGCCAGGGGTTCGACCTGGGACCTATCGAACAGAGTTATGCCAAGGATATGCGTACTTAACTCGCGAGTAAGGGATGGCAAGTGGTGCAGCAAAGCTGCAAGTTCGATAATTTTCCGTGGGGAAAATGAGAGACCCTTCTAACAATGCCCAACAAGTACAGGTTTGGGCGGTGTGAAAACACAATGTTGATTGCAGTTCGAATTACAGTGCGCATACCATTCACAGGGAGCATACAATTCACAGGAGCTCAATGCATAACATAAGGAACATTCAATCAAACGCAGGCACAAATGACAGAAAATGGTAGAGGGTGTGAGTTATGTTAAAAAACAGAGCTGACAGAAATTGAAAATGCCAGGGCCTGGCCTGCGCTCTGATACCATGTTAAACTCAGCTATGGTGAACACACACAAATAGGAAAGAATAGACAGCAATGGAAAAGATAAGCGTGAGTTGCATTGTTATTCACAAAGATGCATATATATAATACATTGGAGTGACCCTTGGTTTCACATTTCAAGTGGTCTCTTGGACTCCTTGTCCATTCGCCTTCTATACCTACCCATAGAGGATTAAGTGTCCAACATATTGCAAGGTCTGTCTGGTGGAATGAGTAGATGACAGGATTTTATGCAGAATGCAGAAGAGATAAAATTAACCTGCTGGAGGGGAAGAGATCAAGACAGAAGTTGAAGAGCTAGAATATGAAAGATCTCTGTAGCTGATGTATATTGTAATTAATTTGGTAGATGATGATTGTATCCATTAAATTTTATAAATAGGGCTATCAATGAATAAGGAATGGAGTGATGTAATATTACCCACAATTACTGAAAATTTGAAAGGCATTTTTGCAGTCTGTAATCCTGTGTCCTGTGTGATGCCATTTACTTGACATGGAATATTATTTTGATTGTTTAAATGCTGTGGCTTGAATTTTGTTGTGTGTTTGTTCTTACCTTGAATGGCATGAGGATAGGTTTGCTACTGTATGGATAGGTTTGCTACTGTATGGACAATGAATTACCAAAGGCATTCTCATCATAAGGAGATTGTTTCTGCCAGAATGTCATGGATTTCTACCATTAGGCTTCTTATCACATGGATATTGCAATATCTATGGGTTTGTTGCTGTTTGCGAAGTATGTGCAGTCTTTTGACATGTTATATGTGTTTTTTTGCAGCCATGGTAAAAAAGAAAATGGAAAAGCTTTACTGATTCTATCATGCTTTATCCAGTCAGGACAGGGTTGGAGGGGCCTGGCCTTACAAAGTCTCAGAAACTATGGTATTGCCTTGCCATAGTTGGAGGTCATTATGGTTGGACACGGCTGCAATCATTTTCTGCTTTTCGAAGCTGGGGCAATAGTGAACAGGTATTTTCTAGGTTTTGGCCTTGTGTATAAGAGCGTAACATACCCAAAAATGTTTGATTATTATTAAGGAAACATTCTGGTATAAGCTCATTTATTTGTGAATTCCCCTGCAGTCATCATGGTCTCGGCGAGCATGGGTTCTACTCCAACGAGCAGAGGGTTTCTATAAAGCTACATCATTTTTGAACCTCCTGCTATTTCTTTATACAGGAAGGTATGTAAGAAATTTGGAATTATTCTTAAGAAAACTTGGGAGTTTAATATAGGGAGGATTCTGTCCGCTGAATATAAAAGAAACCATCAGAAACTTGCCATTGAGACATCTGGAAATGAAAGTTAATAATTAACCTTAGTTTGGAGCAATCAAACATTTTCCTTTTCCTCTTTAATTTTACAATTGAATGCTAGTTAAATGCAGGTACAGGAGTATTGTTGAAAGGGTTTTAAAAGCTAGGCTTGTTTATGAAAGACCAAATATGAATCGTGCTGTCAGCTTTGAATACATGAACCGTCAGCTAGTTTGGAATGAGTTTTCGGTAAGCAGCCTACTTGATTTGTGACTTCTTCTTTGTTATATTTCTTCAGTAAGAAAAAATAATTATATTTCATTGTTTTTTATTTCAACGAAGCCTTCTCTTTTGTCTTTCTAATTGAATGATGAATTCTTTCGTTTGATCAGGAGTTACTATTACTAATATTGCCTCTGCTGAACACGGCATCAATAAAGAAAATTCTATTCTTTCCTTTTTCAAAAGATCAATCACTTGGAAGCTCTGCTGAAGATGATGCCTGTCCAGTTTGTGGGGTGAACCCTATAACAATTTCATTCATTGCTATTCCCTGTGAGCATAAATATTGTTACTATTGCCTTCGTACTAGGTGTTCTGCAGGCTCGTCATTCCACTGTGTAAGATGCAATGCCCAGGTTATGGCTATGAAAAGAAGCAGTCCACAAGTTAATAGCATAGGTGACGATTCATGAAATTCAAGCATGTAAAAATGCATGTTTACCTTTTTTATTTTTTCCCCCTTATTATTTGTAAAAGTTGTACATGAGCAGTCTGCAAGATTAATGTCTGTGGGTTTTTACATTAGTATTTCTGCTTTATCTTGCTGAAGTTTGCTGAGGTGAGGCATATTTAATGGTTAAAGTTGTACTCTATTAATCTTTGCTCAAATGTCATTTTAATACGTTTTTCCAACCAACATATTCTGAATGGTTCCATTCATGTTCGAATATTTTACACAAATTTTTTGACGTTGAAATTCAAGGTTATCGGGATGTAATCGATCAATTTATGTGCCGATGAAATCACTTTGAATAGCACGTAAGCTTTTTGTATCTTGTGTGGAGAGATTATTCTGTGTCATCTTGGATTTGGAGGCAAATGTGATTTGGAACCTGTAAAGCACACTCTTTTGCATCCTGAATAAAAAAATGGTGTAATGAAATTTTCACCTGATAAATTTTAAAATTTTTCGAGTTTTAGACTAGAAAAGTGCTGGTCAAGTGACAAGCTTTACAATGTGGATGGACATGATGGCAGGTCAATTATCAATCATATCTAAACAGAAGTATTGATCACAGACATTTAATGTAGAAGGTAACAGATAAAGAAACATTCCACTCTGACATAATCAATAGCTATATATGATAGAGAACCCAGTAATGGACCACCCTAACTATGAGGGTCTGCACTGGTCAATTCGGGCCATTTTAGAGTATAATGTGGCACCTCCAGAATTAGCATGACGTGCACATGTACAATCAAGGAGTATGACTCATTTTGTGCTACTAAGTTTGAACTTGCGCGTTCTTATTAAGTTTGAAATTCCTTCTCAACTAAAGTTCTATAATGAATTTTTGCAGTTCAGCTGGTTTCCCATTGTCTACTCTTCATTTTCTGCTCTTCAATTAGTGCATTGGTGCTGTGTGAAAGAGTGGTTGTTATGGATACTTTCAATAATTATAAGATATTTTTCCCTGGTGCAATTATAACAGTGGTATAATGTTGTCGTTGGATTCTAGCAAATATGTGATGTCAGTGGCAATGACCAGTTCATAAGTGAAGAGGTAGGTGATCTTCAAGATGTGAATCACTGCAATTTTTAATCATTTTTTAGTTTATTAATTCTATGTCAATGTTGGGCTTACCCTTACAATCAGCGTAAACAATATTCTTGTTTTAGTTTGATAACAATACATACTCTGTGAGACAATGAATGTGGTTCTCGAAGAATGCAATTTGTTTGTAGGGAAGTCCTTTGCATTACCAATAATATTTAGATGCCAAACTTGTTTGTTATTATTTTTCTGTAACAGATAAATTTAATGCATTTCAGATTAACTAACTGATAACAATGCGATTGATGCAAGATTGCACTATGTTGAGGTATTAAATGTGGTTTTCCAAGGATTTAATATGTTTCTTGGGAGGATAGTGTTGATGTATTTTGGAATTTATCGCCGTGGTTAATATGTTACTTGGGAGATTCCTTGGTACTGAAAACACCAAAAACTAGAGGCGATTGATAGTTATGATGTAATTTACAATTCATCGCCCTAGTTGAATGTTGCAGTGGCTTTGTTAACATTGAAGATGCAATTCTTTAATGAGGCATGTGTCAGCTATTTGGGTTCTTTTCCTTTATGGAAAGTGGAGTTTCTTTGGATCCAAAATCCATTGACTTGGTATTAGCTATCATCGTCTTTAAAGCTTGATGTTTTTGTTTTGTTTTTATTTTTTTATTTTTATTTTCTATATCTGGATAAGACTAATTCTATTAAGAAAGCATATAGTACAATATGAAGTTACAGTCAAGAGAAGCTAGATAGCAGGGAAGCCGGAAATGATAAACTATCAACCTCTGTCCCGATGAGTAACCAAGAAATGAGCAACGAAGATCAATAAAGGGGTAACAAGGAAACAATGGGATTGACCCAGGAATTACCCAGAACGGGTCGAATCATCCATACGACATTTTTTTCCCTTCTTTTTGCTAACTTTGACCCAGCCGGTGTGGGGCGGTTGGGCTGAAACCACTTGCAGATTGTTGTTGACTGAAGGGAGGGTCTCCTTGTCTGAATCAGAGGAGGATGACTCATGAGTGCGTTTCTGTGTATTCGGTGGAATAGTGGGTCCCTCAGGGTTGGCCGTGGGCGTGTCCTTTGTCTGCTTTGCTTCCTCTCCTTTTGCTTAAGCGTCCTCTTCATCCGAGTTGAAGGACTCGATGTCATCCATGGAGGGTGGATCACATGGTTTCCAGCTTTTGGATTTTGGTTTGCGATTGCTTTTCTTCTTTTGGACGAGGAACGTGGCACATGTATTCTAAAGGTGTCCTGTCTGATGGTAGTGGCGGCATTAGAAGGCTGTGTTCTGATAGTCCATGGTTTGTGTCCACAGGAAATCCCCAACTTTGATGTTGATTTGATCAGGCAGACCTTTAGTTATGTCTATTTCCGCGCAAATTCTGCCATAGGTGTATATTCCTTTCTCCTCGCTAGAGGGATCTGATGCCAGAAAGCGGCCCAAGGTGTTTCCAATCCCTTGGAAGACAGAAAAGTGCCATAGATGTGTGTAGGGAGGTTCGGTAGTCTGGCCCAGATAGGAAGCTTGGTGATGACTACCGTAGAGGGGTCAAAATCTGAGAACCAGGGGGTGAGGAAAAGCCCTGCTGTTCCCCAAAACCATGGGCCCCTAGTTAAGGATTTTTGTTAGTCTTCACTGAAAGCGAACACAACAATGAAGAAACCCTTTGAGCAGAAGATAACTTTGCAGTTTTTGGTCCAGGTGGAGTGAATCCATTGATATAGATCTGTTGTCCAAGGCCATAGTCCATTAAATTGACAGATAATGGCCGATTCTGTATACATTTGAAGTTGATCATCCATAGATGGATGGGAGATTTCTATGGTGGGAACTTCCTCCAGTTTGTCAACCAAAAAAGGCTTGGGAGCCTCAGAGGGTTGAGCGGTTTTCTTGGGTGGCTGTGCATGGACATCATCTTTGTAGTAGAAAGCAAGAGCAGAAGATGGCTGCCCGACTGCTTCCCCTCTGAGATGAAGGGTTAAGACAAGTGAAACATCTCTTTCAATACTGTAAAAAGAGAGGGGAAGGGAGTCATCTAGTTGTGTAAATTTCTGAACATGTTTTATGCCATTTCAGATTAGGGCACAAAATACTGAAGTAAATAGAACAAATAAATTGATCGATGGAAGACAAGCCAACAATAGAAAAAAGAAGAAGAATGATGGCGTTATGACGATCAACATGATGCTTCAACCAGCCTCCAATAGGTCATTCATCCAAGCGTGTCACACAACGCTAAAACACTACATCAAGAAGCCCAAAATCAGCTCCATGAGAAAGCCCTAACACAGATGCACCAAGAAGAGAGAAGATAATTTCCTCCACACAATGTGTGTGAAATGATCTCCAAAACTCTCCTATTTATAATCATCTGTGGGGGTGTGTGACATGTCCTTTAAGACATTTAAGTCTATATTATATTCCAGGCCGAGCTAGCACATAAGTGGAATAAATTCAAAATATATGTTCTGCCCATCCGATCGAGATGATCTTTAGATCAATCTTACACCTCTCCAAAAGAGGAATCCAATAAAAATATCGGGATCATCATCTGAGCAGCACAACCCAGAGTTTGGACCTAATTGCCCAAAATTAACAAGTTGTTTACCTCCATATAGAAGTCTCTGAAGAGCAGAGGGAATCTCCAGCCTGAGATCAAGGTCATGCAAGAGGTTCTGCACCAGATTCGTTGAGCGCACCCAATGAAGCATGGTTTTTCCAGTAAGAAGCAAGATCTAGATCTGAAAAGAATGGGAAGAGAGATCTGAGAAACCCTGTCTTTCAGAGCGTGTCCGAGTCTGGAGCGTGCTTGATCCTTGGATTCCCAGATTTGCGTGGCCGTGTCGGGGCTTGATGGAGGCTAAGAGTTGAGAGTCACATGCTAAGGCCCTTTCAATGTTATGAGCTCCTATTTTGTTGGTGGGTGCGTTACAGTGAAGTAGGATATGTCCAACCAACAGGGGGTCCTTTGATCTTCCTGCTCGTAGATCCGAGAGGTTGGATAACTGCAAGGTGACGATAGAGGGAGGTGCTGCGTATTTGCCAAAACCGTTTCCTTCAGCCGTGTGGCAACCATGAAGGAAAACAACCCCGCGGGCCTGGATCTGACTCCCATTTATGTGGTTGACGACACCTCGCAGCATGACCGAGCTCTCTTTTCTGTGGTTGACGGCACATAGTAGCAGGTCAATGGGAGCTACGATTGAAATGGTTGCAGCAGAGGAGAACTGCGACTGAAACGATTGCAACAGAGGAGGTTGATTGCAACTGCGACTGAAACGATAGGAGTTGCGATTGACGACAACGACGTCTGAGCTTGAAACCCTAACATTCTCCATATCACCTTCCCCTCCTCCTCGCGTCATCCCAATTACCACCCTTTAAAGCTTGATGTTATTGTTCATGCTTAAGGTATTTTTTAGAATTTTTTAGATTTGACATGTTTAATGTATTTTTTAGAATTTTATAGATTTGACACTAACAATTACAAAGACCACTCTTATTTTCAATTGTACATGCATACTTTGGCACGATGGACATTTGTATTAGATGTTGTAAAGTTACATAATCATCAAACTATGTTGTCTTTGTAGCAAAACATATAACATAGGCCGTGTAATTCACAAGTTAACGATTTGAGAAGATGACAAAGTACCTCCATAGGGTCCATAATTGCATGAGTTTTGGCTCATTGATATAGTGTCAATGTTGGACTTTCAAATTTTCATATTTGCTAGTATGGTTGTTAATTTAGACAACCTATAGCTTAGAGCTTGTACGATTTCGGATGTACACGGTTACCGTATGATTTTAATGGACGTTTTAGAATTCGGAATATAATATTTGGGACTTAGAAGGGCTGGTTTGATCAGATTTTAAAAATTGCATTAATGAATCAATGCAGTAAATCCTTTCAGGGTCAAAGACGTAACATTTTGGGCCTTTATTGCAAAAGACTCAGGAACCTCAGATTTTAAAAATTGCATTAATGAATCAATGCAGTAAATCCTTTCAGGGTCAAAGACGTAACATTTTGGGCCTTTATTGCAAAAGACTCAGGAACCTCTTTTTTTGCACTCATGTTGATAGGCACCTTTTTTCATTCCTTTTTTCATTCAGAGTTTGCATGGGAATGTTATCGCTCTAACAAGCTAATTATCCAATTATGCCATGTAGGTCCAAGTGGCACTAACATCACCACAACACCATGATTCACACATGCAAATTTTGCAATATGTGACAATCCAGTATAGACTTCTAGAAGCATCCTGAGAGCCCAAGTGGGTTCCAAAACCCAAAACTTAACTAAAACTCGAAGGAAATGAGTCCATTTCTTCATAGCATGACTGAATGTCTAGTAAATATTAACAATGCAAGAGAGATAGAAGCCAAGTGTAGATTACTGTAGCAAACAGTGTCTCAGATCATTGCATTAAGTTTGCATTGCTTTGTATTGAGTTGTAATTTCTACTATGAAAAACGGTGATAGACAGTGTCCATTCTTGTTGGTTTTCCCATAGTAGGTTTCAATGGTAAGTCATTTTGGTCCATTGTGTGGCTTTGTTATTATCTATTTCAGATGTTATGGTATTTGAAGATTTTAAATGATGTGTTTTTATTTTTGTTAAATTATTAAAAGTACAAAAATATGGGTGCAATAGTAAATCATTTTGGTCCATTGTGTGGCTTTTTTATTATCTATTACATATGTCATAGTAATTGAAGATTTTGAATGACATGTTTTTATTTTTGTTAAATTATTAAAGTACAAAAATCTGGTTGCATAATCAAGCATAAGCTCACTATAGTAGCTGCAAGTTTAGATTTGTCTTGGTGAATTAATCACCATATTGGTATTAAAATGATTTATTTGGGCATTTGTGTGGCTTGAGTATATATGCCTGCCCATCTCAAAAACTCTAAATCTGCCGGAAACTTGTACATTGTGGAGCCTGAAATTGACATAAGAAATATTAAGAAGCAACCACAATTCATAATAATGGAAGACCAGCGTTATGAATGATCTGTAAATGAAAGTTCAAGTAGTTGTTCTTTTTAGGAGCATGGTCATATTCATGCTGCACTTAAAAACATGGGAACCTTTTTGAAGAAACCTGGATCTCATGAAAACAAAGAATATCATGGGAGGTGAGGAAAGAGAAGAAAGAACGGAAGCTCAAAAAATGTAACTCCAATAATAATTTTTCTCAATGCTTATTTAAAATGAAAATGAAGGTTGAAATCAAACCTTCTAAAGGTGAGGTACACACTTAAATTGAATGATTGGTTGTAGCAAGTAGAAGTCTATTTAGACTTGGAAATAATGGAGAAAGCGTTTGTGAGTGGTTTAGATTGCATTTTTATTTAGGTGTTAGATCCTATTTTCTAGGAGTCTGTTTGATCTCCCTAACAAAAAATGTAATCACATAAATGTGTAATCTTGATTGTTTGATTAATGAATGTTTAGTAGCGTTGCTTGGCAGTCTCCAAGTGCAACTTGTCTCACCCGTGAGCTGTGTGGTTCATTCCTAAATTTCGTCTTCCATATTTTTCAATTTGGTATCCGAGTCCATATGATGTAAATGGTTGTACAAATCCAAGTTTAAAGCAAATGGCAGTGTAGATAAATACAAATCTAGATTGGTGGCAAAATGGTACTCACAAAAAGATGACCTTGATTATGCATAAACATTTGCACCTGTAGCTAAACTAGACACTATTAGATTGTTAATTGCATTAGCTACAAAGTACCATTGGAATCTTCACAAATTAGATGTAAACTATGCTTTTTTGAATGGTGATTTAAAGGAGTAGGTGTATTTGATACAACCCGAAGGGTTTGTGAAAAAGGGGTAGGAATATTTAGTTTGCAGATTAAAGAAAGCTCTGTATGGGCTGAAGTGTTGGGAAATCCTAGTAGTTGGCAGTTAAAACGATTTCCCTTATTATGACATTATCTTGTGATGTGTTCATTATTCTTATGTGTTCTTTCAATTTATCTTTTCTTATCATCAAGTATAATGCCAAGCAACAAATAAAAGAGGACACAAGATGTAGGCACGCTCCCAGGTCAAAACCCCACTCTTTCGGGAAAACCCAGTCACAATTCTTCCTTCAGTAGATTCAAGATGAGATGACCAATACCCTAGATTGGAAACTCCCTCCATCAAGTTATCCTTTGATCTTTCTTTCACTATGTCAACATGCCGAGATCCAAGTCACTTTGTCAACACAGAGACACCATCATTGTAACACTGTAGGGACCTCATCACTGCATCGATACCACCGAGTGTTGAGAATTTGGTAGGGCGGTGATTAATTCAAATTCTCTCCTTAATAATTACCTGTGAGCTTACTTGATTTACTTATGTATTCTCTTCTTAGCTAATTTAGTCTTTCATCAAGTCAATTACCAAAATTACAAGGGACACAAATTTAGGCTCTTTGAGCCAGGGCAAAACCTCTCCCTCTTGGAGAGGAAAACCCACGAGAAATTCTTCTTATAGATTTTAAAATGACAAGTACCATGACTAAGACTCAGACCCTTAACCTTAGTATGCTTCCAAGACCTTGTCATAGATGGATCCTTATCTTCTGCACTAACCTGCACTGACTTGCACCTTTCTGCACCTTTCTACATTGACTTGACCTTTTTGCACTAGAACTAGAGAACTCAGTGTCTAATTGAATTCTTCTTTCTTTGTGCCTTTACTTGACTTAGCTGATTGTTCACATGTCTTAGATTAACTCAACTCGTACCTTAGCATAATCATTTAATACAATCATGCACTTTATTGTACCTTAACTCAGTGATATATCTCACACTTTAACAAAGTTAATCTCAACTTTCTTCAACACCTTAATCCGTCCTTGAACGCAACTTTCTTCAACAATGTGATCCACACTTGAACGCAAACTTCTTCAACACTGTGATCCACACTTGATCGCAGCACCAGCCTCAGCTCTGTGATTTGCACTTGACCGCATCCCTAGCCTAAACTTTGTGATCCACACTTTTCTCCACGCTGTAATGATATAGAGATATCCACAAGTCTTCAAGTGATATATCTCTGTTCCTCCTACGAATTGACCATAGACTTTCCTTCTTATTTATTGCAGGTGTATTCCAATGAATTCACCTCAGACTTGACCGAAAACATGCCCTTCAAATGAGCCATAAACCAACCTTTATATAGAGTGTATATTTCATGATTTAGGTGAACCTGGTTCACTGAGGGTAGGCCGACATTATCTCAGCTTCTAAGCCGACTTGAAGGGCTGTCTTCTAGCGTTTAAGGAGGATGTTTAGAGGCATTCCTTTGCAGATATGTGACAAGGTCTTGGAGCATACTCTTTGACTAGACACTTCATATACATGACTCTTAATTACACTTATAACTAGAAGACAAATCCTAACAGACATCAAGAAGAAGTTTATTGATCTATAATAAAAACCTTGCTCATGAAACCCATGAAGCAAGCATATCAAAAATACATTTTATTATCTTTGTCTTCTTCTTTACATAAATACATAATTACATAGTCAATATTAAGACCGATCCTAGTTACATTTTCCAACACCGAGAACCTCAAATTGAGATATCATAGAGACTCTGACTTGAAGGGACAACACTAGATCCTTCTCTCAGTGGCTGCTCTGAGCCCTTACCATTGTGGCAAGACTTAACCCTTTACTCTGTAAAAGCACCAAGCCCTTGACTGTGATCTAGCATCGAGACTGTTGTAGAGAACCTAACCTATGGTATTTGAACTACAAAGATAATTTGAACTTCTGAGATTCATTCGAGAGCCTTTATACTGTGATCATCTATTCGAATTCCCATCCTGTAGCTTATCCGAACTTCTCTGCAATTCTCTCCAAAAATCTGAGGTAAGAAATGCGAAGTCCTTGCATTGGTATAAATAGTGGTTTTCCCATCTTAAATGAGCAGACATGATCATTATGAACCACTGTCTCCAATTTATGGTAAGGCCGGCTTGAGTTATATTAATTGAAGCCGACCTGTAGATAATCTATTTGAGGCTGACTTGAAGACTTTGGGGAGGAGGATGACTTGATGGAGGAGTACAAATAACAAGTTGACTTTGACTCAATCCTAAAGGCTTCAATGGAGGCTTCACTTATAACCATTGACCCAAGCATGAAACCCATGCTTTAATAAGTCAATTTAACAATAATAATTTTTATTTATTTTGACAAATATATTACATTGTTGACTTCAAGTACAATGAAGACCAAACCTAGTTACATTTTCCAACACTCCCTCTTAACTAGGGAGGTATTCATATTTACATATAATCACAGAGGTACGTATAAGATCTCAACACATCATCTATGAAGAAGTTTAGGCATCGCAATGCCATGGACTATATTCTTGACCAGGGTAATATATCCATTGGTCTCTAATAATTTAGGCACCACAATGCCACAGACTAGATTCCTGACAAGGGAAATATGTCTAGGTGGGAATAAGATGGACTCGAGCTTTCAGCCTCTCTAGGTACCATCGGGCTTACTTGCTAGCCACCAACCCAAATATCAAGGCGTGTAACAAAAAACATAGCTCTATAATCAACACCACCTTTTCCAACTCGGTTTCTAGACATCAATACAAGGTGCCGACCATATGTCCTCCCAAGAAATACTTCACTCACAGAGCCTCAACACCCCTTCATCCAACATATCAAGGACCACAAATCTCTCCCGATCAAATTGATCGGTAACCAACATGCTATCAAAAACCTTCGAGAGATTTACCTGTACAAACACAACCTCAATCAATAATATACTTTCACATGTACATAATCAAATACAAACCTCCGGGCGGGGCCGTTCTAGATGTTGCTCCTCAACTTAGTAGGACTATCAACCAAATCTTTGACAAAATATTCCTCAATTATATAGTTTTCCTTTCCTAATTCTCGTGCAAAAACATATCCTTTTAAATTCATTAATCAAAACAAAGCTATGCCCTCCCTTTCAACCAGGAAGCATCTCTTCATCCAGACTCCCTCTTAATCTTAGGGATATCTCTTCTATGCAGGCTTCCTAAGACATATCAACTTCTTCTTTCCGTCATTAGAGAATATTTCCTGGCTTCCAACCATTTCATCAGTGTTATTATTATCCTCATTATGCTTGTCACATCGAGCATCTTCACCAAGTTGAAGATTGTGTACCTGCACAACTTAGATATCAAGGACAACCAAATCTATAGAAGCATGAAGTTGGCCATATCATAATCACATAAGCATTTCAATTTTATACATATTAGATACCTAGAGTTAATTACAAACAAGAGACATACTCTTCAACATCTTGCTAGGGACTTTGTCATAAACTCTAGACTACTTCATAACAACAATTTATTCCATCTAGAGCTTCAATGTTTCTTCCAAAGGTATGACATACCTTACTACAACATATAGTAAACACTAGAAACAATTCAGACAAATATAAAACATCCAACAACCTTTCAAAATTCGTATTTTAGACTTCTCACTAGGGTTTCATACAAATCCTAGAATTCATACAAAGGAAACTATTACAGCTTAGTCATTAACATGACCAACTTTTACTAGGGTTAGTTATAAACCCTAGATTTCCGATCAACCATAAAATCCAACCAAAACTTAGATTTCAACAATATTATACAAAACTCAAATCATCATATCCGAGATTTTTTACTTCTACTAAGGTTCAACTTCAGAACCCTTATAATTTCATTTTCACAACCTCGACAATCATTATATAAATAGATCTCAGATTGTTATATCACACATACTAGAGAATTTAGTTACTACGAGGGTTTAGCTACAAAACCGTAGATTTCCAAATATCTTTATCCTAGAATATCAGACAAGGACTTATATCAAATCCTAAGACTTATGACCATCAATAACTAGGTCAACACACATATCTAGGAATTTATAATCATTCATAAGCATATCATATGTCCAACAACATTAACACATTTGACCTGGACCAAGCTAGGGTTTCAACCAAAAGGACATATCTATATATGCCTAGATTTTATCATCATGCAAATACATTTCATATCATGTGTTAGTCAAACCCAACTTCACAAAAATATCAAATAAGAGTTAGACATACAAAATTGATTAGATTAGGTTTTGATTAGAAAAACACACTCGTACCAAGGAAATCATTTCTAAGACATTATAAGGGTCTTGCTCAGAAATTCCACCAAACCCTAATGAGTTAGGGTTTCAATCATAGGAACATATCAAACCCAACATTACCAATATTTTCAAAGGTTTGGGATTTTAGACCTTATCATTCAACCCTAAAAAGTTAGGTTTTCCTGATAATACCAAAATCCCAAACATGACATCATCAATAAAATTTCAATAACATTCACAATATCCCTAAGCATTTTAGGGTTTCAGACATTCAGATTAGCATATCCTTCAGTTAGGGTTTTCCAAAACTTGTCTAGGGTTCTAAAAAATCAATTAAGAATGTAAAGAGTGGTAGATTTATCGAGAGATGAATCTCCATAATCAATAATCTCTATGATTCGAGATAGCTAGACATAACGATGTCAGTCATGTAATGCAAAATTCAAAAATAAGATAAAGAGAATTTCATTAGATATATAGACATACTTGGAGATGGAGATGTTTCTTGAAAAACCTGGTAAGGATTCCTTTAGGTGTTTTCTTTGTACTAGGCCAAGATCCTTGATACCTTTGTACTTGAATCATCAAATTAGACCTTCAATGATTGAGTTCATTTCTCCATAGGACAAACTTTGGGTTCTCTCCAAACTGGATACCAATATCCTATTCCTCAACGAGTTTTAGACTAAATGTACCACTGAACTAAAAAGGCATATTTTCATTTAACTGTGATGTAACCGAAACTGTGAGACTCTTCTCACTGAGATAACACGAATTGTGATAGATCCTTCACTATGGGAATTGCATCCTTCGAACTGTGATAGATCCGAGCTCATAATACCTTAATAACATTGATTCATAACTTTGTAATCACTGTGATAATTGAACCATATCTTCTGAGATAGCACCGAGAGTATATAAGCATCATAGCATCGTGACTATAGTATCACCATGACTGAAATAGGAGATTATTTGAGCTTCTTTTTGTAGTACTGAAATAAGGATAGTAATGACACAGTAATATATATATATATATATATATATATATATATATATATATATATATATATATCATCATCATCATAACATCAAGACTATATGATAGCATCGAGAATGTCTTCTGAAAATATCCGAGTTGTATTTCTGAAGTGAATCCGAACATCTTGTTTGTGTTTAGTGTGAGATTTTCATGCTTCTTTAAGGTATTTTTAAGACTGAACTAGATCACTGAATTTTTTGTTTTACTAGCCTTGAAGTGACCTTTTGATATGTTCTTCAAGAGCCTTTCACCGAGGATATTTCAAATATGTCTAATTGCTCTTTCAAACTACCTTTTGATCATGACCTTAGCTTTGATACCATGTTGGGAAATCCTAGTAGTTGGTAGTTAAATCGATTTCCATGATTATGACATTATCTTATGATGTGTTTGTTATTATTATGTGTTCTTTAAATTTATCTTTTCTTATCATCAATAATAATGCCAAGCAACAAATAAAAGAGGAGACACAATGTAGGCATGTTGCCAGGGAAAAACCCCACTCTTTGGGAAAAACCCATTCAAAATTCATCCTTTAGTAGATTCAAGAAGAGACGACCAAGACTCTATACTGGAAATTCCCTCCATCAACTCATCCTTTGATCTTTCTTTCACTGTGTCAGCATGCCGAGATCCAAGTCATTGTGTTAGCACTGAGACACCATCATTGTAATACTATAGGGACCTCATCACTGCACCAAGACCACCGAGAACCTCAAACTGAGATATCATCGAGGCCGTGACTTGAATTGAAAAAATCAGATCCTTCCATTTGTGGCTGCTCCAAGCCCTTATCACTGTGGAAAGACCGAACCCTTCACTCTGTAAAACCTTTACTGTGATCTAACATCGAGACTGTGGTAGAGCACTTAACTTGTGGTATCCATACTACAGATAATTCGAAATTCTGAGATTTATCTGAGAGCCTTTCCAATGTGATCATCTATCCGAACTCTCGCCCTGTAGCTTATCCGAACTTAGCTCTGCAATTCTGTTTGAAAATCTGAGGTAAGAAATGCGAAGTCCTTGCACTGGTATAAACGAGTTGTATTTAGTGTGACTTTTTGAAGTCTTTTCCGGTCTAATTTCTCTAAAATCCGGCAGGAATTTATTGAAAACATAATTTTGATGGGTAACATTACATAATAGAAGTTCCCTAGGGGTTTTTTAGGGTGTTGAATCCATATACACAATAAAAAAACTGGTTTAAATAACAAAAATCAAGATTTCACCTCAATTTTTTTCGCTGGATTCCGACACTGGAAACTCCAAAAAGTTGCACTAAAGACAACTCCTGGTATAAATAGTGGTTGATGATTTAATTATTACAAAAAATTTAGTTAAATTGATTGATGGAATTAAGGTGCATATGTCACAAGTATTTGAGATGAAATATTTTGGTGAGTTACAATACTGTTTAAGTCTTCAAGTGTGAAGAAACGCTCGTCAAAATTTTGTTTCCCAGAATATGTCATAGAATTGCTTAAGAAGTTTAAAATTGATCAATGTAACACCGCTTTTGTTCCAATGCAACATAATGTGTAACTTCATTTTGATGATGGATCAAAGGAGATTTATGGTAATGTATAGACAACTAGTGGGAAGCTTGAATTATCTTACTACAACCAAACTGAAAGGTCAATTCATTAAGTATTTGAAAGGTCAATGCATTAAGTATACTAATTCATTAGATGTTGACTTGCCAGGTTACTCAGATTCAGAATGGGCTGGTAATCCGGATGATAGAAGATATACTAAAGGTTATGCTTTTAGTATTGGATTCATGATTGTTTCATGGAGTAGCAAGAAGCAACCTACTATATATTTGTCATCCACTGAAGGAGAGTATAAAGCTTTGTGTGCAACAACTTGTGAAATTGTTTGGTTGAGGAGAGAGAGTTCTTCAAGATGTTGGAGAAGAACAAAAGAAAGCTATAGTGATTAAATGTGACAACCAGAGCCCAATCAAGCTGGAAAATACACCAGTTTCCATTCACGAACAAAACATGTTGATGCTTAGTTTCATTTTGTTAGAGAGAAGATACAACCCAAATAATTTTTTCTTGAATATTGTAAAACTTGTGAAAATGTCGCTGATATTTTCACTAAGCCTCTTGGAAAGATGAAATTTGTATTGTTTAGGGAGATGCTAGGCGTGGAAATTAATCCTTTCTCCATTAAGGCAGAGACTTGGAAATAATGGGGAAAACGGTTGTGAGTGGTTTAGATTGTGTTTTTATTTAGGTGTTATATCTTATTTTCTAGGAGTCTGTTTGATGTCCCTAACAAAATATGTAATCACATAATATGTGTAATCTTGATTGTTTGTTTAACGAATGTTTAGCAGCGCTATTTGACAGCCTCCATGTGCAAGTTGTCTCACCTCTGAGCTGTGTGGTTCATTCCTAAATTCTGTCTTCCATATTTTCATTCTTTTGGTATAATGTGTGAGAGGCGTAGAATATAGCTTTTTCTAGACTCAAAATATAAGGCCATGCACAAACCTGGTGAGTGGGGGTTGTGTGCAAGGGTTCTGTGGTTAAAATTACTATTTCAAACAAAAACCTTAAATCTACCCACAAAATGACACTAGTTTTAATAGTAACATTTGCTACTTGTTTTCTCAAGGTTAACATTTCAACTTGTTTGAAACCGTGACCTTGAAATTCGACAATGTTGTGAATTGGAACCTAAAATACACCCTTGAAATTTGTTTTTTCCATAATGGAGGAAATATTCGACTAATTTTGGAAAATGAATAGTTAATTTTAGATGATTTTTTGCATTCCAGAGACAATGTCATAGGTTTCTGAGGTTGAAACGACTTCTACATGTGATTTTTCTACATGGAAGTTCAAGGGAGCCTAGGGCCACCAGGGAAGGAGGTCAAGTCTGTACCAAACATAGTCAGTTTTCAATAAATAGACAGTCATTTTAAAATTATTTGTATGTTCTGAAGACAATACAATAGGTTTTAGGAGCATTTTGTTAATGTACACAAATTTTTTTCCAAATTTGAGCTAATACAAGAGGCCCAAGCTATGGAGCTAGACCGGGGAAATATAGCCCAGGAGGGTTGAACTCCTTCATCAAAAACTTGTGTCGTTCGATCTATTTATGGTTTGCAGTACATATTTATGATGTTGTTCAATTCTTACTTATGTTAAATTCAACATAAAATACAAGAAAATTTCCTGTTTTGACACTCACCTGCACCAAGGAAACTAAAACACCATAAGAAAATAAATTATAATTATGAACTGGTAATTAGCAAAAAAAAAAAAACATATCAAGTGGTATCAGAGCCTGGTTAAAAGAGCATCAGGTTGCTTAAGGTTATTTTCTTTCTTTGTTGGAGTTTATGAAAAGGAGTTTTAACGGTTGCAATTTTGTGATGCTTACAAGGTTAAGATTGCAGAGAGGGGAAGGGAAGCTATTGGTAGCTAGTCCTGAGATTAGGATAAGAAGGAAGAGACTTGAGAAGTCATCATCTTCACCCAATATTCCACTCAAAGCTACACTTGAAGCACCTCAAATTCCATCTCCATCAGTTGAGATTGAATAGGTACAAATTGCACAAGAAACTGAAGTGATTGAAGAGGTACAAGCATCAGAGGAGCTTGAATCCAAAGCCATTATGTCAAGCTATGAAGAGACTCATGAAAATTCTTAAGAAGAGGATGTTAAGAGAGACTTCAAAGAGATGCAAAGAATAGTTAAAATCATGTTTGAAGCATTCATTGTAGAAAGAGCAGGAGGAGGTTCTAAGTTCCCACATGGAGAAGGATCTTCAAACAGTAAGAAGGATGAAGAGAAGAGATCAAAGGGAAGTGGAGGAAATCCACCTCCATCTCCACCATCTTCATCATCCTCATCATCCCCATCTGCATCATCTTCCACTTCCACCACAAATACCACTCACACTCACACTCAATCAAAATCCATAAGAGGAAAAATTTCATTACTCAAATTGGATGATAAAGTTTAAATTACCCATGTACAATGGCGAGGTAAATGCAGAGAAGTTGGAAAATTGGATACGTCAATTGGAGGTGTATTGTATAATTCAAAACCTTCATGAGGACGACATAAAGATCCAGTTGGCTTCATTGAGGCTAGAAGGAGTAGCACTAGTTTGGTGGGAAGCAAAGGCTCATGAGGAAATGTGAATTCATGATAAGATATCAATCACTTGGGTTGATTTTACTTCTGCCATTAAAAGATAGTTTTATCCTTTAGCTTACATGCAAAAATATATTATGAGTTGGCAAAATTTTAGGTAGCTCAAGGGTCAAACAGTTCAAGATTATACCCAGGAGTTTAGAAAAAGAGCTTTGTTGCTAGGTGAAAATTTGAATTCCCAAGATACACTCTTGAAATACATTGGGGGTTTACATTCCTATTTGAAGCATACTATTCTTATGTTTAACCCAAACAATTTAGATGAAGTTTGTGTACAAGACACACTCTTAGAGGCAAGGAGAAAACAAGCCATAAAGGAGAAAGAGGAAAGTGAGGATAAAGAGAAAGGGATTTTTTTTGGAAGAGGAAAAAGAAATAGTTCTGTAAAAAAGGAGGAGGAAAAACTCACATTTAAGAATTGTTCAAATACTGGCCATGATGAAGACCACTGTTGGCAACTTCATCTAGAATTGAAACCAAATAGATTGAAAGCCAAAGAGAAAGGAAAACCTATTGCTATAACTGAACAAGACTTAGGGTCATATTAAGGAGATGAGGCAAAAATTAAAACCATGGGTTTGAAAGGTAAACATGTTGCAAGCACTAGTTCTTAAAATTGTTGAAATGATACTCATGATGAAGATACAAGAATATAACTTCTCCACATTAGAGTTGTCTCTAAACATACCAATATTGATACACTTTTTGATAGTGGGCCATAAGATAACCTGATTTCTGAAGATTTGGTGAAGAAAATAGGCCTTGAAACTATTAGACATGCAAGACCATATCTTTTGGGTTGGAATTGCAAGGATGAAAACTTGCAAGTTACAAGGAAGTGCTTACTAAGATTTGTCATTAACTCAAACTTTCTTGATGAAGTTGAGCTTGATGTAGCGCCGCTTGAAATATCAGGTATTGTATTGGAAAGTCCTTACCTGTATGATAGGAAAGATGTATTTCATCACCATGAGAACAAGTACTACTTGTTTAAAGATGGTATTGAGTACATAATTAGAGCACATAAGAAGAAGACATGTTTGTCTCTTATGCATGCAAGTGAAATGAAGAGGATAGTGAATGCAAGTCAGAACTTGAAATTGTTGATGATCAAACAAAGAGATGTATTGAATCAAACTTTTCATAAAGATGCTTATGCTTGTAATGATTTGTTTCAGGATGTTCACATGTTACCTTTGAAAGAAGGTGAAAAACATTTGCAGCAGTCAACATTGGTGTTGAGCAGTGTTGCAAAGAAGATGCCAATGCAAGAGGGTGTAAAGGTAAAAGTGAAAGTGACAAAGAAACTTGGAAAAGAAGGCATGGGTTCCACAAATGTTGGTTTATGGTTTCCAAAAGGTACATGGCAATGGCGAAGAAACTTGGTCAAGAGTCGACGCAAGTACAAAGTGAGATCAACTAAAAATCGCCATGGTGATGGTGTGCAAGGTGAGAAAGTTTCTATGTTTTCTTTGATTGTTGACCAAGCTAGGAACAAGATGGTTTCTGCAAAAATATATTGTTTTTATGCAAATTCAGAAATATTGTAGCATGACAGTGTCAATGACAACAAGAGAAGGTTGCAAGAATCGATGGAAAAGTTGACTTTTTATGAAAATCTCCAAATGATGAAATTGGGAAAATTTCAATGGATAGAGACTGGAAGGGTGAGGGAACAGTCCCCTCATCCACATAATCAGTAATAAAGAGATATTTTGGGGCCCAAAAGGCTTCTAGTGGGGAGGAATGATTAGGTGCTCAATATTTAGCTCAAAAATCAAAGTTTTCAGAATTTCTCGAAACTAGGACGAAAACGTAGAGCTCGTCACTAGAATTCCAACGCATCTCGTTTCATCAAAATCCGAGTTCGTATGAGTAAGTTATTGTCCGTTGTTCGTTTTCTCAAACAACTAAAAAAATTGCAAATTAGACAGGTTGCTGACATGGCAGCCCAGTCAGAAAAAGGAATCTTCTGGGAATATTCTTCAAGTTTCTGCCAATGAGGCTGTGACAAGTGGCACTTTCTAATTCGCCAATTTAGTCTATGTGGGTGAAATATTTCTAATGGTTCTAAGGTGGAATTGTATTTATTATTATTATTTAATTTAATTATGATATATATATATATATATATATATATATATATATAATATAATATAATATAATATAATACATTATATGTTTTAAGATATTATATATTATATATATATGTTATATTAAATATTAATTAAATTAAATTTTAAATTAAATCAAACTCCATCGTAAACCAAATGCCAAATGTTAAGTTTCACGTATAAATACAAAGCCAAGGTATTAATGAAAATCTGCATTTCAAATAGTGCCAAGGTTTAAGGTCCGATTAATATGGTTCAGAGCCACGTTATGTATTAATATGGTTAATAGTCCAAAGGTCCATGGGATTAACATATGCAATGTCCGATTGAAAATATGATGTGGTACCTCGGATGTGGGCGACATGCCGCGAATGTGCGAAGTCAGTTCATCCTGTTATCACTCCACAAGATTCCCAAGGCCGAGGAAGGAATCCCAACAGAGGTAACCAAAAATAAAGCTTTTGACTTGATAGCTAGCCCTATCAAGTTGGAGAGGGCTCTCTCCAAAGGGTCATAGCCAAGAGGGCTGGAGCAGTTAGGGTTTTAGGCTAGATATGAAATGCAGGGATTTGTTTTGATTTGGGGTTGGGCTCACTGAAACGAGGATTAGGTCAAGGAGACTAAATTAGGGCCAATGAGATGAAATTGCAGTCCATTCGATGGGGTAAGGTAGGTAGGAAGGTTTAATGCTTAAAGGTGATTTTTATGAGATGAATAGACCGGTGAGGAGCTAGGAAGAGCATATGAGATGAATTCTCCCTAAACTGAAGAAAATGGACAAATTATGCAAAATTTCCCAAAATAGAGCATGAAAAACATGAATTCTACCTTTCAACTTGAAATTAAGCATATCATATACATGAACAGGTTTATGAGCTTACAATACATTCATACAAATGATCACAGAGAAAAATGCTATGTCAAACATTCATACCACATGAATCCCAAAGAAATAGCTGCAATTTGTCATTAATATCCAGGCCAAAATGTTTCTTGATCAATACACAAACTTTCAAACTAATGCCAACTTCCAACACCTCTGAAAACCTGAGCTATATAGACCTAAAACAAACTAATATCATCCTCAAGGGTCGAATCCATGAGGTGAGGGAGATATTATATGAAAAGCTGAACTAAAAGCTAGAGTGTAGGATGAGAAAAGTGACTCATTCCTATCTCTAGGAACTGATTCATTACACCTCAACTGATTGAATTACCTAATGTATCTACCCTAGATAAAAGTAAAAAAATTATTTTTACATTCATCTTGACCATTTACATTATTCATTTTTCATTTCCCAAGGTGAAAAGTCAAATTGGAGAAAAATTGCTGAAGACTGTGAAAATTGGAAATTCCCTGGCAAACGCGCAACTTGCAAGCATAAAAAATAGCATGTTTTCAAAGATGGTTTTGAGTGCCTTCCCGGTGTCCAAATCAACTCCATGATAGCTCATTAGAAAGCTATCTAAGTCTAGTTTCCAAATATACCTCCAGTTTTGATAATGATTCTCATCTGCCTTGTCAAAAACTTAATCTCCTAAGACTAGTAAACACGCAGCGAGTAGGCCAAAAAGGAGGCAGAAACATGAAATTTTGGTGGTTTTTTGCATTTTTGAGGGACCAGCTTCTCCTCCAAATATTATGAAAATTTATAGGGTTGATGTCTTCATCATTATGAACATGATGGTGGTGGCCATTTGTCAATTGGAGACCCCAAAAAAGAGCGCAACGTGTAGGTCGCTGCGCCTTTAGTAAAATTTATGTGTTGAAAATTGCAAAAAATTATTGAAATGAGAATAAGTGAAAAAATGTGCCAAAATTATGAGGGTACTTGCTCATTGAGTGCTTGAGGCATTGGGTGACACCTCAGAAAGTATGTCTAACTTCTCTTTCTTCTTTTTCTTGGTCAAAGTTTAAATTTTTGCATGGAATCCTTTGAGCTTGGCCCTTGCAATTTTGTTCCTCATGGCATAGTGCTTTTCCATTTTCCTCTGAATATCATTTTCCTTTTGAGATTTGGCCAAGATATGCTCCAAGTGTTAGTTGAACCTCTCAAGCCATACTTCTTTGTGCTCATTTATTTCTATGGCAAGCTGTTCATCTAAGGTAAGCTGGTCTTCTAGCTCAGCTTCCCTTTGTTTCTCTAAGGTTAGAGCTCTTTTCAACCCTCTAGTCGTTGGTCTCTGTCTTGGAGGCTTTTCCTCCTCATCATCTGGTTCACCATAATTCTCTAGTGTCTCTTCAAGCAAGGCTTTAGCCTTCTCTGCCTCTCTTTGTGTTTTTATGCATCTCACTTCATCAATGGTGTGTTTGGTGTCAAAGCCCAGGGAGATGATGGAATGGAAGGTGAGTGTATGAAGTGAGGGTTGTTGTGATGAAATTGGAGGAGTTTGGGAATAGGGATTTGTAATATGAGGGAGGTGACAGGGGTAGTGATTATGAGGGGTTTTAGGATAGGGGATTTAATTTTAGGTAGGGTGTAGGGAGCCTAGGTAAATGGAAACCTAGGACTTAATGTTTTGAAATAGAAGGAGACACCAAATTCTCATAGGAAAAATTCACACATAAAAATGACATTTGATAAAATGTAGTGAATCAAATTTTTTACTTACTGGCTTGTTGGAGGCATGAAGATTTGACGTTGAAGGTTCGGAAGCGAATTTGTGAGATTTTAAGGTCTGGCAGAATTGTTTTGAAGCAACTGGGAAAACACGCAGTGTCCCTGCAACACCTTTTTGAATACCACATTTGGAGGCCTTCCCGGTGTCCAAATTGGGCCCATGATAGCTTGATGGAAATATTATCCTATCTAATTTCCAAATATACCTTTGGTTTTATGTTTGGAGTTGCTTTTCCTTGTCAAAAATTGATTTTCCCAAGACTGGTCAAAAACTGCCGAATGAAGGTGCATAAATGCAGACTGATGTTGCAGGAAACTTTTGGATGCCTTCCTCAACTCCAAATTGATCTCATGATAGTGCATTGGAAATCTCTCGCTGTTTAGGTATCATTTGACTCATCAAGAAAGTCATTTTGACACTCTAGCTATGAGAAAACACTATTTTCCCAAGGTTACTCTATAAGTGCAACAACTCTCCTGTGGCACTTGTGTTTTTTGACATTTCTCTAAAACCATGACACCTGTGTAAAATATGAAGGATGTTTTTATTTCTTGACCTATGAGGGACAAAATAATCTCTCACTTTTGTCAAATTCATATCTGTTTTTTCAGAAACACAGTTTGAAGAAAAACTGACCCTATGAGTGGAAAATGACTTGACTCTTGGAATGAATTCTCAAAAAATGATGGAGACATGATGTTTATGAGATGAAATGACCTCATACTTACTGATATGACCTACCTTATGGCTCATCTTCTCAAATGTCTCGTTTCCATAGAAAACCCTAGCTTAATGGGACAAGAAATTAGGGTTTGGTGCTTGTGAACAATGATGACTTGGGCACCCTTGGGAAAAATGGTTAAGAAATGAAGAGAGGCCAATGAAAATGATGGAGATGAGGTGAAAGTAGAGTAAAATAAGGAGGGATGTGTGGGATGAAAATATCAGTTCTAACACATGTCATGCACAGGCTAACGATGTCCTGCACAACCAGCTTTAACCTGATGCAAAACCTCCTCTCAACAATCATTCACATGGGAACTCTGTTGCACCTGATATTCTACCATACACTGAATTATGTGAAATCTCAAGTGAATTGTCCCAAATCAAATATACAAGTGTGCCACAAAATCGCACAACATCTATGCTTGTGCCACGGGTCTTCAAAAAGCGCAGTCTCTCCTCATTCTGTCATCCCTTCACTGCTCCAGTCAGCCTCTAGAGCCTTCTTCGCCTCCTCCCTTGCAATTCTGTAGCTGCTTCAGTTTCCATGTGCACTCCCCCTGCTGCGCGCTCTCCCTGACGCACGCCACCTTACTGGTGCTTCTCCCGGTGATTCCCTCCAGGCTGTGCGCCCCCTGCAGCGTCCCCCTTGGCTGCACGCCTCCCTCTGGAACTCCCCGATTCTTTGGATTAATTCATCTGTGCGCTTTCTGAGGCAGGCACCATCGCTATGCACCCCCCGCTGCGTAACCTTATATTGTGTACACCCCCCCCCCCTTCTCTGTTGTGCGCTCTCTTGTTGCACACTTCACCGCTTTTAGATCGATCACCCCCTCTCCTCCTATAAGCCCCCCCATGGCTCTGCGTCAGCGCCAAAATACTATTAGGGGTAGCCAAAGAGGTGCGTTCTTGGGTCACTATCAACGCAGACATGATCACCTATTGGAATCCATCGAAGGCTCCTCTTCTGGCAGCCATGATAGGGAAGCACCACAACAGTTTGAGCGCACCTAGGATGAGATCGCCTTAGCTCCGGAGAATCAGAGGGGAAGAAGAGGCCCTAGGAAGTCCACCATTGCACACTTTGAGCTGACCACTCCTCGAAAAACTGAGCCTCTCCCAGTTCAAGAGGCCTTGGAGGAGGAAACAAACGTGTGGATCATGGATTCAGACAGAGTCTGGACAAGAGTTCTAGATGCTGAGTACCCGGTCGCTCCTATCATGTGCGCAGCTGCTACAAAGTCCCCGTGCGGGCCTTTTGCTGAAGAGGAGGCCATTTCAAAAGAATACAGATTGCACATCAAGGAGGAGGACCCTGCAATAGAGGATGATGAAGGAACCCCATGACTGCGCGGCTGCTCGGTTCTTTTCTGCTTTCTGTTATTTCAGCACATACTACATATCTTTTGTTTTTATATGTGTCACGGCATACTTTGTAAATAATCACTGTTTGATGCTATTAAGGGGCCGGTTTCCTCCTAAGAGGCAGCCCCAAACCTGCACTATTTTGAAAGCCACTAAGGCTGGGATTGGTTAAGCACTGCTTACCATCTTAGCCCAACGCCTATGTAAAGTTTTCTTTTGATCTAATATAGTTTAGCCTAACTTACAAAAAAAAAGAAAATATGATGTGGTAAAGCTTATTAATGGGGTGGGGTCAGGTTTGAACCCTGAACTTTTTCCCCACAACCCAAAATCCTTAAATTTTATGCCATGGACATCGATTTGTTTAAAATTCCGCATTAACTTGTATTTGAACCTCACGCAACGGGACCGACGGAGCGCTTTAAGGCAACCATTAGCGCTAAACATGCTTAATATTAGTTGTGATTATCTTAACAATTAAACAATGATTATCTCATTGTTAAGTGTGGATAAGACTGGAGGTGATTTTGGCAGAGGCGCCAAATCTGGCGGACCTACTAAATTTGGCGGGGTTAACTGTTGTTTCTCCAGAATTAGTGGAGAAATTGCAGGAAATTTGTTTTTTCCATAATGGAGGCAATATTCGACCATTTTTGGTAAATGAATAGTCAATTTTAGATGATTTTGGCATTCCAGAGACAATGAAATAGGTTTTAGAGGCTAAAAATGGCTTCTACATGTGTTTTTCGATAGGGAAGTTCAAGGGAGCCTAGGGCCACCAGGGAAGGAGGTCAAGTCTGGACCAGCCAGAGTCAGTTTTAAAAAAATGGACAGTCATTTTTAGATGATATATATGTTTTGAAGACAATAGAATAGGTTTTAGGAGAAATTAATTAATGTACACAACACTTTTTCCAAATTTGAGCTAATACAAGAGGTCCAAGCAATGGAGTTGGACCAAGGAGATGTAGCCAAGGAGGGGTGAAATCCTTCATCAAAAACTTGTGTTGATGGATCTATTTATGGTTTGTTGTACATGTTTATGCTACTTTTCAGTTCTTACTTATGTTGTTTATTTGTTTCGACACTCACCTGCACCAAGGAAAATAAAGCACCATAAGCAAACAAGAAGCAAATAAATTATAATTTTGAATTGGTAATTAGCACAAAAAAAAAATATCAAGTACATATCAGCTAGTATTTGCTTATTCTATTTGTTAGTAGATCTTGTTAGAGTTTAGGGAGATTTATATTGTTCACAAGGGCATTTTTTTTCGCCATAAAAACACGTGAAGCAGATTGGGGTTCAAGTGAATAACCTCTACAATATGGATGTGGAAGACTGTGTTGCTTTGAGCACAAAGGAGGAGAAGGTGCAAAGCCGAGATGTCAATAAATTATGGCATAGAAGACTTGGCCATTTGCATCATGTAGCTTTGAATATCATGCAACCGATCGCCACATACATCCCCAAAGGAGTACTAGAGAATAAAAATACATGTAAAGGGTGTACCATGGGGAAGTACACAAAATACATCTTCAATGATTGGGATAGCAGGGTGCATGAAATCCTTGAAAGGATCCACTCTGATGTTTATGGACCGTTCTCGAAAACTTCCAATTCCAAGCACAATTATTATGTTATATTTGTAGATGATTTCTCACGAAAGTGTTGGATTTTATTCATGTAGAAGAAAGATTAGACATTCTCGAATTTTTTTGAATTTAAAGAACTTGTTGAGAAAGAAAGTACTACGAAAGTGAAGGTTGTCAGGAGTGATAACAGAGGTGAGTACATGTCGAATGAGTTTAAAAATTTCTGTGCAAATGAAGAAATTTGAAAAGAGTTAACAACACCCCACAACCCACAACAGAATGGGGTGGATAAGTGGAAGAACATAAATATTGTGGGAGCAACAAGGGTGTTGTTGCATGACCAATTCCTACCTCTGCACTTATGGGACGAATTATGTAACACAAATGTCTATTTGCAGAAAATGAGTCCTCATCGGATTCTTGGGATGAGTACACCAGAAGAAGATTTTTTAGGGAAGAAACGATATGTGTCACACTTCAAGACCTTTGGAGAATCAATATATTTCCATGTCTCCAAGGAAGCAAGGAAAAATCTAGAGTCAACAACAAAGTTGGGGATATTTGTGGGGTACATTGATACACCTCACAACTATTTTCTGTACTTTCCATCTCTTAGGATGATGGTTGGTCATAGAGATGCGAATTTCGATGAGGAGAAGGTAATGAGGTGTTCCCTTGAGAGGGAGCTTCATTTGCATTCAAATCACAAGCTTTTGACTCCAAAGGAAGAACCTCAAGAAGTTGTGGAGCAGAGAGTGGAGGAAAACACTCAAGCAAATACTTCTAGAGAAGGAAGGAAATGAACCAGAGAAGCTGATAGATTATTGCAGGATGATAGATTGAATGTGGGAGTACCCACATCACAACTCAGGCAGAGGAGGTCACCGGATTAATGTAGGAATTTACAGAGTAAGTTCCTAAGATCAAACACCAAAGGTCACTGCTCACAAATAGATCACAGATCAGTATACCAGTATTTGACATGGTTAAAACCCTCGAAGAGGGAAATAGTCCAAGACCTGAGCCAAAGCGATCACTTCAGGAAATTTATTAACATAAAGAAAGAAAATTTACATAAGCTTCTCTCATAAACGGTTACGGGACAAATGACCCTCCATGCTCTTTAAATAGAGATCATGGAATAATCGAGTGCTAAGCCATAGATCAAGTGTTGGTAATACTGAGGAGAGAATGAACCGTCAGATCACTACATATCATGACCGTCGGATTATAAGTTATAAATGTACATAGTAAAGAAACACACTTTACCTAACTCTATGCTAGACCAAGTTATACTTAACTATTTCCTATGTGTCGGAAGATCCTAACATCCCCCCTTAAGAACAACTTGGGATAGGATTGAAGGATTTACAAAGGTGACACAATAGGAGAATATTTCCTATGTGTCGAGATATCCTAACATCCCCCCTTAAGAACAAATTGGGATAGGATTGAAGGATTTACAAAGGTGACACAATATGAGAAGGAAGGAGGTATTAGAGCCTACCCCCCCTTAATGATAAATTTCCTGAACTCCAAAAATAAATCGAAGTTTGGTAAACTTCGCTTCTGTTAGAGCCTTTGTAAAGATATCAACAACTTGATCATTGGTTGAACAATACTGCACTTCACGAACACGATCATGAATGGGATTTCTAGTGAAGTGTATGTGTATCTCACTGTGTTTCATGCATTGATGCTGAACTAGATCTTTGCATAGCTGAATTACACTCTGATTATCACACCAAAGTGTAGTTGGATGCTATTGATCAAGACAAAATTCAGAGAGGATCTGATGAAGCCACAAGGATTCCTTGCTCGCTTCAACTGCACCATGATAATATTCTTCTGCCAAATAAAGAGAGATGGCACTTTGTTTATTACAAGACCATGTAATAGGTCCTGAGCCAAGAGTGAATACATAACCTGCAGTAGAATTTTGATCATTAGGGTCACTAGCCCAATCATAATCAGTGAAACCAATCAACAATGGAGATGCTCCTGCACTGTAATGAATCTCGTACTGAATTGTACCTCGAATATATCGAAGTATTCTTTTAGCTGCTTTCCAGTGACTTTCATGAGATTTGTGTGTAAACCGAGCAACAATACCAATGACAAAGGAAAGTTTAGGATGAGTATGGGTTAGATACAAAATTTTACCAACAAGTTGACGGTATAAGGTAGCATCAACTTCAGGGGAAGTACAAGTCACTGAAATCTTGACTCCAGACTGAAATGGAGAAGGGGTTGCCTTTAATTATTCCATGTGAAAGTGGTGTAGAAGATCACATGCATACTTGGACTGAGAAAGAGTAATACCTTCTTTGGATTGCAAGACTTGAAGACCAAGGAAATAATGGAAGTGTCCCAAGCCTACCATTTCAAACTTATTTTTGAGAATAGACTTCACATGGTTTATATGGTTGGGATAACTACCAGTGAGGATAAAATAATAAACATAAATAACATGGATGATTAAGGACTTACCCACTTTCTTGGTGTAGACAGTGTTGTCAAAATAACATCTAGAAAAGCCATTATCTAAGAGAAAGCTATCCATTTTGGCATACCAAGCACAAGGGGCTTGTTTGAGACCATAGAGAGATTTCCTAAGGTGACAAACAAGGCTAGATTTGTTTTCGATAAAGCCATGGGGTTTTTCCATGTAGATTTATTCATGCAAGTCCCCATGTAGGAAGGCAGATTTAACATCCATCTGATGGAATTCCTAGTTAAAGGCAACAAGGGAAAGAACAAGGCGGATATAATTCATTTTGGCAACGTGGGAGAAGGTTTAAGTATAGTTAATGGCTTCAACTTGTGAAAATAATTTAGCAACAATACGAGCTTTATGTTTATCAACTTTTCCATCTGGTCCAAACTTTGTTCTGTAAACCAATTTGCATCTGGAAAGTTTTTTTCCCTTAAGAAGAGGAACAATATCCCAGGTATCGTTTGCAAATAAGGAATGATATTCTTCATTCATAGCTGCATCCAAATCTGGATGACATGAAGCGCCTTCAAAGGTGTATGGATCATGATTTTCTAGAACTTGAGCCAATAAGGAAAAGGCTCCGTTGAACTAAGAACATGTACAATGTTGATTTGCAGGGTCACCTACAAGAGAACCAGTTGCATCTTGAGTAGAGAGGACCCATTTTGGAAGCTGTGGAGCTGAAGGAATATCCTGAGGAGGTTGAGGAGGATTTTCATCCTCGCTTTAATCATCCAAACTAGAAGGAATGATATCAAAACTAGAATATATAGAGAGAGGTGGCACATATTCCGAATCAGGCTCACAGGCCAAAGGTGGCACACCCACCAAATCGGCTCGCAGGCTGATATATTTTCATAAAATTTTACATTTCTTCTGCTGATAAAATTTTTGGATTTGGGTTGAAGAAGTATATATCCTTTGACATCTTCAGAATATCCAAAAAAAATGCATTTTTCACTCTTAGGTTCTAACGCTGTATGTTTCTCATCTGGAATATGGGCCCAATCTTCACTTCCAAAAACATGAAAGTGACTTACATCTGGTTTGATTGAGATCCATGCTTCTTCTAGGGTGATATTCCTTAAAACCTTAGTAGGAGTGTGATTTTCTATGTAATTTGCACAGTTAATTTCTTCTGCCCAAAAATTAAGACTAATTCCTTTAGATTAAAGCACACAATTAGCTATTTCTTTTAGAGTGCGATTCTTCCTTTCAGCTACACCATTTTGTTGTGGAGTATAAAGAATAGTATGTTGCAATTGAATGCCATGCTCAGTGAAAAAGTGGATAAATTTTTTGTTAACATATTCTCCTGCATTGTCAGATCTTAACTTAAGAATGTGATGTCTAGATTGTTTATAAACAAAGGCCTTAAATACCAAGAACATGTTAAAGAATTCACTCTTGAGTTTTAAGAAGTATACCCAAGTGCATCTGAAAAAATTATCAATGAAAGTTAAGAAGTAATTGTAGCCAGAGAAAGAAACATTTGGAAGTGGACCGCATAAAGCACTGTGCACAAGCTGTAAAGGGGCTGAAGTGTGACAAGAGGCAAATTTGTCAAAAATATCCCGATGATGTTTTCTAAGTACACATCCAGAACAAACACCATCTTGGAAAGATACCATAGGAAGACCTGTCACAATATTTTCGTTACACAAATTTTGAAGAGAGCGATAGTTTAAGTGACCAAATCACTCATGCCAAAGTTTGCTCACTTCATCATTATGAGCAACAAAACCGGAGGGAAGACATGATGACCAAAATTTGTCAAACTTATACAACCATGTGGAATCATCAGCAATGCCAGTAGCTAAAATATGTCTAGGATCCTTAGGTCCTTAATTACAACATCATGAGGTGAGAATTCTATCGTTTTCCCTTCACCTGAATGAGTTATCTGATAAACAGATATAAGGTTGTAGGACAAGGTAGGAACACATAATACATCATTAAATTGACCATTATCTAGATGAATGGTTCTAGACCCTACAACACTAAGAGATCTATCATCACCATCATAAATGTTTTTGGTGTTACAATCATTTAAAGAAGAAAAAATGGATTTATTTTTGCCCATGTGGTAAGAGGCTCCATAATCAATGAGTCACTCATGAGAATGAGGAGAAGGAGATACATTCAATGCATAACCAGATCTTGATGTTTGAAAACCAAAATCATAAAGTTCCATTCCCAAAGATGAAGTTGAAGAGTTCTCCAAATTGATGTTGTGCTTCTTCATTGCTGCTTCCAAGGCTTCCATCTTCTTAAATTTTTTTGACTCTACGTGGCCATCACGATTAAAAAATTTGCAATGTCTATATGTATTCTTCACTTTGTTTTTATTTTCCTTATTAGTTTGTTGAGTTTCTTTTTTAGTTTGCGGAAAAAATTGCTTAAGACCCTTGTTTGGTTTAGGACCCTTCTTTTTAGGATGCTGCTTCTTAGGATTCTTTGGATATGGTTGTTGCTAGACTGCTAAGGCTTTCTTAGAATAGTTTCCAGTATTAATAAGACCAAGGTGTAAGATTTTTTCTTTTTCTCTTATCAAAGAATCACAAAAGGCATCAAAAGAGAGAGACTTGTAGGAAGTTCCTTGAGAAATGAGGGCTTCTCTAGTGGAATGGTAGGTGGAAACAAATACAGAGTATGTAGGTCTAAGCTTAGCAAGAATGGAATAGATAAGGCTACCCTCTTCCTTTTTGACCTTACAACCTTCTAAAATAAGTCTAAGGGTCTTGAATTTGGACAAAAAATCTTCAATAGAGGAAAAATTATTGGGGTCCAAAGCAAGCAACTCATTTTCAAGCTGGTGGGCTCTGATTTCATTTTTAATGACAAAAACAATATTTAGTTTTTTCATAGCTTTAGTAGGGGAGTCAATTTCTTGGATATGAAATCTAATATCTTGAGCAATGGAAATTCCTATCAACCCTCGTGCTTGATCTTGTTTATTTTCTCATTTAGTCGTTTTATCTCCATTGGTAGGTTTAGATTCTTGTCCAGTGGCTATTCTATAAAGCCCTTTAATTCTAAGTAAGTCTACCATGTAGGATAGCCATTGGAAATAATTGGTGCTATTAAGAATAACCTTGCATGCACTTTCCATTATAAAAAAAAAAAAAAAAAAAAAAAAAACCCTGAATTTGAAAATGTTGAAACTAACTGCTCCAATGGAAAGATCTCGAAAAATTAGGCCAGTTAAAAAAAAAATGGTTCCGAAAACGGCTTCCGGATGAAGTTATGCCTTTTTGAAAAAAAGTTGTAGTAGATGCTAAGTAGTAACGTGATAGGTTGAAAGTTGATAATGAAGTTGTACTTTTAAACCCCCCCCCGCCCCCCCCCCCCTTTCCAAAATTAATATAATAAGCTCACTTTAAGAAAAAAACTACTTTATGTGACCCACTTTTAGAAATAAGTGAGTCACTTTTACATGTGCTTTTTAAATAAAACACATTAAAAAAAAACAAAAACAACTTGCCAAAAAGCTTTTTAAGAAAAAGTAGCTTGACAAATTTTATTTTAGAAAATGAAGCTTGACAAAGAGACTTGAACCCAATACCTCTATTCTCATAAAACAACTTTACACCAAGTGAGCAGTAAAAGGATTCTGTAATTGTTTGAAAATAGGAAGGGTTTTTTTTTTTTTCTCTGTGGTGTGCATGCTTTTTTCTGCAAAAAAACACAACTGTACACACAGAAACAACAAAAAATACAAGCCTTACGACAAACATTAGATTTTCGGTTAGTCCGTCTAAAAACTATATATTTTTCTTTCTATTTCTGATTTCCCGAGATCACACACAGTTGCGGGGAAAGAGCATACGTGCATAAATTTTTTGTCTTCCTGTTTCTGATTTGCCGAAATCGCACACAACACCTAGCAAAGAGCATACACATAGAAGAGGCTATAGATTCGTTAATAAAAAATATCTATAAACTGAAATAAACAAAGGGATTAATAAATATAACTGTAAAAAAAATGTTTTATACCTCCAGATCTAAAATGACATAATTTGGGTAACCGGAAACCTTTTTGCATGAAACTAAAGGGGTTACTTACTGTAACAGAGGCTTTGGACACAATATAGCAATTCTCCTAGCCCAAAAGTGGTAAGAAACAATAGATCTGGAAAATTCTGGTCGCATGCAGTCAAATCGACTTCGGATTTGGATCAACAACGGATGAAACCCTAAAATAAGCTCTGCTACCATGTAGGAATTTACAAGCTAAGTTCTTTAGATCAAATAGAAAAGGTCACCACTCAAAAATAGATCACAGATCAATACACCAGTATTTTACGTGGTTAAAACCCTCGAAGTGGGAAACAATCGTTATCACCAAATTGAGTCCTGTTGGGCTGCTTCAATGGTCAACTTGGAGTAACTATTTCAAACCAGCTTTTGACTGAAGATTAGCTTCTTCAGTCTGAGAGGGCTCTCTCAACTTATCAAAGGACTTACTTAATTAGGTCTTAAAATAAATGGCTAACTCTGTGAGTGTTTTAGTGTATGTGATTGCAGGTGAAAAATGAGGAAGATTCAACTACCATTGGGCTTATGGAGTCAGTAAAAGGAAATCAATGACAAGAATTCCTACTTATGGCAGCTGAGGATTTTTCTGTTTCAATGATAGAAAAACACTAACACATGGGAATAATCAGTAACTCAATGCTAAAAGGAAGTTAGATCATATATGATATGAATTCTGAGTAATTTAACATCAATACTACTAGAAGCAAGATATAAAAGAGACACATAAGTACATTGAAACACATCAATAATCTCAGGTAAAGCAAGAAAAGTCACTGTTTGTCTATTACTGATATAAAAAATTACAATAGTAGCTGTGTCAAAGCATTCTCCAATCCTTTGATATTCGATTTTATGTCTATAAATAGACTCCTTTTACATTGCATAGGATGCTGGATCATCAAACCTAAACTCTGACAGCTAAACATAACTGACAATTCTATTTCTGGAACATAAAAAGACACCTATTCACTTTAAGAGTTTATCTCCTAATAGGACTCTACTTACATTTATTTCCTCCACTTCTCTAATAGTGGGATCATTACATAGATAAGTATCAGATGCTCGAATGGCATTATCCATTATTAAAAAGAATAAATTCCCTTACTGAAACTACAAAACAATCATCCTATTTTTAAGGAAATGATGACATGGAATTTGCTTATTGACTCTTTTTTCCTGTGCTGCGCTGTCGCTAATGTGCTGATGAAGTGGGATAGTTTAGGACGTGGACCTTAGTTCGCTGATATGTTGACAGACGAGTTGAGAGATATGTTAACAGATCTCTTGTGTAAACAAAGTACTGGATGCTTTTCCTGCCCAACATCAACCTTTCTGTTGTTTTATTACCCAAAACCCTCTTGTTATGTTAAAACCTTTTTATAAGCAAAATAGCATGAAAAACCAATATGCTTGACTTGAAATATTTCAAATTTCAATTCTGAAGCGCATCGCATCCGCGCACTTCGCAACCTTTACAGTCTAGTTTATAAAGAATATGATTGACGATGCGATGCGATGGGGAGGTGACGTGGAGTGTAAGTGGGGCTGGACCGTAGAACACATCACAATTCGTAGCATTTAGTTATAAGCGCGGAATGTGTAAACTTTAAAAACTGCGAAGTACGATGCACGGGGGAGGAGATGAGTGACATGGTAGGGAAGAAGTGGGAATATACTGCAGTGCAGCTCGCAACTTTCAACTTTTAGTTATAAGCTGTGGGGTTAAATTTTAAAATTTGCAAAGTGCGGGGAAGAGGGACCCACTGAATATGTGGCGGAGTTTAATGAATCGACGAAGGTTTAAGCGGTAAGTGTTACAAATTTTATATGGTATATCAATGTATTGCGATGGATGTGCAATGGGGGTGGAGTTGCATGAGGTGGGGCCGACTTACCGCATCGCAAACTAAATAAAATAGATTGCAGACGCTCACAAAGTAAAAAAAATGTGATGCAATATCGCAAATCAATGATCGGTGAATGAAAAGCGATGAAACGGTAAATGTGGAAGGGTAAAGAGGAAATGAGAAAAAGGGTAAGTTAACGTATATTTCAATGGAAAATGAAATGGAAGGGAAGCGTGGCGGAGAATGGGTCCCACTTCATATCGCATCGGCGATTTATAAGTTTAGCATTTGATTATTGTAACAAAACTTTGCGATGGCGATATGAGATGAAAGTACAAGGGGTCCTACCAATGGTTTAAGCTTCTCTTTTGTTATACATATGATATGTATTATATATAACCATAATTTATATATAACACGACTGTTCGATGGGTGGCGGAGCTTATAACATAAAGTCTAAAACTTTATAATAAATGGGTTTATAAAGTAATAAGCCCCTAAAGGTTATATACGCGGGTTTTGGGGGTTTGAATGGGATTTTTAATGTATGGGATTATTCTCAACAATTTCATGAAAATGACTTATGAGACAACATGAACCCTATCAATGGAATTGTTTAAACTAATGAGTGATAAAAATGGCTCCACCGGGGATGATGTGCTCCTGTGGTACAACAAATAACATGTAGTTCTAGTGCCATCCCTCTTGAAAATAAAAAACTTCTAAAATTCAGCAGGCCTTCTTCAAACTCTTATGGCCTTCTCCTCAGGCTTAATCTTGATGATTACTGTTGAAAAAAAAAATCTGTACATACTGAAAAAAAATTCTCAGTCTACTTGAGCTTATTGACACACACTCCTACCTACCCTAACAACTGCAATCTTCATGTTTGATTCAAGAAATATGAAAGCTCCAATAAAGCCAGTCAATGAGTTGATTTGATACTTGAACCCCTTGACTGCACTTGAACCAAAAGCAAACTGTATTATGAAATGATAAAGGTAAGAGAAGATGGGTTTGTTTTTCATATTGAAAAAACAATTGAAAATTTGGACTATAGAACTCTTCCATGTAATCAGCTATGGGATCATAGAAGACACAATTTATTGATATCCCTTTTAAGCTCTCAATGAAAAATTGATCCTGGATATCCTTTTCATTTTCTTCATCAAGGCTGAACCTTGATTCCAACTCTACAATATCAAGCTCATAACCACATTCCTCCTTTATCTGCAAGTCAAATGGTATAACAATTTCTTTCTTTTTTGGAGGAGGAAGACTTTCCAAGAAATGTTTAGGATCTTGGAAATCATATGATCCAATTTTTTTTTTTTTTTATAACTAAAACGGTTATAGATTTTTTTATTTATCTGAAAGATTGTGGGATCTTTTCCAATCTAACCCCTTGTACAATACAGATTTCTGAATTCTGCCTGTTTCCTCTATTACAGATTTCAGGGCATTTGAATATAGCTGTCATTGTTAACAAAAATTAGGCTTTTCATGAGTTCACTGCCTTTATTTGCCAATTGGTCCGCTTCACTGTTTAGATTCCTGAGGATGTGGTAAAATTTGCAGCTGTCAAATTCTTGGAGTACTCTTTTCAATCTGTCCGCAATATTGTTGAGGCTAGGGTTGTTGAAACGAGCTCCCTTGTTTAGATTTTTTATAATAAGCTCAGAATCTCCAAAGACTTGAAGTTTTTGAACACCTTTGGCCCTAGCAATCTGGTAGGCTTTGAGAAGCTCGAAGAGCTCAGCTTGGTTGTTGGTCTTCTTACCTAACCCCCAGTAGAATAAATCTTTGGAAAGACCATCTGTTGTATATATGACTCCTCCCGCTCCAGCTGCCCCAGGGTTCCCTTTTGACGCCCCATCGAAGAAGATAGTATGAATGTTTTGTGATCTCCACCAACTTTGGAAGATTTCCTCTTCAACTCTTAAGCGCCATCCCGGCTTTCCATTTTGAGGAGAAGGAGGAATTCTGCCCGGGAGAGGCACAAGGTCCCCTAACCATATCTTTTCTTCTTGCAGCAGAGTAGTGTCTTCTTTTATGTACTGCTGTTTGGCCACTTCAATCAGGAATGCTTTGGCTTTTGCAGCTATTTTCATCGGGGGATGCCTCTCCTCATTAAAGATCTGATGATTACGTGACAGCCAAATCTGCCAACAGACATATTTAGGTAATGCTGTCCAGATTCTACTCCAAAAAGATTTTTGAGGGATATGGTGGGGGTAGAGCTGCCTCCAAGTGGCAAAGAGCTCGGCTGCTGAGTTGAAGATTGGGACAGTGATCTGCAAATCCATTAGGATGAGCCTCCATACCTCCTTTGCCACACTGCAACCTATGAACAAGTGCTGGACTGTCTCTGAGCTGTTGTTACACATCGCACACCTGTGAGGCCCCGCAATGTTTCTTTTCTCCAAATTATCTCTTGTGAGAATTTTATTATGGATCACAGTCCAAATGAAAAAATTCACTTTAGGAGTGGCAAATGGATCCCAAACGATTTTCCAGATTTCTGCATTGTGGTTGCTGTTTCTATTCCCCTGCAATTCTTTATAACCGAGAGCTGTGGAATATAGTCCTGTTGGGCCCCAACCCCAGCAGTCTCTTGCGGCCTTGTGAACCGGAGCCGCATCATCCAGGAGGTCTTCAAGTTGCGCTTGCTGGTGGCTCAAACGATCTGGGACTCCATGAAAGTCCCAGCCCTCCCACTCCCCACGCTGATTCCACTTAGCTATATCGGAAAGGCGTTTAACTCCTGCGCGTTCCAACCAGTCTTTTATCTCTGCAATATCTCTGTTTTCTTGAAGTGGAGCGTTACCCATGATACGATCTTTCCACAGGTGAATGCGTTTTCCGCTGCCTGGAATTCTGTACACCTGTTTTAAAAATTGAGTGCTGCTCTTACAGCAGAGGCTCCAGAGTTGCGTGGTCTTATTTGTGCTTCTGTTTGATATGTTGCTGAGCTCATTGTTTACCTCATACTTTTGCCTCAGTGTTCTGCTAACAGGGTGAGAGGGATCGTGTAGAAGGTTCCACAAGATTTTCCCTCCTAAGGCATAGTTTACCAGCAAGGGATCCCTTATTTGCAGTCCTCCTTCATCCTTTGGCCTTTTGACGACGTCCCAACTCACCAGGTGCATTTTTTTTTCGTTGCCTTTGCCACCTTGCCACAGAAATTGCCTGAGAAGTTTGGAAATCTGTTCCATTACGTTTCTGGGCGCCAAGAGGAACGAAGCCTGGAAAATGGGTAGCGCTGACAACACTGATTTGATCAGTATTACCTTGCCCCCCTTGGTCAACCAGAAACCCCCCCATACAGCTATCTTGTTTTTGATTTTCGAAACTATGTCACTCCATAAATCTCTTTTGTTGATTCCGGAGTTAATGGGCAGGCCAAGATACTTGAATCTGTCCCAGCTAGCTTGACCTTTAAACCCAAGGAGTGTGGTTATGGCTTCGAGTTCTTGTTGGGCAATGTTCCAGCTATACACTTCACTCTTGCTTTTATTCACAGCAGCGCCAGAAACTCTACAATAACTTCTGATGACGGTGTCAAATGCTCGAGCGATTCTTGTGGAAGCTCCTCCTAAGAGGAGAGAGTCATCAGCAAACAATGCATGATTCGAAGAGTCTGCAACTGTTGATGATTTGAGGCCTGGAATGCTACCAACAGCTTTCTCAGCATTTAGTTTTCGACTTAAAGAGTCCGCCATTAGAATGTACAAGTAGGGCGAGAGAGGGCATCCCTGCCTAATGCCTCTCTTGGCTTGAAAGAAGGAAGTTGGACGACCGTTGACTAGTGGTGCAATCCATGGGGAGTCTATGCAAGCTTTGATAAGTTGAACAAAGTCTGGCGAGAAGCCAAAGGACAGCAGTATTTTACAGAGGTAAGATCGATTCACTCTATCAAACGCATTTGCCATGTCTAATTTAATCACCATTCCTTTCTCTTTCCTTTGTCTGCTGGAATGTATTGTTTCCTGAACCTGGATTACATTGTCCAGGATTTGCCTACCTTCCACAAACCCGCTTTGAGAGCAAGAGATCACTCTTTTTAACAGTGGTTTAAGTCTGTTTGCTAACACCTTAGCCAGAATTTTGTATGAAGCATTACACAACGAAATAGGCCTGAATCTAGAAAAATTTTCCGGATTAGAGTCTTTGGGTATTAGTGCTAAGTAGGTTGAATTGGTTCCTCCACCGATTTTTGCTTTTGCCATACATCCTCTTATCATTTTCTGCAGGTCCACCTTTATTATCTGCCAGCAAGCTTGAAAGAAGTGAATTGTGAATCCATCAGGACCCGGTGCCTTGTCCGGCTCCATGGCCCAAATTACATTTGTGATTTCCTCCTCCGTTATTGGTCTGCAGAGATTTGCATTTTCTTCTGGGCTGATGAGATTAGGAATATTTGAAAGAAAATCCCCAGTTTCCTCCTCATTGTTCTGAACTTCTGCATTGTAAAGACTTTTGAAGTGAGCTTCAGCTGCTGCTTTGACTTGTTTGAATCCTTTGCATAGTTGTCCATCTGCTGTTTTGATTTCTGATATATGATTTCTTGACAGTCTTGCTCTGTATTGCCTATGGAAGAATGGAGTATTCCGATCCCCAGCCTTCAACCACAGACTTCTGGACTTGATTCTCCAATATTCCTCTTCCCTTCGAAAGGCTTGATATGCTGTTCGTTGAACTTGAGTTTCTGTTTCCAGCAAATCTGTTGTAATATCTTTGTCTTCCATGTCATTTTGCAGATCTTGCAAAGTGTGAACTGCCTCTTTTCTTTGTTCCGGAGGAGTATATGTTGGCTTTTTGATCCATTCTTTCAAGGCATATTTTGTCTCTTTCAGCTTCTGCTCCCAAACATAGCTTGTGGATCCGGAGATAGGTTTGGACCATGCCTTTTTCACAATGTCTAAAAAGCCATCTCTCTCTATCCAAAGAGGGCTGAATCGGAAAGGTATCGGTCCAAGATCTTCTTCTTCTTCAATTAGGAGTTGTATTGGTTTATGATCAGAGGTAAGTTTTGGCAAAATTTTTGTAATGATAATTTTATTGTTCATCATAATAGAACTTTGCACCAGAAAGCGATCTAATCTAGCAGAGATGTGTTCTAATCCTGTTCGGTTATTGGACCAGGTATAAATGCCTCGAGCTGGGTTAAAGTCCATAAGATCCCAAGTCTGAGAGAGCTCCTCCACTATTGGCAGCAAGGGGTCCCTGCTACTAATTCCCCCCCTCTTCTCTTTTACTTTCAGTACTATGTTTAGATCCCCTGCTATAATGATATTGCTGGGAGAAGTTGTTTCTAAAAAATTAGAGAGGCTGCTCCAGCACTCTCTTTTTTCTGTGTAAGAGACTGGTACATAAAGATTAAAAAGGGAGAAAGATAACTTACTTGCTTTGTGTTTCAATTCTGTGAATATCCAGTGCTGTGTATCATGGGAGTTGTTCAGCTGAAATTGGTCTTCGTTCCAAAGAGTGGCCAAGCCCCCGGAGGTGCCCCTTGCACTAACTGCCTTTCCTGCTTTTGTATTCCACTTTAATCTGCTGATCTCAAGAAGGGCCTGCCCTTCTATTTTTGTCTCTTGGAGCATGAGAATTTCTGAGGGCTCAGCTTTCAAAAGGTCTTTGACAACCTCAATTTTGGAGGGATTCCCCAGTCCTCTACAGTTCCAAGAGACTAGCTTCATTATTTATTGTTTTGTTGGTTGTGGCCTCCCTTGGATGGCCTTGGTCTGGTGTTTCGCCCAATAGACATTTCTATAGTAGGCTGGCTTCCCTGCGTTTTGAGCCTTTCTGCCTCCTCCTCCCTCTTTTCCTTTCTGGATTTCCTCCCTGCTTTTTTTGCTTGACGCTCGAAGGTTTCGTCCTCCGAAGTGTCCGAGCTCTCACTTGGTTTTTTCCTGGCTATATCAGCATATGATAGGTTTGTTGGACTATCTTGGTTTGGTTCTCTCTGGGTAGCTTCCGCTCCCTCTTTGTTTGGAGGTGTAGTTTCTACTTGCTCCTCATTCTCCTGCGTTGGGTTAACTTGGTGGATCTGCTGTTCACTTTCTATTCCATTTGGATTTGCGTCCTCTTCTTGATTTCTTTTGGGCCTGCTGGTTTCCCCATTCTTATTGCCTTTTCCTGAACCTTTTTTTGTGTTTGAGTTTTTCTGCACTAAGATCCACTGGTCCCCATTTTGTTTGTCTCCTTGTTCCTCCGCCTTCTTCTTGCAGTGTTTGGCAAAGTGGCCGTGGCCATGGCAGTGTCTGCATTTAAAAGGCAGCTGCTCATAGTCTAACTCTTGTACATATGTCCACCCAGCTACAGTAAGTTTAATTGCTTCTGGCAACCCTTCTTCCAGATCTACTTCAACACAGATGCGTGCACATGAATACTGATCCTTCCTAGCAGCTTGATCTATGTAATTTCCCAACGCATTTCCTATGATCTGCAGGGTTTTGTGATTCCAGCAATGGAGAGGCAGGTGGGGTAGCCGAACCCAGACCGGGACAGCCGAAGGAACGTCCTGAGTTGGGTCAAAGTCCGGGGACCATTTGTTTAGGTATAAGCCCCGAGGGCCCATGAAATAAGGCCCATTTCTAAATATTAATCCTTTATCATCTGAGTTTTCGAAGACAAAAACAAAGTAGCCCTTACCGACGAAGTAACTTTTGACTCCCTCTTTAATGAGTGGTTTCCAGTTTCTTTGAGTCCATTCCTCAACCGATTTTGGCGAAGGCCAGAGGCCCGTGAACTGGCCTATGAGACCTCTTTCAGCCAGATTCAGAGCAGCTCTGCATGTATCTTCTTCAGGGAGAGCTACTGTTGGGATTGAATCCATCTTTTTCACGAACTTCTTCAGAGACTCAGAGGGAGGTCTCTTTGTTCCAGATGCTACTAAGGTTTTGAAAGCCTGCACCTCCGGAGGCAGAGGAGGGGAGGCAGACTCCCCAATGGCCTCCATGGAGAACGATCACCCGGATCAGGCCTTGCTGGGAACGCAGAGGCAGTCACGGGGCCATCCACGAACACTGCGCAATAAGGCAAAGAAACCAAAGAAAAGAACAGCTGCAGGCAGAAGAGCAAGCCTCCAGGAAACGAGAACGCTGCGCGAATAGCGGTGAAACCACCGGATAGAGCAGCAGCCGGAAGATGAGCGAGCCTCCAGAAAACGAAGCCTGCAAACCAGAGGCAGGAGGAATGCCCCAGGACCGGGCCAGAGCGCCTCTCCGGCAGCCCAGCAATCCGAGCCGAGCAACCAGGTTTTCAAATCTCGGACAAAGTTGCAGAGCGCGAAAATTTTGACTAAGATGGAATATTATTACCCCTATGCTTCAAATGTTGCAATATATGATCCAATTTTAACATCCAATAGTTCAATTTCATTCTCTAATTTTTCAGCAACTAAACCAAGAAAACAAATTTTATTTTCAGGTGTGAGTCGAATGGATTTCAAACAACAAAATACTATTGTTGAGAAATGTTCATCTATTTGAAATTATGCTAACTCATCCCTTACATTTTGTAACATTTCATCATATAAAGGGTTTGACACATACCCTGTCATCGTGGATCACCATGAATGTTCTGAAATCTAGATTCTTCCCAGTGAAGTCGCTCTGAACTTGAAGCTCGGGATCTTGAACAATGGAGTTGCCAGGTGAATGGTACAACCTTCCTGTGTTTGGCTTCTATTCACCATCAGAAGTCAAATATGAACCTTGTTGTTCTTCCCAGAGAAAATTTAGACCTTCGTCCCCAGCAATGGCGCCAAAATTTTATCACCAAATTGAGTCCTATTGGGCTGCTTCAATGGTTAACTTGGAGTAACTATTTCAAACCAGCTTTTGACTGAAGATTAGCCTCTTTAGTCTGAGAGGGATCTCTCAAATTATCAAAGGATTTACTCAATTAGGTCTTAAAATATATGTCTAACTCTGTGAGTGTTTTAGTGTATGTGATTGCAGGTGAAAAATGAGGAAGATTCATCTACCATTGGGCTTATGGAGTCAATAAAAGGAAATCAATGACAAGCATTCCTACTTATGGAAGCTGGGGCTTTTTCTGTTTCAATGATAAAGCAACACTAACACATGGGAATAATCAGTATTTCAAAGCTAAAAGGAAGTTAGAGCATATATGATATGAATTATGAGTAATTTAGCATCAATACTACTGGAAGAAAGATATAAAAGAGACATATAAGTCCATTGAAACACATCAAGAATCTCAGATAAAGCAAGAAAAGTCATTGACTGTCTATTTATGATATCATAAATTACAATAGTAGCTGTGTCAAAAGCATTCTCCAACCCTTTTATATTCGATTTTCAGTCTATAAATAGACTCCTTTTACATTGCATAGGATGTTGGATCATCAAAACTTAACTCTGACAGCTAAACATAACTGACAATTCTATTTCTGGAACATAAAAAGACACCTATTCACTTTAAGAGTTTATCTCCTAATAGGACTCTACTTACATTTATTTCCTCCACTTCTCTAATAGTGGGACCATTACATAGATAAGGATCAGGTGCTCGAATGGAATTATCCATTATAAAAAAGAATAAATGCCCTTACTGAAACTACAAAATAGTCATCCTATTTTTAAGGAAATGATGACATGGAATTTGCTTATTGTTGAGTTGAATTGACTCTTTTTTCCTGTGTTGCGCTATTGCTAATGTGATGATGAAGTGGGGCAGTTTTGGATGTGGACCTCAATTTGTTGATATGCTGATAGAAGAGCTGAGAGCTATGCTGATAGATCTCATGTGTAAACAGAGTATTGAACGCTTTTGCTGTCTAACATCGACCTTTATGTTGTTTTATTACCCAAAATCCTCTTGTTGTGTTAAAACCTTTTTATAAGAAAAATAGCATGAAAACCGATATGCCGGACCTGAAATATTTCAAATTCAATTATGAATCGCATCGCATCCGCGCACTTCGCAACCTTTACAATTTAGTTTATAAAGAATATGATCGACGATGCGATGCAATGGGGAGGTGACGTGGAGGGTAAGTGGGGCTAGACTGTAGCACACATCGCAATTCGTAGCATTTAGTTATAAGTGTGGAATATGTAAACTTTAAAAACTGCGAAGTGCGATGCATGGGGGAGGAGATGAGTGATGTGGCAGGGAAGAAGTGGGACCAGACTGTAGCTTTCAACTTTTAGTTATATGCTACGGGGGTTAACTTTTAAAATTTGCTAAGTGCGGGGAAAAGGGACCCACTGGCTATGTGGCGGAGTTTAATGAATAAGCGAAGGTTTAAGAGGTAAGTGTTACAAATTTTATATGGTATATCAATGTATTGCGATGACTGTGCAATGGGGGCGGAGCTACATGAGGCGTGGGAGACTTACCGCATCACAAACTAAATAAAATAAATTACAGGCGCTCACAAAGTAAAACAAATGTGATGCGATATCGCAAATCGGCGATTGGGGAATGAAAAGCGATGAAACGGTAAAGGTGGAAGGGTAAAGCGGAAAGGAGAAAAAGGGTAAGTTAACATATATTTCAATGAAAAATGAAATGGAAGGGAAGTGTGGTGGGGAATGGGTCCCACTTCATATCACATCGACGATTTTTAAGTTTAGCATTTGATTGTTGTAACAAAACTTTGTGATGGAAATATGCAATGAAGGTACAAGGGGTCCTACCAATGGTTTAAGCTGCTCTTTTATTATACATATGATATGTATTATATATAACCGTAAGTTATATATAACACGACTGTTCGATGGGTGGCAGAGCTTATAAACATAAAGTATAAAACTTTATAATAAATGGGTTTATAAAGTAATAAGCCCCAAAAGGTTATATACGTGGGTTTTGGGGGTTTGAATGGGATTTTGAATGTATGGGATTATTCTCAACAATTTCATGAAAATGACTTATGAGACAACATGAACCCTATCAATGGAATTGTTTAAACTAATGAGTGATAACACAATCCATGGCCTGAGCCAACGTGACCACTTCAAGAAATTTATTAATATAAAGAAAGAAAATTTACATAAGCTTCTCTCATAAATGGTTACCAGAAAATGACCCTCTATGCTCTTTAAATAGAGATCATGGACCAATAGAGTGTTAAGCCATAGATCAAGTGTCGGTAATACCAAGGAGAGAGTGAACCTGTTATGAAACCGAATCCAAAAATAGAAGAAAAGAGAGATCAATGCCTTAGAAATCAACTACTTCGAGGGGGAAACCTCCTTTAAATTACATAAATGAAAAATTATTAAATGATACAAATGAAAAAACCTCCTTTCTACATATAGGAGTCCAATGGGTCACAATATAATCCTAGCTGACATAACAATAACAATGTAAGGGCACAAAAATAACAATAGTGGGCTTCTATGGGGCACAATAATAACAATATGGGGACTACATGGGAAAACAAATAACAATAAGGGGGATATAATAACAATAACAATAAGGGATACACTAGTATTATAGGGACCTAACATGCCCCTCTCCTTCAAACAAGTGTTGTCATCAATGCTTGATTATTTATCGATGCTTGTGTATAAAATTATCATCCTCCCATGTGGAATATTCAACGGATAAGTTCTTCCACTTACTGAGATACTTTGAAATTGATCGATTTCATAGTTGTTGATTTCTTGTTTCTGTGACTGCTTCAGAACTTCTTTCGCTACAATGTTGATCTTCCTGTTGTTTCATTCGATACTGCACCAAAGTTAGGTTATCCTTTGAGAGTTGGAGAAAGTGTTGTTGATAATCGATGTGATATTCCATTGATTTATCATCCATATTAGATTTCATTTTATTCTTCAAACAATCCAACTTAGCCTCCATGACTGCTTTTAAACCATCTATGTCATATTTGGTTGCTCTTTGTAAGATCAAAATTTGTTGCATTTGGTACCGTAATTTTGATATTTCATACTTCAATTCTTCCTCTTCATGCGTCATAGTAGAGCTTTATGAAGACTTAATGGGTGTGTAATTATTTTTGGGAGACATTATATAACTCAATACTAATATATATATGCTTCAGTGTGCCCTTGGAATCAATTCAATCTGATTTTTCGAAAACAAGTTATACAAATTTGTTTAAAAAATACACATATTTTTCTTGCTTTTGAGGAGCTCGAAATTGAAACTGATTTATCTCTATAGTTTCGGATCCCCAAGATCTAAACTTCGGTTTTGTATTAGCCCTCTAAGTCCTCTTTCCAATTCCACAGATCTGACATGATTTGGATTCTTAAAGACAAACTTATTCCCAATCTCCCACAATGACCTAATTATGGACTGGTTCAGTAGAGCGAAGTTGTAGGACGTGGCATGTGTTACTGTTTCCTCCTTTGACTATGAAAGTGATACAAAGGAAACTATAGACCATGTGATTTTGGTCACTTTTTACAGATTCCAATCCGATGCTCAGAGAGAGAGTTATGCTGATTTTCCCAAATTAGGGGAATTTTGAGGTCTAAAATGGGCCTCCTATGAAAAATGTACAACAAAAATAAAATTTATAAGAACCAATAGGATTCAAGATGATGATGTCAACCATGGGGGATGATTAACCATTTTTGGAGTAAAAAAGTACAAGGAATAAAAAATAATAAAATAATAAAACTACTTTTCAACTCGTATTTCCAACTTATCTCCCTAAGTGTTTACTCAAATTTCGAGTAGGAGTACTCGCTGGATGCAAAATTTAATTTCTCATCCAAGGAGTACCCATGTTGCATACTTTCGATGGACCCTCCTACATGAAAAATGAGAAATACATGAAAAAATCATGTTTTTCATGTATATCTCATTTTTCGTGTCGTAGGGTCCATCAGGGGTACTCCTTGAATAACAAATTAAATTATGCATCCAACAAGTGTTTCTGATCAAAATTTGAGCAAAAACTTAGAGAGATAAGTTGAAAATACAAGTTGAAAAAATAGTTTTATTATTATTTATTCTTTTATTCGCTCTAAAAGTTGATGATGTAATCTAACATTATTTTATTATTTCCACTATTATTTTATAATTTCCTTATGAGGCCCAATTTAGACCTCAAAATTCCCCTAATGGGTCACCTCTTTGAAATGAAATTTGGGAGCCTGCAAAAACCCTAACTTCCACAGATCATATCTTCGAAAATATTGTGAACCAAGATCTGAAAATTTTACACTAAGTTCCTCAGGATTTCTTCGCAAATGGGTTTTTTTTAGCTTCTGAACCTTCGAATAAAACAAGTTATAACTAAAATTTCATGATGATCTGTTTGAAGCAGCGAAACCATAGAATCCAAAGCTCCAATACCAAATGTTATGAAACTAGCTCCAAAAATAGAAGAAAAGAGAGAACAATGCCTTAGAAACAAGCCACTTCGAGGGGGAAACCTCATTTACATTACAGAAATTAAAAATTCTTGGATGATACAAATGAAAAAACCTCCTTTCTATACATAGGCGTCCAATGGGTCACAATATAATCCTAGCCGACATAACAATAACAATGTAAGGGCACAACAATAACAATAGTGGGATTTTATGGGGTACAATAATAACAATATGGGGACTACATGGGCAAAACAATAAAAATAAGGGGGCTATACTAACAATAATAATAAGCGGATACACTAGTATTATAGGGACCTAACAAAACTGTCGGATCAATACATATCGTGATCGTCAGATTATAAGTTACAAATGTACATAGTAAAGAAACACACTTTACCTAACTCTACGCTAGATCAAGTTATACTTAAATATTTCCTATGTGTCGGAATATCCTAAAATCCACCATTAAGAGCAAATTGGGATAAGATTGAAGGATTTACAAAGTTGATACAATAGGAGACTATTTCCTATGTGTCAGAATATCCTAACAATCAATACACTCGCTAAATGGATCTGATCACTTATCTAGTAGAGATAGAACCAACCCCATTCGAGGAAGAAATAAAGCACCTGTATGGGTTGATGCTATGGTAGAGGAATATGATTCCACTGTCAAAAACAGTGTTTGGGAAGTGGTCGCAAGACCAGTAGAAAAATCAATGGTAGGTTCGAGATGGATTTACCAAGTAAAACATGCAACAAAAGGAAGCATAAAGAAGCACAAGTCCAAATTTATGGCCAAGGGGTACTCTCAAGTTGAAAGGATTGAATATGATGAGACCTTTTCTCCTATGGAAAGGTACTCTTCCATAATATGGATGTGAAAATATTCCTCAATGAAGTTATTGAGGAGGAGCTATACATTGAAAAACCTGAAGGTTTTGAGACCTTAGACAAAGAGTAGCATGTGTGAAAACTCAAGCGAGTGTTTTATGGGTTGAAGCAATCACCCCATGCTTGGTACACCAGGATCAATATCTACCTCACCAGTTTGGGCTTCACCAAAGGCAAAGCGAATGAAAGCATTTACCACATATTGGTAGAGGGTAAATTGTTGATTATTGTCTTATATGTTGATGACTTGATTTTAATTAGTGATGAAAAAATTATCAAGCATTGCAATGAGGACCTTTCAAGAGAGTTCGAAATGAAGGACATGGGTCTAATGCACTATTTCCTCGGTTTCGAAGTATGACAAGGAGAAGGGGAAATGTTTGTCTCTTAGAGCAAGTATGCCAATGAGATACTTTATAAGTGTCACATGGATATATGCAAAACCATGGAGGTTCATATAGCAACCAACTAGAGGAAAGAGGGTGCCACTTCAGGTGAGGAAGTGGATTATATTGTGTACATGCAGTTGGTGGGTTCACTCATGTATCTGGGGAAAACACGACCAGACATGTGTTACGCAGTCAACCAGTTGAGCCAAGCCATGGTTCGATCGACCAAATTATTTTGGAGGGCTGCTAAACATGTTCTATGGTACCTTAGTTGCATCACTCAGTTTGGAATATGGTAGAAACATACATAGGGAATGAAGCTATGTGGCTTCACAAATGCAGATTGGGTGGGGAGTCCATCATAACAAAAGAGCGCATTAGGAGGAATTTTCAGTGTTGGTTCTGCAATGATTTCTTAGTACAACATGAAGCATAGATTTGTGGCACTCAACTCAACAAAAGCTGAGTACGTGGCTACCAATCAAATAACATGTGAGGAAATTTAGATGAGAAAGCTTCTTGTTGGGTTATTTGCTTATATGATGGATCCTATTGTGATTTATTGTGATAATCAAAGTTGCATCAAGCTCTCTGAAAAATCCTATTTTTCATGATTGATCTAAGCACATAGATATCTGATACCACAGTATACGAGATTATGTGCATAGGCTGATCATGTTGTTGTAGTACATTTCGATAGAGGAACAAGGTGCAAACATTTTGACAAAAGCTTTGTCAAGAGGTAAAATCAAGTTCCATAGAGGCAAGATTGGGGTGGTACATTATCCCTTTCTTTATGAGAGGGATTATTGAAAATGTAGCAAGAAAATATAGTTTTTACTTTGCCTTGGTAAAACTAGATTAAAATTTGAATTTGAATTTCAACAGAATACTTAGAGGTAGTTAACTTAGGTGATGTAACTCTTGTAACTCAGTTAATTCGAGTTGGATACACTTGATTTCAATTTAGTATGATTGATTGCTAATTTCTAGCAATCTTTTTTAGCTAAGTTGAGTTATTGTTAGTTAAACTAGTTCCAATTGTTGGAGAAAATAGTGGAGGGTCAAGTTTTGCAGTGTAACTTCACTCACATTCAGTGATCATCCAGTTAGCGGATCAATCATCCCAAAAGAACTAATGCATGTAGATAATTCGAGTTACCTAGTTGAGATTGGGGTTCAAGGGAAGTGTATTATCAATTGTAAACTAATCCAAGTTGTACAGGTGGTGCATGTAGTCAAAGGATGGGCCTATAGGAATCGCGCAATCCAATTGAGGAATTTCCCTAAAAATTTGGGGCTAATTCCTCAATGAAAAATTTAAGGAAATAGGAGCTTGGAGGCTTGAAAATTTGGCTAAGTATTGGTCAAGTTCAGTCAGTTAGGTAGAGAGGATAGAAGGTATAGGTGTAGGTTATGCTCAAGCTTGAGCAGGCATATTGTATTAATCCAGATTCCTTGATTAATGCAATACAAATAGTAATGGGTTTTGAGCAGTTGCTTTCACCTAGATAAATATCTGGGTATGTGTGTTTAATATTGATCCATGTTAATTATTTTTTTTCTCGATCATGAATTTTCTTCCGCAAATAAATATAATAACTTCTAGTCTTGTGATTTAGTAAATTTCATGAGAATTTTGGAATCTACACATTAATTTCTACAGGTGTGGTATTTCCGGATATTATTAGAGAGTGTCTCAGTGTGATAGGTTACTGCATGCACTTGCTGGGTGAGAACTGCATCAATAGCATAGTCAGAGGCATCTATATCAATTTTAAATGGCTGTTGTAGGTTTGGAAATGCGAGGACTGGTGTAGAGTAAAGGCAACACTTCAACTCAACGAATGTATTCTATTGTGAATCATACCATTTTTTTTTTTACTTTTGCTCCACCTTTGGTAAATTGAATCAAAGGCCAAGTGATATGAGAGAACCCCAACACGAACCTTCTATAGAAATTGGCAAGGCCCAAAAAGTTGCGAAGCTCTGTTAGAGTCGTCGGGGCTGGCCAATCCTGAATGACTTGGATCTTAGCTAGATCCACATGTAGAACTTTATCATCAATTATGTAGCCAATATATTGGACTTAGTTCATGCCAAATAAGCATTTCTCAAAGTTTGCATATAGTTTGTGCTGCCGCAGGGTTTGAAGGACATGCTGAATATGTTGCAAGTGCTCTACCCAACTCTTTTTGAAGATGAGGATGTTGTCTAGATATATAACCATGAACGAGTTGGTGAAAGGCTGAAATATCTAATCCATCAGCCTCATAAAAGTTTCAAGGGTGTTTGTCAAAACCAAGGGCATTACCAACCACTCAAAGAGACCCTTCGTGGATTTGAAGGAAATCTTCCATATATTTGTGGGTTATTGTAACTTGGTGATATCCATAATTCAAATAAATCTTGATAAAGTACTTAGCCCCCTTGAGCTGGTCAAGAAGGTCATCAATTCATGGGATCGTGTATATGTTCTTGACCATGATTTTATTCAGTGCCTGATAATCAATGCCGAGTCTCTAAGTTCCATATTTATTTTGTACGAGTACAATTGGGCTCGTACAAGGTGAGGAACTTGGTTGAATGTGCCCTTTTTGTAGCAAATATTAGATATGCTGCTTTGTTTCCTCGTTTCCAGAAGAGAGTGATGATATATTGGCCCATTAGGTAGAGGTGCTATGGGAGTCAGATCAATCAAATGCTTGACCTGAAAATGCAAGGAACCTATTTGGGTGAGGAGAAGATGTCCCTGTACTCTTCTAGGACCTTATCAACTTGCTTCTGCTGTGCAACATAACCATTTCTGGGGGCCATGGATGTGGCCATGATCTTCCCCTTTGAGAGTGAATCAGGAAGAAAACAAATTTCCCTATTTGGGATATCATGTTACTGCATTGCTTAGTATATATCATGGAAATGGTGGTAGGTTGGGATACCTCTGATATCCCGTATAGTTTTCTTCCCAAATTAATAATAAAAATACGAGGTATGGACTCATACATAGAATGACGCTTCCACAAGCATGGTTTTCCTAATAAAACATCACAAATTCAAGGGGATAAACATCACACAATACCTCGTCCGTGAAGGGCTTGATTCTGCATGGAAGGTGACACTACTGGATGACGTGGATATCTCACCCTTGGTGGAGCCGCCCAATGTTGTATGGTTATGGGTGTGGTGTTTTCAGTAGGCGTAAATTATTAACAACATTTTCTGAGATTATATTATTTTGTCTCCCACTAACGAAAATGAAATACAATGGGGAACCCTTCATCCACATCTGGGAGTGGAAGAGACGCCCCCCCCACGCCACGCGCCCCCCCCCCCCTCCCCCAATAATATGATTCCCCTTGTTTGGTTTTGGATTAGAGTCAGAACATGATTATGACTTTGAATATTTTATCTTGGCCACTAATATCTGTTTGGCGTGATATTAATTTTTGTCATGAGTGGGGCTCTTGTGGAACTCAGACCACCGTCTTCTGTCCTTCTTCGTCTTCACCATGCTATTATTTTCTTGTGGCTTTGATGGGTTGTCCTAGGTCCCTCTACCTTGGCTCTGTCCTTTATTATATCATTTGGAAGTGCCTTTTCCCTACTTTAGATTTGTAGATCCAAACTCTCGCTTCTTATATTTAAATCTATGCTTGCTATTGAAAGCATATTGGTACATTTCACCAAGCACAAATATGTCTAGGAAATACATCTCTGATTGGATGTGTTTGTGAAGACATCTGCGGTACTTAGGTCTAGTTGTTGCTTAGAGTATTTTATACCTAACTTCGTGCCATAGTGTGGTCCATTTTATGTGATTGTCTTCATAGCTCCCTACATGGTAATATTGTTCCTTAATGACATCTCAAAAATAATTATAAGAGGGCACTACTGAAAGTAGTGAGGGTTCCTCCTTGTCCCTATGCTCACAGTAAGTTTCCCCACAGTCCTCGACATGGGTGGCGGCCTTGAGAAGTACCAAAGTAATATTTTCCCTATCGGAAAAATTAGGGTCTGAAAAATATCCTTCTAGTAAAGTTAACCATCTATATAGAGCATCTGCATCTATCTCGCCTTCAAATATAAGAATCTCAAAGTTAAGTTGTACCTTAAAGGGGGTGACACCTCCAAAGTGACTACTGGATGAAGATGCTTCACCCACTGGTATTCACCCAAGGATTTGGGAAAAAATATCCATCATCTCATTCCTTTGTCACTTGAGGGTCTCTTCGAGCAACAATTTGAATGGATCTCCTGTTCCCTCATCTTTTTTTTCTTCTACCATGGGAAGATGTTGGGGTCAACAAGGCCGATATTGCAAGGATTCAACCAATTCAAGTCCCAATTCATTATACCCTGACCTCCTTGGGGACATGCACAAAAAAATAGTGAAAGAGCCAAGTTTAAGGAAGAATTATCAAACAATTCAAATTCTAAAAAAAAACCCATTAAAAAACCTCCTCACAATACCCCTTAGTCTACCTTCCATAAGACCAATTCACATACTTCCACTGATTTCAAGCACTTAAAAATACATACACCAACAATAATTGTTTTGTTGAGGTCAAGAAACCAAATTCCCCCTTGCATTTGTTTCTATTGAAAATCTTATCAAAGTAGACCCCTCTCTCATCCTCATGGCTACTAATGAAGCCGATACCTCTACTACATCTCTGTTTACCCATAGTTGTCAGATCCAGAATGAATTGGATTCTCTTATCCTTAATAATGGGATTCAAAAGAAACTTGTGGCCTAGGACTTAGTTCAACGCCTTAACCTTCGGATCACTCCACACCTAGCCCCATGTAAGTTCAGTTGGGTACAAAAGGAAAGCCCTTGTCTTACCATCTCCCAACATTTTTTTGTGAACTTTTCTATTTCTACTTTCCAAGATACTATAGTGTATTATGTTTCTCATCTCTATTATGCCACTATATTACTAAAAATTGTTGGAATTATGATGTATGTGTTGTCCTTGATGAAAACCCACTTGTAGCAGAGTAAGTATGTGTTGACAGGATGTGTACATAGGTTAGTTCAAATGTGACACAGTGATGGGAAAAAGTGACAGAATGATGGGACAGAGGTTTGCAGGTCAGAGACAGAAGAATTATGAAGGTAAATATTTGAAGAAATATATGCGGTTTATATGAGGCAAAATCACGTATACACGTGGATATGAATAAGGAAAGGAACGTACATTCAACGCACTATGATTCATTAAATACCAAAGGTATTTACCATGGTATTAGCCCACAATATCGAACGTAGTAACAACTATTTGATCCCGTCAAATATTACCACCGACACTAGTGTGGTTTTGGCTCATGGTATTGGCTAAGGCTCAAGCTATACAAGGAGGAGAATGTAAAAGTGTTAAAGAGTGCATGAGTGAGGGTGATTAATGAATACTTCAATCTGAAGTATATTTGCATGGTATGGGCTATAGTTGATTGGTTGATCTGAAATAATTATGCACCCATGAATATAATGATAGATCAAGATCATTAGACTTGAAATGACTATGTATTGCATGATTTATTTATGGGTTGATTAGATATGTGATTTGATGTCTATTTATTACCTTGAATGTCGTGAACTGGGTATGTCTAAAGTTATGATGCACAACACTGTTATAAGTTGAAAGTTGCAGATCTGTATGTGAGTTTGACACAGGAAAAGTGCGTACACACACGAGTTCTGTTCTGCATAGTAGTGTATATTTTCTGAAGTATGTTGAGATATGTAAGAGATTTTGGTTATGGATAAGTGCGTATACACACAGAAATATTTTATGGAAAGCACGTATGAAAACTAGGGTTTCTGCTGAAGAATATGTTTGATCTATTTATTCAGTATTGCTGTGTTTCTGCTGTCTGTCAATGAAGTCTTCATATAGATCTAGGTTGTTGATACTGTTAGTTGTATGTGATTGAAGATAAGTGATTGGTTGGTTGATTGGTGTGTTGAGATTCAAAAAGATGATGAGCTTAGTGAAAAGAGTTGCCTTCACTAAGTGGGCCCACATGCTATTTTTTGGTGCAAGTCTATTTTTAGACTATGTCTATTTTTAGACATTTCGATCATATTTCAGAAGTTGCAGGATGCTATTTGTGGATGGTTGATCAAGTTGGAAAAATACATGAAATTCTATTTTTAGAATATTGGGCGAAGTCTATTTATAGATCGTCAATCTAAAAATAGATGCATGTCGATTATTATTAGCTCTTAATAATAACCGTACTCTAAAACAACAACTTATTCTTCGGAGCATCAACAAAGGTAACAAAATGCGGCACAACAATTACGTATGAACACGCTATTCCTATGGGTTTACATCGAGTTATCGTACGGAGGACCTAAATAGAACTCAAGTGGCAATAGTTAACACATACCGAAGAAGTAGTTATGAGTTGTATTTGTTGTATTCAATGAACTCGCAATTGAATTAGCTGAGCTAGTTGTATCTAGTCTAATTGATTGATACACTAGTGAGAGTGGAGTGAATTAATTCACAAATAATAACTCATTAATCAACTGAACAATACATCAGTTAACTACAGTGCATGGCAGTTTCAGTGGAGACCAGTGGAGATATAGGTGAAAGGGAAAGATAGACTATCTGTTGTGACTATTAGTGATGCATTGATTGCATCAAACACACATGGATATTCCAATGAGGATTGCACAGTCAATCCAAGAGTAATTCGAATTCATTTAGAGCTCTTCTTCAGCAGAGATTGCGCAATGGAGGCAGGCTAGCAGGTGGCAAAGATCGTTGCATGGATTTGCAAGATTAGGCTTGATTAGTGTATGACGATTGTACTATACTGAGGGCTTGTGATAAGCTTTGTACGTTTGTATGAGATTGTCATATGATCTCCATGTTACATAATATATAGTTGGGGTTTTCAGCTTCAGGCTTTCTCGGTTAAAAACTGTGTTATGTGCGATTGAATATTTTTGTTTATGCTTCACATGTGTGTGCAATTAATTTTTCCGCAAAATATTAACAAGTGGAATAGATTCAGTATCTTACATAAATTTAAATAGTGTGAGATCAGGTGGATCTTGGACATATGCATGCTTAGTGCATATAATTTCTACATGGTGATTGGTTGAATGAATTGGTACAATGATATGTTTCAGTTTTGATGTATGGTATTGGGATTAAATGAGTGTAGTGGGTCTAGTCTGAAAAGTTGATGAAAAGTGGCCTATAAGTTGTAATGTATTGAAGCAGGTGGATCCAATGTGAAAATTTATGAAACATGGTCCACAATGGTGCTAAGGGTTGGAGCCTTCAATGAGGGGGTCATAGCTCCCTTCCAGTGGGTGTTGGTAAATGAGATCAGGGGGTTGGAGCTCCCTTCTAGTTGGAGATGGATAATGAGTGAAGGTTGTAGCCTTCTGTAGGTAGGTGCATGTGTGATGGTATGTGTTTGTGCCAGTACAATATTTTAACCAGTTTTTTTATAATAACTATTGAAGACAAAGATGAAAACAACATTGGTTTTCTCCTACATTGGGTTTCCACCTTAAATATTGGTGTTTATGTGTGTTGCTTATGTGTGATGGTTTACTCTATTCTTACTGCACATATTTACTGCTTATTAAACTTCTAATGAATCAATGATGCATTGGTTTAAGTGAATAAAACGAAGACTTATCTGGATTATAAGCTTATTGGATATACACTAGTTTCCTGAATAATAGTCACGTACATACACTAGTTTGCTTCAGTCAAGTCGTGTATAAAAACCATAAAAATAAAAGTAAAATTTTAAGTGAATTTTAAAATACTGATTCACTCCCCCCCCCCTCAGTATTTTTCCCAACAATTAGTATCAAAGAAAGTCCTTCTGAAGAAGCTTGATCGCTTGAAGGAGATTCGTCACATGGGAAGGAAGAAAAAGAAGGAAGCTACTCAAAGGAAGAAGAAAAATAAGAGAACGTGCGCAACAATGAATGAAGCAGATAAAACATGTATTGATTATTGTTCTTGTGATCCACCATTAGGGAAATTTTGAGGTCTAAAATGGGCCCTCTAAACAAATAATAAAATAATAGCTAAAATAATAAAATAATATCTATGAATTTGCAATTCACTTTTTGCACCAAAATGCATGTAACCATGGTTAAATTCAATTCAAAAGTTGTACTAAAAGAAAATTAGTAAAAAAATTGTATTGATGTGACTATAAATAAGAATGAGATTTTCTAGAAAAAATCATTATCATTCCACAACTAATGCATTTTTCTTACTTAAATAAATTAAAATGAAATATAAATATATATTCTTAAATTCTTAATTATATAATATACTATTAATTAAAATTTGTATTATCGAAATTATATAATAACATGTAATTAATATACTATATAAAAATAATATAATATAATATATTATTTTATGTATGAATTTTATATTACATATTGAATTGATTTGATTTATAAATAAATATTTGAAAATATACAAATATAATATTTATTGAAAAGTGTGTAAATATATGAAGATTGTGTAGGGATATGCATTGTTTCTTTAAAAAAATATGAAATGACAATAATAATATTTTATTCAAAAAATGTGAAATGACATTTATTATGAGTACTTTACTTTATGACTTTAAAATTACTTATAGCACTACCATGGTTAACCATGAATTTTTATCTACCATTGAGAAAGTGACAAGTAAGTACCTTTAACTCAAGCAATGCCACCTCAACCATTAAGGGTGATAACATCCCCTAAAATGTGATTGGTTCTCATACAGTAAATTTTGATTATACATTTTCCTTATGAGGCCCATTTTAGACCTCAAAATTCCCCTAATGTTCCTTGTTCATGCAATATTAAAGATAGTGATTATGAAAGTGAAAGTAATGTAATGGACTTAGAAGCAAAAATTAAAAAGATAAAAAATGAAACTGAAGATCAAAAAATTCTATTTAATGAAAGGGATGTATCTACAAATATGTGATTACTAGATTGAATAATCAGTTGCAAGAAAGAAACTCAATTGAGCAGATGAACAAAGAAAAGATAGACCAATGTAAAAGGCTATAGGATGAAGTATCATCACTCAGAAATAAGGATCTTAAAGAAAGAACCAATCATTGTGAAGGACTTGAAGTAGAAATCATCTCCCTCAAATCAAATAAGCGGAATGAAGAACTGCTTCAAACATGTGAAGAACAAGAAAATGCGTTGAAAGAAGAGATTCTCAAATTAAAAGAGCAAGTAGAACAAGGAAAAAAGGTTGAAGAAGGTATGAAGAAGAAGTATCTAGAAAAGGAAAAGTAGTACCAAAGAATGGAGGTTGAGGTAAACATTTTTAAAGTTAAATTAGAAAAAAAAATATAAACATTTGATATTTCAATAAAGTACTAAGGTTCTGGATAATATTCTTAGTAGTAAAATGTCTCCTTCTATTAAATTTTGTCTTGGTTTTCATGAAACTATTAAAGGAGAATCTAGTTCACAAGTTAGTGCTAAAAATTAAAGCGACAACAATGCAAAACCTAAAGTGTTTAAAAATATAAAAATCCAACCTGATAAACAACCAAGGATCATGAATCCTCAAAGGAAATCATTCGCACCTAACTATAGAAGTGCCAATCGATTCTCTCCTCTGATCAATAATGTTGAATGCTTTATATGTCATAATTATGGACATGTTGTAGGCAATTATAGAAGCAGATTGTTTCGGCCGCAGAAAAATAGAAACTACACAGAAATACCTTCATCTCATAGGTACTTAGGTGTCTTTAAGGGATATTGTTTTTTTGCAACATATTTGGCCATAGATCTGTTGATTGCAATAGAAGGAAAATGAGACAACATATTATGATTCCTCTGCTCCCTTTTTTGGTCACATAAGACGTTATGCTTGTAACAAGTTTGGGCATGTAGAAAAATAATGCAGGAATGGATCAATGAATCAACAAAGACATCATGGAAGACAAACATATGATATCATAAGACTGAATAAATATGGATCCATCAACATTCCTCTTAACAAGCAGAAAGAAGAAGAGATAAGATGTGGTCTTGCTCTTTGTGCATTTGAAAATGAAGATGAATGGTACATAGATAGTGGATGTTCTCATCACATGACTAGTGATAAGAGTAAGATGGAGTCTCTCAAGAAAAATCAATATGGTAAGGTTATTATTTCAAATGATACTCCAGAAAAATTGTTGGGAAAAGGTAGAGAAAAAATTAACAAAAATAGAAATGCAAATAATACTTTATTATTTCAAGGCCTAAAAAAAACATATTGACTGTAGGCCAAATGGCAGATAAAGGAAATGTAATTGTGTTCACATCAACCAAATGCAAGGTCATGGATGAAGAAACTACAAAGGTCATAGTAAGGGGATACATAAACGGTGATAAATTATATGTGTTTAAATATCTGAACTCTCGCAGATATAAGGAGGATTCAAACTTAAACTGAAAGAAGAAAAATTCCATTGCAGTCCATCTTTCTTGAAAGAAAACTATTAACATTAACTATAATATATGATGGTTGGTTTGTTAATTCTGATTGCTTATATTTCTGAAAGTGCATCTATTGTGATAACAAAAGACAGGTACAGGCTGAAAAATCTTAGGGGGAGTTGAAGCTATGAAATTTTTAGAATTTCACTTTCTATACGTGGATTTTATGAAAGACAGTCGTGTATGTACACAATTTCCTGTACAAACAATCACGTATATTTTTCTATGATAGAAAAACAGTGGGAAAAACTCAAGAAATACTGTGAGATGCTTTGACTTTCTCGGTTTGATGGTGATGGTTACACTCTACTGATGTGGTATTTAGTTATGCTTATCTATGATTTTGACATTGATGACTATCTGATTTGTGAATAGTCTTTGATGTATGAGTTGATATGATCAATGAAAAAGTAGCAAAGGTTTAGGGGGAGCATTAGCCTTGCTAGTTGTAATGCATTTTTGGCATTATGTTTGCTTAAGATGCTGCTAAAGACGCTCATGTTTTTTATTGATGATGCATATATGAAGTCCTTTCTATGGTTACTTGATGATGATGTTGCTGCCATGGATGATACATCATTTCCTTATATTATGTCATTATGCTATGATTTCTCTCTAATGAGGTATTTTTCTCTTGGTTATAAATGTCATATCTGTCATTTGATATAAAGTTCATGTAGAGACCTATGATATAATAATTGTCATATTCAGTCATGTATGGAATTTTGGGTGATTGAGTCAAATATGTAACCCCACTTGGTTGGGTGATTGTGTCAAAGATGTAACCCCACTTGGTTGGGTGATTGATGTAAGAATGAGTCCTTGGTGATAGAGTCATACTAAGTTGAGTTATAGAGTCATGTACTTCATTAAAAAAAATTCAGAAGATTTAGCATGTGCTTAGGGGGAGCATGGTCAATATAGTGCATATCAGATCTACACTGCTCATGTCTCTACAAGGAAAGATAAACATTTTTTCAACATTGATTTTCCATTTTCCATTGATGTCAAAGGGGGAGAGTAACTTGGTGTTTGATGTGCTTTACATGTATCTATAGGTTGTGGTGATCAAACACCAACGTGGTTTCCATCCTGTCCAAAGAGGGAGATTGTTGACATTATGATGTGTGTTGTCCTTGATGGAAACCCACTTGTAGCGAGGTAAGTATGTGTTTACAGGATGAGTACACGTGTCATTTCATAGGTGACACAATGATGGAACAAAGTGACAGAATGATGGGACTGAGGTTTGCATATCAGAGACAAAATAATTATGAAGGTACATTTTTGAAGAAATATACGGGGTTATATGAGGCAAAGTCACGTATACACGCGGATATGAAGAAGCAAAGGCACGTACATTTTGCGCACTATGATTCATTAAATACCAAGGGTATTTACGATGGTATTAGCCCACAATATTGAACGTAGTAACAACTATTTGATCCCGTCAAGGATTACCACCAGCACTAGTGTGGTTTTGGCTCATGGTATTGGCTACAACTCAAGTTATATAAGAAGGAGAAGATCAAAGTGTTACAGAGTGCATGAGTGAGGGTGATTAATGAATACTTCAATCTGAAGTATATTTTCATGGTATGGGCTATGGTTGATTGGTTGATCTGAAATAATTATGCACCCGTGAATATAATGATGGATCAGGATCATTAGACCTGAAATGACTATGTATTGCATGATCCATTTATGGGTTGATTAGATCTGTGATTTGACGTCTGTTTATTATCTTGAATGTCGTGAAATGGGTATGTATGAAGTTGTGATGCGCAACATTGTTATAAGTTGAAAGTTGCATATATGTACGCGAGTTTGACATAGGAAAGGCGCGTACACACGCAGATTCTATTCTGCATAGTAGCGTATGTTTTCTAAATTATGTTGATATATGTATGCAATTTTGGTTATGGATAAGGGCGTATACACACAGACATGTTTTATGGAAAACACATATGAAAAATAGGGTTTATGCTGAAGAATATGTTTGATCTGTTTATTCAGTATTGCTGTGTTTTTGCTGTCTGTAAATGACGTCTTCATATAGATTTGGGTTGTTGATACTACTATTTGTGTGTGATTGAAGATCAGTTATTGGTTGGTTGATTGGTTGAATGAATTGGTACAATGATATGTTTCAGTTTTGATGTATGGTATTGTGCTTAAATGAGTGTAGTGGGTCCAGTCTGAAAATTTGATGAAAAGTGGCCTACAAGTTGTGATGTGTCGAAGCAGGTGGATCCAGTGTGAAAATTTATGAAATGTCGTCCACGCTGGTGCTGAGGGTTGGAGCCTTCAGTGAGGGGGTCATAGCTCCCTTCCAATGGGTGCTGATAAAAGAGATCGGGGAATCATAACACCCTTCCAATGGGTGTTGGTAAATGGGATCAAGGGGTTGGAGCTCCCTACTAGTTGGAGCTGGAGAACGAGTGAAGGTTGTGGGCTTCTGCAGGTGCGTGCCTACGTGTTGGTATGAGTCTGCTCCAGTACAATATTGTAAGTATTTTTATGTATAATAATATTGAAGATAAAGACGACAACAACGATGTTTTTCTCCCACATTAGGTTTCCACCTTAAATCCTGGTGTTCATGTGTTTGCTTATGAATGATGGTTTACTCTGTTCTTACTGCACATGTTTACTGCTTATTAATTTTATGATGAATCAATGATGCACTAGTTTAATTTAAGCAAATGAAGATTTATCTTAATTATAAGCTTACTGGATATACGCTAGTTTCCTGAATAACAGTAGTGTATATATGCTATTTTTCTTTAGTCAAGTTGTGTATAGAAATAAGAAAAATAAAAGTAAAAGTTTAAGTGAGTTTTAAACTAGTGATTCACCCCCCCCCCCTCTAAGTATTTTTCCCAACATAAATTTTATATCAACATGCTAGGCATGTTGTTTATTATGCTAAATATCATCAACACGACTTGTAGAATGAGGGTCACACCTATATGCTCACATCCTCTTCACTTAAAGCAACCCAACCTCCTATTGAAAAATATCATGTTAAGAAAGTTTGAATCAATGTGTTTCTTTGTGTTTGGTTCGCCCTGTTGACAATGCATCAATATGTTTTAATATTGAGCTATCCTACAAAATCTATTTAATTTTCAACCAAGGAGGTAAGCTTGCGAGGCCCTAAGTGCTATATACACAAGAGGAAAGTGGCTCACATTTGTTATAATGGCCTAGACTAAATTCTTAGGGGTTTGAGGTCTAATGAAAAGTTCTACCTATCAACACAACTTAGTTACATGGCACTACAATCACCTAACTTGTGTTGAAGTCCAACAAGAAATTGCAGCACCTACACTAGTGTGGGACCAAAAGGTCCAAGCAGCACCTACACTAGTGTGGGACCAATGGGTCTTAGCAACACCTACACTTGTGTGGGCTAAATTTGGTGCAGTGTCTATTTTAATTTTCCCTTAATTAAAATGGACAATAAAATGTAATATTATCTCATAATCACTTGTAATAGTTATCTGAGTGTGATAAAATCAGTTAGCTCATGAATTTCGAGTTGAGGGTAGTTGGTGAGGCATGCAGAGTAATTCTAGTTGTAACAGAGTTTAAAGTACAGTTGGTGCATTAGTTTAATGCATGAGTAATCAGTTAACTCAGCTAGGCAAGTTAAAGTTAGTTGAGCTAGTTGTAACTGTTTAACTCAGCTAGGCAAGTTAAAGTTAGTTGAGCTAGTTGTAACTGTTTGTTGCACTAGTAAGAGATCAAGTGAATTAAATATTATTTAATTCACACTCAGAGATCTAACATGCAACTGATGAATTACTATTATTAGCTGCATGTATATTAGTTCCAGTGGAGACCCATTTGAGACAAAGGTGAAAGGATGTTAACTATCAATTGTAGGATTATTGGATTGCACCCATGAAACTAAACACATATTGGATTTCCCATGATCCTTGCGCAGTTTAGGAAGGCCAAAAATTCCTAAATAATAGGGATTGCATTCATCAGGAATTGCGAAATCAAAGCACGTTGTTTAGAGGCTGAGAATTGGCCAGTTTTGTCCAGGACAGTGTGAGACAATTAGCTGAGTGTTGGAGACTCTTGTGAGAAGAGTGCATTGTAACTGTTTCATGTATCCATGCTAAATATACAATAGAAGATAGTGGGGTTTTGAGCAGCAAGCTTTCCCCGGGAAATTATCTATGTCGTAGTTTGATTTGATTATTCTTTGCTTCATGTGATTGGAAATTGTGTTTAATTTCCGCAATTGATTTGCAGAGGCGATTCAATATCTAACTTTAGTACATTGTCAGATCGGATTGAATCCATGATATACATATTGTTTTTATAATTTCTACAACTTGAAATGGGTGATTTTAGTATCACTGAATGTTAACGAGATAATTTTTCTTTTTAATCACTTAATTCTATAGCAAATATTTTTATAATCCTTACACACGAGATATCCATAAATCATTTTAACTATAGTTAAGGGAAACCACACCAATATACCAAAATAAGCTTTATATAAGCTAGGAATAGAAATTCACACCATTCAAAAGTTACTTTTTGCATTTTCAATGAAGAGTAAATAACAACTATAATTCAAAATACAATATTAACTTACTTGTAAAAATAATAAAAATATGGGTACTAGGTTTTGCCTTGAGTGGGCCCTGCTCAAAGCTCAGCCTATGCCTTTATACTATCTAAATACTCAACACAAGTGCTTAAAAAATCAAAAAATACACACCAAAGCACAAAACAAATAATGCATAGAGCGATCTCGACATATTATGCATGAAAATATATCATAATACCATAGTTATCTTGCGATTAGAGTGCTATATATATATATATATTCTAAACTTGAACATTCATAAAAGTTTGGTTCGTTGGGTAAATTGTCCAATCCACAAAATAACAAATTAACAAATGTTTATAAGATCTAGTCATGATGCTATTATCAACCTCAGATGGATGTATTTTTTTTTAAAATTTTGTGCGATGATGTCGTGCATATCATACTTCATATGGAAGTTATGTAGATATTCAGAGCTCGACTGTATCAATTGGATTAGTCTATTTTCATAGACCTATAAGCATCCAAAAACAAGTAACATAATTAAAATTCTGCACATGACTTGGTTATAACTGCCCGAGATGCAAGCTATGGGTTGGAGCATCATAAATATTCCATCCAATTTGAGGCAAAAAAGCTTAAATATCAGAGCCAAACTTATGTATAGCATTTTCACATTCTCAAGTGGCTGGGTTAATAAACCAGATTCCTGAAAGGTCCACGAACAACATGCCTCTATCCATATCATATTGCAAATGTTCCTTTTGCAAACATAAAATACATACATCTGGCATGCGTACTTGGTAATGAATTATTTGTAAACACAATTGAGGTGGAAACGCCCTTTTTTACAAAAAGAACACAATTTCATTGACACATGGTTGTAGCATGTAAAGCCACAAATTTACCTGTAGACAAAGCAATTTGGATGGCGATCAATTCTTCCTCTGGAAATTCTATCATGCAGACCATACTTCCTTTGGAAGTTCTGTAAATATTCAGAGCTTGAATATATCAAGCGGAACAGTCTATTCTCATAGACCTATTAACATCCAAAAACTTGTAACATAATTAAAAGTGTGCACGGGACTTGTTTATAACCGCCCAAGATGCAAGCTATGGGTTGGAGCATTAGAAATATTCCATCCAATTTGAGACAACGAAGCTTTAGTGTCAAACCCAGTTTATGTATAACATTTTCACATTCTCAGGTGGCTGGGTTAACAAAAAAAATTACTCAAAAGTCCATGAACAACCTGCCTTTGTGCCAATCATATTGCAACTGTGCCTTTTGAAAGCATAAGCTAGGTCCATCTGGCATGCGTACTCGGTCATAAATGATTTGTAAACTTAATTGAGGTGGCAATATCCCTTGATTACAAAAATAACATAGTTTTGTTGACACATGGTCGTAGCATGTAAAACCACAAATTTATATAGACAAAACACTTTGGATGGTGATCAATACCGTGAACCTTGTTTATTTCAAGCGCACACACACACAGACTTATGCAACTATGACGCAAGCTATAATGCTTGCAACTCCATCTAGCCAAACACACCTAAAACACTTGTTTAACAATCCTTTAATTATTTAATTCATGTAAAAGAGACAAAGCACTAAAAAACACACACCCACACATATATACTTGTAAGGATAAGTGTCGAGATTAGAGATAATTAAAGGAAAAATATGGTAAAGTATATAGGTAAAAATGGATATTTAGTGAGAAAAACATTACAATATGGAGGACTCATATCTCCCTCCAACTATATGATTGCATGTCCTCATGCAACTTTAATCTGTCTTTATTAATCCAACATTAATGTCACCATAGCTATAGGATGGGTGACCAAACCCTTATGTGTTATAATATCCCTGAGTTTTTTCCATTGTTGTCCAATTATAATTTTCCTCCTCTTCATCTCATTGAGCAAGGGACCTCAAAAATGGGTATGCCATCAAAGAAGGGGATAATGTAACTGAAGTCCTACCCATATCGATCTGTGCTTAAGTAATGCATAAGTTTAAAATGATGCTCGATTAAGAGCTAGACTGAAGTATGGGTATCCCATAGGGTGTCTATCCTGAAGAAATGTTAGAAATCCTTCCTATATTTCTTGGGCCACTATAAGAGAGTATAGGAAATAAGTCCTTGCCATCTAATGGTATTCAGTGATGACATAACATTGATTTTTCCTAATGGTGGTAGAATCCCTGGGATTCTCTCTTAACCATGTCAAATCATTAAACACTAAACCAAGGAATATGTATTCATCTCGTACCATTAATCGAGCTTCCAACTTTATCTTTCTGTACAAATTTGAGGCCCTCTTCTATTTGATCAAATTAAAAGGCCTCGACGAAAGGTCTTGTTCAAGGAAGGACTATTAAAAAATTCAACTTCTCGACAAAAAACCATTAACAAACCAAAATTAAATTTGACAATGAGTGCCTCTTTTGGATCGAATCTATTTAGTTGAATGCAAAACTTGTAGAAGACATCAATGTAGTCTTATACTAATTAGTTCAGTAGTTGGAAAATATGTAACCATCTTGCAAGGAGGTTTCAGAGATATCTTGGATGATATAAGCATGATCTTAATTCCTGACAGAAGTCATCCCAAGATGTGATGCAAGTAGGACTAGTCTCTTATATATCTTTGAGCTCAATAACCAAGGATGTATTCTATAATTGGGTATCCAACCATGCTTCTTCCATGCCTTCCAGTTGTAGGATAGTGATTAGAAGCTTGATGTCCTCTTCCATCTCAGAACATGTTTTGAAATAGGTGGAGATACTACGGATCGAAGAGTTGAAAACCTCTCCATTCATTTGGCCCAAAAATTTGGGAAATTTAAAGCGTGTATCCAGTAGCATGTGCCATGGATGACATATTTGTTGCTGTAGATTGATTAACTCATTTAGAGCCATATCTAAATCCTAGATTTGTAATTCCTCGGTTGATTCCTAGAATGTGGTTGCTTTACGAGGCAACATGATTTTCATCCCACCCAAATGGATCAAAATGTAGATCTCAGTGATGAGATGGTTCCAATTTACATGAGGAAGGCGCATGTGGAAGGGATTTGAACATCTAAGGGTGTGGAACTATTGAGCCACAAGTCTATGAAAAAATTATTTGAATAGATGGATGGATTATCATTTACTCCTTGATGTTGACAAACAACAAGCTGAGATCGTCGACACTGATACCAATTGATCTACATGCATATATGAAAATTAGTAATCATACATGACATAATGAAACAATAAAGAGATAAAAAACAACATCCTAATAAGAATGCCACCATTCTATTATGAGGGAGAGGTTTCATTTTATAAGCAAGGTGCCTTCTTATTAACTTGATTACAAATTGTTTTGTATGGAAACAAAAAAAACACAATTTAGATATTGCCTTCCCTTTTTAAGTTTCCCAACTAGTTTTGCATGAGAAAAAGAAAATAAATATTTTAGAAACATCAATATATTATTACATGTTTCCTTCCTCATTATGAGTTTCCTCGGAAGGGGCACACCTTTTTTGGTTTCCCAATGAAGGAGAGAACTTTCAATATAAATATTCTTTTTCTGTTTGTTGGTTCTCTCCAAGTGTGCCTAATTCAAATTTCAATGCATGGTGAATAATATCTACTTGAAGCACACACACATCATTCAAATTTGAAATTTGAATAGATTATGTACAATATCACATCAGGGGAAGTATAGATGGATGGGTCTATAGGAAGCGAGTCATGTAAATGCAACATTGGATGTTGTGTCTTCACATCTCTAGATCAAATTTTGAAAGTTTTATGCCTCACATCTATTCAGGCACAATCAACAATTTGTGTTGTTATAAAATATTTTGGTGGATGGCATGGTAGGAGGATGTAGTGATTCGAATTAGTGATTGGATGGTCCTTTCAAAACATGATTAATAAGTGAATTGATCCAGGTCTTGATTCATGTCTTCATGGATGAATGTATTATGGGATGGATATAAATTTGGTTGAGAGAGTCTTAAATAATTTGTAGCATGGTTTGTATCACTTGTTGATATTCGAGCCCCTTCGAATATGGAATTAGACCTTGAACTTAATGAGATTGTTGATTTTAGGAGTATTTCAGAATCTAATGAAAAGAAATGAGGTCCAAAAATTGAGCTCACTCATGTCCATCCTATTCAAGGATGGATCATACAGATTGTGTGCTAAGTACAATGAAAATACATGCCAGGTGTTGTTGATTGTGGACTTCTCAGGGGTTTTCTAACTTCATTAGTGGGTCTTTCTATCTATATAAATGGATCTAGAAATAGAGATAGAGGAGGTTCGACTAGACACTTCAACAAACTTGAGAAATTTGTAATCAATATCTCTAGGTTAACTAGGAAAATCCAAGTACAAGGTGCCCAATAGTCAGCAACCCAAAAATAAATTTTAGCTTTTGTTATTCCAATAACCATGGTTCGATATGTGGACACTTCCATGGATACTTTGAAGAGAAGGGTTACATTTCAAGTTGAAGGGTTAATTTCATTTTATATTTTTCAATATTGATAAGCTAAATAAATTATTGTTTTCATATGAAAATAATATAAAATTTCATGCATACCTCACACATCACACCTCCTACTATACTAGTAGAAACCTCAAACAAATTTTTTTATCTTCACATAAGAACTCCATATACTCTTGAAAAAATACACATACATGGTGCCGATTTACCAATATTACAATTTGTATGGAAATCGTATGGTGAAAATTTAATAAGACTATTTTCTTAAAGACTCTATAAAAGTCATATGGAGGGAATTCAATTAGATCATTTATTTTTTTTCCTCTTTTTCTTCACGGGAAAAAATCGTAATTTCCATTATCAAAGTATGATAATTACATGTTATATCAGCTGCATAAAGAATTATGCGAGTAGCAAATACGGATCAATCCATCGTTCCAGAATCAACTCATAGTTCAAAAAAAAAAAATATATACATGATAAGTGTCCATAAATATAACCTGTGTAAATAAAAAACATATAACTAAATACAAAAAAAACAAAAAAAGCCAAAGAATCATGCTGATCTTCATCTCATATTGTTGTTGGTTCCTTTATAAAATGCCTGTGAGAGTATTGGTATTGTTCTTGCTCTTGGTGTTCTAGTATCAACCATTGACCCCTTGGTTGATGTGTGGCCTCCTTGGAAAGGTGGTCATAAATATGGTTCCTTTCCATGTTAATGTGAGAGTAAACAATAAAATAAAAGTGTGATTTTAGAGTTAAAAATTCATCCAATAATCCCTTGAGTGTGTGCACGTGACATTGAGCTATAAATTTGATCCAATAGATGATTATTTTTGAGTCTCCAAAGATCTGAATCTTGTTGCAATGTTTCTCAAGTGAAAAAATGAGTAGTCTCAGGTTGTTTAGTTCGGCATATTTGTTTGTGCCCCGTCCTAATCCCATCTTGAGAATGTAATAATTTATGTACGATATGTATAAGATAGCTACACCACCACATACTACTTCTTGGGAAGATCCATCAAAATATGCCCTTAGATAGGTATTGTCGATAAGTCCAGGGATAATGATCTGGGTCTACTTCTTGGGCTCCTCCTCGGGAATCAAATGATACAGGGATTCTATGATATTTCCGATGGTATGACTCTGAATAAGGGAATCCACAAATATGATTATGTTCCTAGCCAACCAGATGCCCCAAAAAACTAGTAGAGGGAGATTTCAGATTTTTAATGATGGTGCAACGTTCCACCATGTTTTCCAAGCCGAGGTGAGTTGATCCCCATGCCATTTGATATTGATATCCATGGACGCATATATCTGATGCCAAATCAATTTGGTAGCTGAGAAAAATAAAAATAGATGTTCAATGTCTTTAGCTTGTTCAGAGTATAGACTACAATGAGAGGGGCCATGAAAGGAGCGTTTTTGGAGATTATCATTTGTAGGCACTTTATTTGACAGTAGGCACCACATGAATAGATGAGTTAATGGAGGAACTTTAAGTTTCCATATTGGATGCCACAAACATTCAAAAATAGGAGGTTTATGTTCCGAAATAAGTGCTGAATAAAATTCCTTGGGGGTATATCGACCTTGGGGGAAGGCAACCCATATGAGCTCATCTTATTTATTAGTAATTTTGACATGTAATTCTACAAGGCCCCCATTATATCCGAGCCATTCATTATTCCAAATTTCAGGAATCCCAAGAATATTTGTATATTTCCATGCCTGTGTGAGTCAATTGAAATTCTTCTCATCAGAAATCTGTGATAGCTGAGTGATCCCCACCGCTTCGAGGAACTTCCTGAGCTCTAGAGATAATATGTGTGCATTCCCATAGCTAGAAAAATCGTCCTTTCCTATACAAACAAGTTCCACAGATCCAATGCGCCAATCCAATCCTCTTTTGATGGCTGAGATGGATTGAGTAATGGCCCTCCATATGGCAGAGGAACCATGTCTGTTCCTGATCGGCCTTCAGATCCACTCCAGAGTAGATAAGGAGGATATGTATTTGTAATATACCACCTCTTTCCATAAGCTAGTTGTTGTTAAACTTTTTTCAACCTAATTTAGCAGCGAGAGAAATTGTGAACTTATTTAAGTCATTTAGACCCCCATTAGGGGAATTTGGAGGTCTAAAATGGGCCTCCTAAGGAAATTATAAAATAATAGTGGAAATAATAAAATAAGATTTCATTACATCATCAAAGTTTAGAGGGAAAAAAGAAAAAACTACTTTTTCAACTCATATTTTCAACTTATCTCCCAAATTGTTTACTCAAATTTCAAGCGGAAGTACTCGTTAGATGCAAAATTTAATTCCTCATCCAAGGAGTACCCATGTTGCATACTTTCGATGGATCCTTCTACACGAAAAATGAGAAATACATGAAAAACGTGATTGTAATCACACTTTTTCATGTATTTCTCATTTTTCGTGTAGAGGGGTTCATCAAAAGTATGCAACATGGGTACTCCTTTGATGAGGAATTAAATTTTGCATCTAATGAGTACTCCGGCTTGAAATTTGAGTAAAAAATTTGGGAGATAAGTTGTAAATACGAGTTGAAAAAGTAGTTTTATTATTTTGTTATTTTTTAACCTTTGTGCCATTTTACTTAAAAATGGTGAATCATCTCCCATGGTTGACATCATTATCTTGAATCTTATTGGTTCTTATAAAGTTTATTTTGGTTGTACATTTTTCTTAGGAGGCCCATTTTAGACCTCAAAATTCCCCTAACCACCCCATTTTTTGGGTTTTGAAATTCGCTCCCATCTAACCCAAGGAAATGTCCTACCATCTTGATTATCCCTCCATAGGAATCTAGAAAAATTCGTTGTATTCTGGATGTGACACCTTTAGGGATTCGGGCCAAAGCCATCCAATATACTGGAGTTGCTTCCAGTACCGATTTGATCAATAGTAATTTGACAACTCTAGATAACCATTTTTGTTGCTAGATGTTGACGCGCCTTTCAATTCTTAAAATGAGACAAGACCAATCCTCTATGTGATAATCATTTGGTTTGAGTCTCTAGTTTATATACTTGAGGTCCTCTGAAATGTCAAGTCGGCTGTATTGAAATTGAAGAAGAGCGGACCTTTGTTCATTAAGGGAGCAACCAACAGTCATGATTGTAGATTTTATGAGATTCAACATCATTCCTGTCGGTTTACAAAAGATGAAAATAATATACTTGAAGCAAGTGGTATCCCGAATGGATATTTCAAGAAATATTAGAAAATCATCAACAAATAAAATATGCGTAATATAGATAACATAATTAAGCTTGGCCCCACTCAATGTCCCGACACTTCGAGCAGAGGAAGTGAGCTTGCTTAATCCTTACATGATTAGGAGGAAGAGAAGAGGTGATAAAAAACATCCTTTTCTAAGGCCTTGCTCAACATGAAAGAATTTGGATGCCGCCCCATTGATGAGAATGCTATAAGATATGGATGTGCTGAAACACATGATCCAATTGATGAATGGGGGAGGGAAGCCAATGTGTGTCAGAATGAGTTGTAGGTATGTACAACAAGCTCGATCAAAGGATTTTGCTAGGTCAATCTTGAGAATAATGCTTTTAAGGCCTTTGAGTTTAATAGAGTGAAGGCCTTCTTGAGTAGTGCCAATAGCTTCATGAATTTGTCTATGGTTGAGGAAGGAAAATTGTTCCTTAGATATGTGCTGGGATAATATAGGCTTAATGCAATTAGCGATGATCTTGGAAATTGTTTTGTAAATACAGTTGCATAAGGAGATGGTCTTGTAGTCATTGAATGTGAAGGGTGGTCATATTTGGGAATGAGAGCTATAAAAGTGGAATTGAAACCCTTAAACATCCTCCTGGACTGTCTGCAATCTTCTATAACTTGTAGTAGGTACTTACTAATTGTGTCAAAAAAGTTGAGATAAAATTCTATTGGCCAACCATTAGGTCCGAGGCTTTTATATTGTTTGAACCACTTCAATACAACTTCAATTTCCCCTAGTGTGATAGGTTTGTTCAGATCCTCCTCATTCTCCTCACCGATGTATCTGGTCACTGTCCTCGCAATGCTAAGTACCTCCTTTATGGTGGCCTCTCAAGGAGCACTAAAAATTTGAGAGAAATGTTAGATGCCCATGTTCACAAGCTGACTGTGTTTGCTGGCCACCCTACCAGTTTGATCTCTTAGCTTCTGTTGAAGCCCCAGAATTCCATTGCAACAACATGGGGATAACCACCTGGTTCAGACCTTAAAGCAACTCATTTTCCGTTTGGTGTAGTGGCTCCGACTGGGGATAATGGGACGAGTTTCCCAAATATAGAGATTGATATGGTAATGGTATGTTTTGGTACAATGTGAAAAGATAAATTAATATAAACTAATGAAAGTAATCTATCTAAATAACAAAACATATGCATCTACTTAACCTATTTGTTTAACTTAATCTATAACCCGGGCAAAATTACCATTGATGCGATCTAGAAAGATGTCTTATAGAAAAAGGTCATAAAGATCATTCAATTGCTGAAAGAGATGAAAATTATGTAAAATGGTTATCTTGACTAAATAGTTAATCAAAATAATTATGTGAAATATATCGCATCTATCAATTGCTTTATGTATATAATAAGGAATTACAACTGAAACATTGTATAAAAGTGCATGAATGATAAATTGTAAGTCAGACTACATACATATCACAATATAAAAATAAATTACTGTTGATTCACAATCAAGATTTAATCATAAGATAAAAGTACCATATATGATAAGTTCTGCTCATGAAATCCACAATATTGATCTACTTCCTTTCAATTCCACTATACTTTAAGAGTACATAAATGCAATTTCAGTAAAGCATATTCAATTTTCCAAAAAGTAGATCCTGTTCCATATATTTCATCAAAGGCATTCATAAAAGTACAGAAGTGCAATATTTCATAAATTGTTCTTTGATAAATTCTGGACCCTTCTCTAAATGCATGAGAAGGGTTTAAATACTAAACTATATATGTCCAAAATAGATTATTACATAAAAATTTGAGGAGGTTTCAAACAACCTTCCTCATAATAAGTAAATTAAACTATAATCTAGAAATAAATATAACAATATTGCATAGGTGGGTTGATCTTCTTTCGTCATTTGATCTCTGAGCTGGCATATATCCATCATCGGCTTCAACTGAGTTGGCTGTGTGATCCCGGATCTGACCTGGCCTTTAACAATGAAATTTGAGAGTATTGGAAATGATTTTCTAGTGGAATCGGGTAAAGATTCCAGAGTCATGCACTGATAATGTCGTTTGATCAAGAAGTTCCAATAATTTTCTTGATCTATTTTGTTATCTGCATGGTAGATTAAGCTTGTGTCTTGATGCTTTTTTTCCACCGTGTCTCAAATAGTTTGACCCCTGGGATCACTTCGGCTGTATATTCTTTAATAAGCTTAGAGTTTTGAAGCTGTCCATTGACAGACTCGATGATCTAATTTGCTAAGTTTGCTGGCTTTGATGTTGCTTTTTCTGCTTCTCTCAACTGCATCTCCTAGTCTTTAAATACAATATCTTTATGAAAATTTTCAACTTTTGGGAGATTAACCTCTTTTCCTTTGTCATATTATTGCCATAAAATGAATATTTAAATTTTCTTATGAATCTTTTCACATTCCAATCTTCTATTTTCCACTTGTTGAGTCAAGATTTTACTTGTTTCGTAATATGAATTGGTGGCTGAGATTTACTGACAAAAAGTCTCATGCTGCTGTTTCAAATTTGTATTCCATCAAGTGCCACTTTTATGAACTGTTTTGTTTGAGGTTGGATTTTAATCTTATCCATTACAACCTCTATATGTGTATCCTTCTCAAATATTTGTACTTGATGTTGCAATTTCAATCTTTCAAATTCCTTCTCAAATTGTGCCATTTTCATCTCAACTTGTTTATTGGCATTATTATTTTCTTTTTCCAGTTGTCTTTCCAGCTCTTGAACTCTATCTTCTCTCAGTCTGAGAACAAGTTGCACTTCTGCTGCTTTATCCATCGTGGCATTTGCATATGCCCACAATTTTGTAAGATGTTCTATTGGATTGACAAAAGTTTCTTTCCAGACAACATCTAATTATTCATTATTGAGATCTGTCACTGTTTCATCAACTCTTCTTCTTTTCCTCCTCTTTATTAAAACTTCATGACTTGGACTGTAGAAAACGTCCAATGGAGGTACTTCCTCAATATTTAAAATGATTTCTTTTGTTGGGTAGGCTGGGATGATCTCCTATTCTTGAGACTCTAGGATTTGCTGAAGTGCCATTGATGTTTCTGCTAGATTCTAAGTTCTCTCAGGAGTTTGAAAACTTTTTGATCATTTTGGATTAGGATTAAGTGGTGTCTGCAGTACTTTGAGTAAACTTTGTCCATTCTTTGCCCAAATTCTCTACTTGAGATTTCACTGTCTACTCAGATGTAGTTTGAAATTACTGAAGTTATTTTGAAGATGATTTTAATAATTCAACTTCACCAGTTCCTTCCTCAGTATGTATATCAATTCCTTTGATTCCATCTTCAATTATGTTATCAGGGCTCTCATTTTTACTTTCAGATTCATTATTAGAATGATTTGAACTTTGAGACTTGTGTTGTGAACGCTCTGAATCTTAAATTGATTTTTCCTATGACTCATCCTCTAACATATCTTTTTCTTCTTCATCTAAAATGATACTAGGGGTTGGGTCTTTGATTTCTTCAATTAGTAACAAGTCCAATGGGACTATTTCCAACCTCTTGTTTCTGTATTCATGCAAAAGCTTTAAGGTCTGCTACTCTGATTTTATTGGATGCCATTTTTAATACATCTGTAAATTTCTCTGTTCCTTCAAATAAATCATTAAAAACATCCTTTTCATGCATAAGAGGACTAACTTTAAGAGAAGTGGTAAAATTTTGGTCCACATTATTAGGATCATACTGTCTCCCTGGCATTAATGCCAAATTCAAAGAAGTAATGTTTGGAATTTCCTTTGTTGTATGACCTACATCAAATAGAGCGAAGGTACCACATTGTAATGAAAATGTAGGCCAAATGGCTTTCTTAGAATCCCTGAGCTGCTTAGTTATACCATTTACAAGTGTTTGATATGAAATTTCTCTAGCCAAGAGTTTATCTGGAACATAGTAGGGAAAAACATGAGGGAGAGAAAGGCTCCCAAAAACTCTGACATAAGTAAAATTCTCTTCTTCAAACCATTTGGCCACAAGAAAAATATCTGTACTGGCCTCTTTAGAAATTCTAGGAGCTTTCTCATTAAAAATGTTTTGATGAATGGGCAACATGAATCCATGACAAATCTTATAGAAATGGGAATGGAATTCAAACTCCCACTGGGCTTTATGATAAATATGAATAGGGTTAGGGTCTTGGATGGTCCATTTCCAACCCATAATAGGAAATTTCAAGCAGAAACATATAACATCAACAATATATGCGCTCATGTAAAAAGAAGGGATTTTCCTAGTCGAAAAGACCCTATTTTTTCTGTAATCCATAATGGTTTTGGATAAATTATTGGATAAAATGTTTTCCCAATTCATGATAGTAGAATTGACGACTGCGTCAATTAAGGGAACCCATTCAATGGAAAATTTAGTGGTATCGGGTCTAGAAAACAATCTACACAACATTGTTGCTACAAAAGAATAGGGTGATGGAAATTGCGCTATTGGATACATATCGAGTTTGTCCCACTTTAATTTTCCTTGATCTGCCTTCCAATCTTTCACCACCTTCATTGGGTCTTAATTCTCCGTTGCAAACTTCTCCAGGAAAGTTTTATCATAAGCTTTATGTGGCATTGGAAAATGGTGCATTGTAAGAAAATCCTTTGGTGTGAATGAACCCATGTTTTCTTGTTTGGAATTCTTGAACGTCCTGTCTGCAATATTGAGGTTTTCGATGACCCATTTTACCATATCAATGTATGGTAAGATCTTTGGCCTTGTAGCTATCCTATGTAAGAATGAACATGCAACTTCGAAGTTTGAAGGTTATGATGAATTAGCCGCATCTGACGTTGTTAATTTCTTTAGTTCCCTTGGAATTTCTCCTTCAAATAGATTGTACATGGCTTCCCATGAAGAAATTCCATTGTCCTTATTACACGTAGTGTCTAAAAATAGTGGAGGCATGTTTGTAACTTCAGAGGTCATGGATGATTGGGCAACTGATTTTCCTTTCTTTGTCATTTCTATTGATATCGCTTTCTCATATAGTTTCCTGAATTCAAGCAAGACAAGGAAATTCAGAGTTGAGATGAAGAACGAAGAGAACAAAGAAACAGAGTTAAATCACTATAAATTAAAAAGCCGACGCTTTTATTTGAAACATTATTGAGAAAGATATCAAACTTTTTGAGCCCCGTAACCATTGGTTGCTGTTAATAACCCTTTAAACGATTATCAAATATTTTACATATTTTACACTATATGTCCAATCAAAACATTTAAATCATTATATCTTATTAATGGACCAATTGATTAAGTATCACTTCAAGCGCTTAAGTAATAAATGTTGTATCACAAATCGTAGATTTTACAAGCATCCATATTATGTATTTCGATCGTGAGTGCATGCGAGATGCAATCTGCGCAAATTGCATATCGCACTTTATAAAGGTGGGCGTAACTTTCATTTGGGTTGATGCTACGAGATGCGATATGAGCTAATACTCAAAGCATTGAATTTTATCAGATTTCACAGATAGTTTTCATTGTTTGTTTATTGTTTTATCGGGTCTGACTCATCGCAATTTCTTTTCAAATGATATAAGTTTGTCTTTTAAGGAGGCACGATGCAATTTATAGTTATAAGGTTTTCATAAGTTTTTTAATGGGGAATTACATATAACTCAAAAAGGTTTTAGCTTTTATCGTAATTCGCAAATTTTACATGTGTTCTAACTTTGTTATCTTGTGATTTTTCCGATTTGTGCCAAGTGCAATGAAATCAAAGTGAAAAAGGTTCACGCCTTTTATTCCTAAAGTTTTAAAACTTAACGCTAAGTGAAATAATGTTTCCTAAAATCTATTTGTTTTTTTAAAGGGCCCCTAGTTATTATTCATAAGCTTAATAGATATTCAAATAAATGGGGGGGTTGTTTTATAGCACAACCATTGATGATTCACTGGGAGAACCAGTTATCTCTAATAATTTTAAAATCTCTATATTTTTCAAAATAAAAATAGTTGAAGAAATGTAAATAACATGAAATTGAAAAATAAGTAATATTTCTATGAGCTGTAAAAAGAAAATCACTTCATTATTATCCACTTGATATCCTCTTAAAGATAAAAATTCTTCTGTCTAAATCAGTCTTTACTGGGTTAAAAGATAAAGTAGCAGATTCTCTTTGTAGATTAGGTTAAAATATCCTCATTTGCCATAGGTAGAGCCTCTTTTGCAATTATGTATTAATAACCTTATACATGGTTACCTTTTAACTAGTTAATGATTTAGTATCCCATCCAAATAAGAATTCAGCCTTTAAAGATAAATCCTAAATCATATATTTATTTTCTTCTTTCCTCTTTTTATTTTTATTTTTGCTACTTAAAAGTCATTGTCTTGGTTTGGTTTCCTAATGTCTTTCTTCAAAGAGTCTTTTACTTGGTTAAAGATACTTTTCTTGACTGATAATAGATCAAAAGTATTTTCTAAAGTTGGAGGATTTTCAAAGAACAAATAACTTTGTGAAAAACAAGAAATTTTTCAGAGATCTAAAATATTTTTATTTTTCAAATGTTATAAATACTTCTTTAACAATCACTATTTATAAAAGGAGAAATAAAAAAATATTCAAAGAAAATTTATCTGTGAAGTCAATAGTTATATTATTTAAACTTTATTTTCCTATAAAAAGTAAAAACAATAATGTCCAAGGGATAAAAGAGGTTATCCTCCATGAAAAGTATTTCTTCATAATCTGCCCATTTACAGGTAAGGATTCTATCCTTCCTGATAAATCTTGAAATAAAAATGTTGATGGGTCGATTAACTCAGCAATCTGAAATGGTCCAAGCCACATTCTTTGGAATTTGGTATGTTTACCTTTTTCCTCATGTGCTTTTTCCCACTTCAATACTAGGTCTCCTAGTTGAAATGATTTTGGGCTAATAGAATGTGCATCAAAGGAAGTCTTAAATAACTGCTGATGGTGAGCATGTGTGATTTTGGCTTTATTTATTTCTTCTTCTAATTTGAGAATTTGTGCTTGCCTTAATTGCAAGGAAGAAGAAGGAGTTTCTTCAATAAATTGGACTAGGGCTAGAGAAGGAGTAACTATGTTTGTGGGAAGAACAACTTCATTGCCATAAAATACACTAAATTGAGAAGTGCCTATTGAGGCCTTCTGTGTAATCTGGTCTACCCAAAGAGAAAATGTCAAAGATTTGTGCCAATTCTTCTGACTTTGATTAACAATTCGTTTTATGATTCTAATGAGATTTTTATTTGTTGATTCTACTAGACCATTTCCCTGAGGATAATAATTAGAAGAATATTTAAGTTTGAAACCTATTTTAAGAGAAAATTCTATCATTGCTTTGCCTAGAAAATAATATGCATTATCAAACATTAAGGCAGTTGGTAAACCAAATCTGGTAATAATAAATTGATCAATGAATTCAATGATGTTCTCAGAATTAGTTACCTTCAGTGGAATTGCTTCCCCCCATTTTGTAAAATAATCTGTTGCTATAAGAATATATCTATGTTGCTTTGAAGAGTAAGGAACGATCTCACCTATTATGTACAGTCCCCATTTTTCAAATGATTGTTCAACGTTGACTGGTTGTAATGGTAGTGCAAGTTTCATTTGTCTTCCAGTAGCAGTTTGACATGTTTTACATTTTCTTACAAATTGATGTGCATCTTTAGACAAAGTTGGCCAGTAATAGCCAACATGTAGAATTTTGTGAGATTTTGTATCTCCTCCAAAGTGTCCACCAACTAAATCTTCATGTAGTTACTGCAAAACCTTTTATGACTCAGATTTTTCTAGACATTTTAATAGAATAGATTCATAGTTTTTCCTGAATAAGACATCATTGATGATTTGATATTTTTTTTCTTTTAATCTCAAGGCTCTTTTCTTTTTGTAATTGGGTTGCAGAGGAGCATATCCATTTTTTAAGTAAAATATGAGATCAACATATTGAGATTATGTGTCGTTGAGGCTTACCTCAGAAATTTGTATATCATTACCTAGATCTTCTTCTATTGGTGAATCAGATGCTCCAATTAGCATTCTGCAAAAACCTTGACCTCTATCATATTCTTGTGAAGAAGTTACACAGTTGGATCTATTTTTTCCCACTTCCCTTTACATCAATAATTGTCTTACTGCTGAAAATAGGACTATGATTTTAGTGTGATTTTTCTGGAGAAATGGCCTAATATTTTTTACTGCTTAGAAGAAAGAAAATGCCTGTTTTTCAACATCAGAATAATTCAATTCAACACCCTGTAAATTTTAAAAGAAATGGGTGTTTCAATATGTTCTTCATTAAGCCGTGTCAAAACAACTGCATATGATGTTTCTAAGGCAAATGTATATAATACAAAATGTTTCGAATAGTCAGGAGTAACCAAAGAAGGAGCATTGATGATAGCTTGCTTGATCAATTTGAATGATTCTCTTTCAATGTGAACCCATTTAAAGATTGATTTTTTCTTAATCATGGATTGTAAAGGGAAAATCTATTTGTGAAAAATCAACAACAAACCTTTTTACAAAATTTATTTGACCTAAGAAAGACTACATTGATTTCTTGTTGTGGGGAAAGGGGATTTTCTCAATTTCTCTAATCCTTTATGGATCAATATAAATACCCTTTTTTGATACAATAAATCCTAAAATCTTACCTTCGCTCAAAGAAAAATGAGACTTGTTTGGATTTAATGAAATCCCATATTTCATACATATTTCAAATATCTGTTTAAGTTCATTCAAATGAATGCTTATTTTCTTGGAATAAATAGTGATATCATCCAAGTAAATTACAACAAACTTATTTATGAGTCCTTTAAAGGCTATATCCATAGCTCTTTGAAATATGGCACCTGCATTAATCAAACCAAAAGACATTTTCTGATAAGCATAAGTTCCCCATTTTGTTCTAAACATAGTCTTTAATATATCATCTGGATGTACTAGGATTTGGTTATATCCTGAAAATCCATCAAGAAAATACATAAGTTCAGAACCAGTTACTGATTGCAGTACTTGTTCCATGGTTGGCAATGGGAAATTATCTTTCAGACAAGCTTTGTTGATATTTCTAAAATCCATGCATATGCGAATATCACCATTCTTATTTCTAACAGGTGCTAGATTGGAAACCCATTTAGAATGTATAACAGGAAAAATGATCTTGGCCTTGAGAAATTTGTTCAATTCAGATTTTATCTGGCTTTCAAGATTCGGGTGAATTTTCCTTAGTTTCTACTGGACTGGATTTTCATTTGAGATCATAGTTATGGTGTGTTATATGACATAAGTATCATAAGTCTTGAGATCAGTATAATCCCAGACGAAGATTCCTTTTTATTTATTCAACAACTGAATGAATGATGATCTTTCATGAGAAGGTAAACCAAGATCTAAGTTGATTTTTTGTGGTTTGTCATCAGAACCGAGATTTACTAATTCAAAGTTCAAAGTTGAACTTGAAATTTTAGCATTAGTCATCTTTTTGAATCTATCTTTAAGATCATAAATATCTTCTAGCTTAACCACAGACTTAGGTATTGGATTTTCTTCACTGTTTTTCTTTAACTGAAGGTAATTTTCATTTTCATCTAAGATTTGATCATCATATGACCTTCTGATGTCAAAAAATCAACAATATCATAATCATCATTAAAGACTCGCCAATTACTGACATTATCAGGAATGGATGGTCTATAAATCAATTCAATGGAGAATCTGTCAGGACTAAATCTTCAGATGGTATGAGTTTTGATGCAACATTAGCTAATAGATCAACACTAGAATTTTTCAATCTGGGAATAGAGGAAATATTGAATGCTAAAAAATGATCAGTGAGATCTTGAACTAATGTTTGATAGTGTTTAAGGTGTCCAGAAACACAGTGGATAGTGTTTCTTACCTGTTTAATAATGATTTATGAGTCTCCAAATACCTGTAAATATTTCACATCAAGACTAATTGCTTTATACAATCCTTGTATCAATGCTTCGTATTCTGCAGCATTAATTGTAAAATCAAATTGTAATATGAAAGATAACATGATATTTTCTCCTTCTGGGCTAACATGAATACAAACAACTCCTGCACCATCATTAGATTTGGAACCATCAAAGTACAAAGTCCAAAACAGAGTTTTGACTGCTGGTTTATTTACAAAATTTGTACATTTGCAAAGATCTTTTTGTGAGAAATTTTCAATTTGAGAAATGACAACGTTGTTCAAGAAGGGATATTTTGAGCATTGAAATTCCCTAAAAAATGATTCACTTGAGTAGTTTCCAATAATATTGTTGGTAAATGCTATTGGTTCATTGTCACCTTCAAATTCAGTTATTGTATGCTTCATATGTTTTTCTCGATCAACTCGAATTTGATTTGGTTTTCCATTATAAGGTAACCACATATGAGACCAATCTGTAGAAAAATATCCATGATTTTTTTCAGACCAATCTCTACTCAAAATTATTCCATAGAATTATGGAATATTCTCTACTAAAATATCAAGGATTTGACTGAATTTTGGATTTGAAGAAAGTCGGATACTGACTGAATTTATTTCCCCTAGGACTTCAAGTTTAGTTATGTCAAGTTGTACTATGTGAACAACAGATTTTTGAGGAGTGATATTCAACTTAGCACAAACTGTTATTGGCATTATATTAGAAAAAGCTCCTAAGTCAATCAAACAATTGTGAAGATTCCTGTTGTAAATTTCATATGTTAGAAGAAAAGGAGGTGTGTGTGAATTGGACCTATCACCTATAAGAATTTCATCGGAAGGATCAAACTTATTTGAAGAAGTAGGAGGTTTTCCTGAACTGTTTGCAGCCTAAGATATAACAACAACAGGTAATGGTGAAGCATGAAATGCATTCAGTTCTTTAAGAAGTATATTTTGCTGTTGTTTCAATTTGGTAAGTTCATGAAGTGAGATGTTTGCCTTTACTTTCTTCATATCTTCAACAATATTATATTCCATGGAATCAGATACTACCAAGGTTTTTGATGTAGTTGGGGAATTTGTTGAAGGTGGACTAGATTGTGAAACCTTAGAAGCAGATTTCTTATTAGCTGATTTATCTTTTGAAGCTGATGTTGAAGCTTTCTGATTTTGATTTGGCTGACTTACTTCAGTGGGTCCTTTGCTTCTAGTGGTAACATGAAAAGCTTCTTTTTGTTCTTCATTTAGGAGAATAAAGTCCCACATCCCATTTAATTCAACTACTTCCTCTTCCTCAGTTTATTCTTCCTCAATTTCTTCATATTCTGTTTCTAGGTAAGACTCAGCATTAGATATAGTGTTGGGTGGCTGAGAACTAGAAGAATTATTTCTCTTGAAAGATCTGAAAGTTTTCTTAGCATTGGAATTTTCAGCAACTTTATTTTTGATGTCTACCATTTCATTGTCATGGTTTTCAGTACTTTATAGAGGCCTTCTACATCAAAAGGATCTTTTGATGGATTTTTATTTGAATCATATTTGAAAGAAAATTTCTTGGATTTTATGTCTTCTTGAGAGATTTTCTTTTCAAGAGAAATAATACGTTTCTCTACATACAAGGCTTTCTTCATGTTTTTTGCTAATGTAGCTAACTTTTATCTATATACAAAAATGGCTATATTAGAGGGAAGAGAAGAGATATACCACTCAATTTGAACTTAAGCACCAGGAACTAATGTAGCAAGGATTTTATTGAGTAATTTATTGAATCTAGAATTCAAGTCTTTAATTTTCTCTCCTATTTTAGCCTTGAGATTTGATAAATCATTGATGAGCGATGCAATGGTTCTGTCATCTCCAAACTTAGCTAGGAATTGTTCTTCAAACATATCCCAACTAGTTATAGACTGAGAAGGTAATGAAAAATACCAGGATCCTGCAAAACTTGTAAGAGTATATGGATAACATATAATTATGGAGATGTTCTTCTGCTGGTAGACCATCATCATGATTGAATTTGGGTAACCATATTTCATGATACTTAGGAAGTGGGTGAAGAGGAGCTGCCATTGCTATAGAACCTGGATTATTCCATGGTTGTACACGTGGTGGTATTTTTTGTCCTACCATGATTGTAGTAGTTTGGGTGAATGAAGATATGAATGGGATGTGAGTGGAAGAAGAGGCAGGTTGAATACCTGAACTAGAGGAACTAGCACCAATAGTGTGAGTGAGAGTTTTTGAAAAGTGCGGAGGTTGTGAATGGATTTGGGATGAGGAATTGGACAAAATATCACTAATAGATGTTTGTGATTTATATTTCTTGGTATTCTTTCGGGAAGAAGGAATGGGAAATTCCAAAGGAGGAAATACAATTTTCTCACTTAGAGAATGAGTCAAGATTCTTCTAGGTTGTAGCACAGATGAAACACTTTCTTCAGATAGTTGTGGTATTGCAGGATTTTTAGATGAAATGGAGATTTTTTCTAACTTTTCAATAAAATTTTGAACTTCTGGTGATTCAGATTTATAGTGTGAAAAAAGAAACTTCTGAGATCTAATAAGGTATTTTGGATAATATTGTTCAACTTCTGATCTTAAAATAGTTATTCCAGACGGGAATCCAAAAGTTGGAGGGGATCTACATGGAGAACGACTATTAGGATGGCTTCTAGATTTTTTATCGGTTTCCTTTCCATTCACAATTGGCCCTCCTTCTAGTGCTAAAATGTTGAAGCTCCAGAATTCCGTTGTAACAACATGGGGGATAACCACCTGGTCCAGACCTTAAAGCAACTTTTTTTCCATTTGGTGTAGTGGCTCTGATTGGGGATAATGAGACCCGTTTCCCAAATAAAGAGATTGATATGGTAATAGTAGGTTTTGGTACAATGTGAAATGATAAATTAATTTAAACTAATGAAAGTAATCTATCTAAATAAAAAAACATACGCATCTACTTAACCTATTTGTTTAATTTAATCTATAACTCGGGGAAAATTACCATTGATACGATCTAGAAATATGTCTTACAACAAAAGGTAATAAATATCATTCAATTGCTGAAAGAGATGAAAATTATGTAAAATAATTATCTTGACTAAATAGTTAATCAAAATAATGATGTGAAATATATCACATCTATCAATTTCTTTATGTATATAATAAGGAATTACATCTCAAACATTGTACAAAAGTGCATGAATGATAAACTGTAAGTCATACTACATACATATCAAAATATAAAAAGAAATTATTGTAGATTCACAATCAAGAATTAATCATAAGATAAAAGTACCATATATGATAAGTTCTGCTCATGAAATACACAATATTGATCTACTTCCCTTCAATTCAAATATACTTTAAGAGTACATAAATGCAATTTTAGTAAAGTATCTTCAATTTTCCAAAAAGTATATCATGTTCCTTATATTTCATCAAAGACATTCATAAAAGTACATAAATGCAAGACAGTGTTTGATCCCTGCTTATTTATACCATTTACAAGTGTTTGATATGCAATTTCTATAGCCAAGAGTTTATCTGGAACATAGTAGGGAAAAACATGAGGGGGAGAAAGACTCCTGAAAACTTTGACAAAAGTAAAATTCTCTTCTCCGAACCATCTGTCCATAGGAAAAATATATGCACTAGTCTCTTTAGAAATTCTAGGAGCTTTCTCATTAAAAATGGTTTTATGAATGGGCAACATGACTCCATGACAAATATTATAAAAATGGGAACGAAATTCAAATTCCCACATGACTTTATGATAAATATGAATAGGGTTAGGGTCTTGGAGGGTCCATTCCCAACCCATAACAGGAAATTTCGAGCATAAACATATAACATCCATGATATATGCACTCATGTAAAAAGGAGTGATTGTCCTAGTTGAAAAGACCCTATTTGTTCTGTAATCCATAATGGTTTTGGATAAATTATTGGATAAAATGTTTTCCCAATTCATGATAGTATAATTGACGACTGCGTCAATTAAGGGAAACCATTCAATGGAAAATTTAGTGGTATTAGGTCTAGAAAACAATCTACACAGCATTGCTACTACAAAACAATAGGGTGATGGAAATTGCGCTATTAGGTACATATTGAGTTTTTCCCGCTTTAATTTGCCTTGATCTAGCTTCCATTCTTTCACCACGTTCATTGGGTCTTGATTCTCCTTTAAAAATTTCTCCAGGAAAGCTTTATCATAAGCTTTTAGTGGCATTGGCAAATGGTACATTGTACGCAAATCCTATGGTGTGAATGAACCCATGCTTTCCTGTTTGGAATTCTTGAATGTCCTGTCTGCAATATTGAGGTTGTCGATGACCCATTTTACCATATCAGTGTATGGTAAGATCTTTTGCCTTGCAGCTATCCTATGTAAGATTTAACATGCAACTTGGAAGTAGGAAGGTTCTAATGAATTAGCCATATCTTTCGTTTCTACTTTATTTAGTTCCCTTGGATTTTCTCCTTCAAATAGATTATACATGGCTTCCCATGAAGAAATTCCACTGTCCTTATTACACGTAGTGTCTGAAAATAGTGGAGGCATGTCTATAACTTCAGAGGTGGATGCTTGGGCAACTGATTTTCCTTTCTTTGGCATTTTTGTTGATATCACTTTCTCAGACAGTTTCCTGAATTCAAGCAAGACAAGTAAATTCAGAGTTGAGATGAAGAGTAAATAGGAACAAAGAAACAAAGTTAAATCACTATAAATTAAAATCCAGTGCTTTTACTTGAAAATTGCTTGAGAAAGATATCAATCTTTTTGAGCCCCGTAACCATTGTTTGACATTAATAACCCTTTAAACAATTATCAAATATTTTACTATTTTTACACTATATGTCCAATGAAAATATTTAAATCATTAGATCTTATTAATGGACCAATTGATTAAGTATCAGTTCAAGCGCTCTAGTAATAAATGTTGTATCTCAAATCGTAGATTTTACAAGCATCCATATTATGTATTTCAACCGTGAGTGCATGTGAGATGCGATCTTCACAAATCGCATATCGCACTTTATCAAGGTGGGCGTAACTTTCATTTGGGTTGATTTCGCGGGATGTGATATGTGCTAAAACTCAAAGCATTGAATTTTATCGGATTTCACGGATATGTTTCATTGTTCGTTTATTGTTTATTGGGTCTGACTCATCAAAAATTCTTTTCAAATGATATAAGTTTATCTTTTAAGGATGCACAATGCGATTTACAGTTATAAGGGTTTTCTAATATTTTTAAAGGGGAATTACATATAACTCAAAAAGGTCTTAGCGCTTATCGCAATTTGCAAATTTTACATGTGTTCTAACTTTGTTATCTTGTGAGTTTTGCGATTTGCACCAAGCGTAATGAAATCAAAGCAAAAAAGGTTCACGCCTTTTATTCCTAAAGTTTTAAAACTTAACGCTAAGTGAAATAATGTTTCCTAAAATCTATTTGTTTTTTTAAAGTGTCCCCATTTATTATTCATAAGCTTAATAGATATTCAAATAAATGGGGAGGTTGTTTTATAGCACAACAACTTCCAAATAGTATTGGTAAGTTTCCTTGCTCTATAAGACACTATTGAAAGAACTTAGTGTTCTCATCTGCAACATTAATCCATATTTCTCTGCTCCTTAACCTCTAGGCTTCCTCTTTCTGTCTCAATAGTTTAATATTTTCAACTTCCAATTTGGTTAATTATTTTTTCCTTTCAAAGGATTGAAATCTAGAGTTACCGGAGCCTACAAGTTCTGAAATTTCATCTTCAATCTTCACTAGATTAGCTTCATCTCTTTCCTTTTTCTACTTTCTCCAAGTAATCGTCCTCTATTTGATACGGGCTATATTTTTTGATATGACTGAAGTGAGATTTGAGTTAGGATCAAGACAACAGTGGGTCCAGGAATCCTTAACAATTTTATGGAACTCCTCCTCTTCGATCCATGTAGATTTGAATTTGAATGGTGAGTTAGGCTTGTAGTTTGTGTTCATTATTTCAAAGAAAATGGCTGAATAATCAGATATGCCCCTAAAGCCCACCCATTGCCTCATTATGTCTATGTGTTCCATCATTTATGCTTTAATGAGAAAATGACCCAACTTGCAAGTGAGAGCATCATCCCCATTCCTTCTATTACACCAAGTAGGTTGGATTTTGGCCATGTCTATATTCAGAAGGTTATGTGAGTCCAGTAGGTGTTCAAGTTAATTAGTGAGGGGATCCGTTTGTGCCCGATATCCCCATGATTCAACATGTCCCAACGAGAAGTTCAGGTCTCCTCCAATGATGATGTTATCCTTCTTCATGAATGACGAGTCCATCAGTCTATCCCAGTAGTCGACCCGATTGTGACATGGCCCATTTATGTTGATCATATGAATAGGGATATCAAGTTCATTTGAGATAATATCATCCCCAAAAAAACCTTCACTTCCCTACATGTTCTCAACCTTAATGGTTTTGTTTTTGAACCCTATTGCACAACCCCCAGACCGAACTCACACATCCAGGGTTTGGAAGGTCCAAACCTGTAAAATGTATGGCATGAGAGTGTTAACAACATCTCCATTCCATAGGGTCTCCTATAGAAATAATACATCAATCCTATCCAATGCAAAAATACGCCACAAAGACAATTTTTTGTCAGGGCTGGCCATACCCCTGCAATTGAAGGAAAGGCATTTAATGAGTTAACCAGATCAGGGTTTTGATGTGCTCTAAGAACCCGGTTGATGGAATTTTGTTTTCTAGATGCCACTTCTATTCCATCGCAAAGGATGGATTTATATATATTGGGTTTTTTCCCCCTAGGATTTTTATGATGTTTTGTAGAGGGTCCTTCCCCTAGACCAAAATTAGGGTGAGACTTGGGGTGAGCCAGGGATCCGAGATTGTACCTATGGAATGAGATGCTGTCCAAAGAATCTGCCCTATCTAGGAGAGGGGAATGGATGCCCTCAATAAAAGTAGGACCATGTGTAGGACATGATGAGGGGACGATGCAATAAGATGGGATGGGGCTAATATTACATGCATATAAATAACTAGATGCAACAATAGACAAATTGGTACAAGAATTATAAACATCATATGATATGGGAAGAGAGGAAGAGAGTGTAGTACCCAGAATTGGTCCAACACCAGTGGGTTGTGATATTTAAACCCTTGCATTTGGTTTCCGAACTGTCAGTTATTTCCGAGTCATCCTTGAGTCCAGCTGTCTGTGCGGAAGTTCATAGGGAGCCAATGGTCCAGGGGTCAGTCCATATTCCTCTTGTGTTTGGGTGCCCTTAGTCTCTTGTGCCTTAGAGTGCACCTTATTATCAACTGTAATCAGTGGTAAATATTTATATAAATGGCCCACTTCATGACATCTTCTGTAGTGGAAAGGTACCCCCTCGTAATACAAAATTTTCCATCTTATGTTCTCCCGATATGGTAAGTAGAGAATTTCCACCAATCCTTCTCTGGTATCTAGATGAACCAATATTCTGGCTATGGCAATGTTCCCGGACTCAATGTATGTTCTATCATGATCTAGGTAGATTCCAAAATCATCCCCAACGCATTTGAAAGCATCCTCCGACCAAAATTGGAGGGGGAGACATGGTAGACGAACCCAAATGGGACTGGCCCCCATTTTCTATTTTTCTAGATCGAAGAGGGGCATCCAACGTTTAAGCAACACCGGGGTCACCTCAATGTGCCATAATTTTGAGAGTACCAGTTTTCCTATTCAGGGTGTGGGAAGATAAGTGCAAACAACCCACGAGTCATAGTGAGAACCACTGGTAGTTTTTCAAGGACATGTCCCCAAATTTTCGTCATCCATCGCTTCAGCCTTGTAGTGGAGTAATTTAGACCTCGGACCCTACGAACAACTACCGTGCTCTCAGTGGTGTCTACCTATGCCATGCTGATACCCTTGCCAAAAAATAATAGACGACCCATTTCCCTAACCTTTCCTGCTACTAAAATTATTTGACTCGAGGCTTATTTTAAAGTGCTTGAAACACTTGATCTGTTGACAAGAAATTTCAAACCCCTGCTACTAAAATTATTTGAAAAAATCTCCTCTTTAGGTTTTCCCTTCATATTTTCTCTCCATTCCAGTGGAGATTTAATCATTAAAGTGACCAACTCAAGGTGAGGGAAAACATAACTAAAGATACATATATTTTAGTATAAAATACCAATTTATTTCCATTTGACTCGACTAGTATTCCTGTTGGTTGCCTCTCTCTTTGGAAAACCTTTCTTCATAATCTCCAAGAAACCATCCTTATCTCCAATTGGTTAGCCTTAGAATCCAAATTCCAAGACTATGATGTGATAATTCTCACTAATATTAATATTCCCTCTTCCCATTCCCAACTCTCATCTCCCCCTCCCACATCGACTCTCTCCTCCCCCTCGCAATGGTCTTCCCCTCCTCCCAATTTTATCAAACTAAACTTCCATGGTGCCTCCATGGGAAACCCTAGTCCTATAGGCTACAAAGGAATCTTATGCTTATACACATAACACATTATTCATCTATATTTTGGTTACATTGGCCACAATAAAAATAATGTAGCAGAATTCAAAGCTTTTGATACTAAAAGTTTCCTCCACTCTTCACCTAATCCTTAAAGGGGAATCTCATCTTCTTTTTGCCTTGATTTCTAAGCTCCTCTATAGATCCTCCTCTCTAAAAATATCAAAAATACGGAGACTGGAAAACACCCTGAATCTCATTAAAAAAATCCTTCTTTGAATTTCTATTGCCATTCCCTCATATATCCACAAATTGACTAATTGATTTTCAACTTGATTAGTTGATGAAGGTTGTGCTACACTCTCTATGTTCAAGCACTCTTCCTAGTCTTCCTTCTCCCCCTTCCTCATTAAAATATAAATTACAGCATATAGTTTCTCATGATATCAATACCCCAATGGGGGTGGAAAGCATTGAAATAAATGGGGGTGCGGCGTGTGCCCTCTCACATCCACCTTTTGCACATGTATCTCGTTCAAGGAGCATTTATGAAGTATTGCATCCTAAGGTGGGAGGATGATTCCCCTTGGAAAACTTATACCAATTCCTATTTACTCCACAACATGCACTTCATTTTTGGCTGAAAGTTTTACCCCAACACTATCCTTCATCACTTCCTCCAACTATTGTCTTTACTCACTATGTTCTTGGACTCTCACCTAGTTTCCTAGGTGCGTTGTCTACTATCCCTGCTGACAATTTTCCCCTTTATGTTGCTGAATTTTTTAGAAAGGGAAGGCATGGTCCCTCATGCCACGCTAATGCAACCTAACTAGAAATTTGATGGGTTTCCTCTTTCATAACCACTTCATATAGCTCCACTCTCACACCAGTTCGATTTTGTTTGATGTTATGATGCCTCTAGCAGCCATGACTCACTAGAGAGCTAATTGTAGGCGTGAAAGTGGAGGTCACGGAGCTTTAGGATGTTCTAGAGAACTCCTTTAGGCATAATCCTCAGCCCGTAGCTTTCATGCCATCATGCCACCAAACATACAAGAGGAAAGTTGTTTGGTGGAGGAAGAAATACGCCATGAACGATAACTCACTCTTGATTATGATGTGATTGAAGCCATTGCTCCTTAGGTTCCATATATAGGTAATTCTCGTGGCTATCATAGCCATTACTTGCATATTATTGATTTATATAACTTAAAATAAAAACTCCACCCTTAAATTACGTAATAAGAAACAAAATAATTTTTTTTTGAATGGTCCAGAAAAAGGTGTCTGCAATCATATTCAGCAGTGACTTGATGTTCAGCTTGGGCCTCCATGCTGGCCTTCATCCTCTGATTTCTTTCTTCAATTTGTGAAAAAATATGTTTAATCAAGGGTACCTGTTCATGAGAAGCTTCATGATTCCTGAGTGAGGCAGGAGCATTTTTCTCTTCTCCCAAATGTAAATAAAAACCAGGAGTAGTAGATGCAGGCTCTTTAATAAGTTTTGTTCTCTTCATGGCTCCCTGCTCCTCATCATATAGATCAATAACCACTTCCTTGGATTCTCTCTTAACCATGTCAAATCATTAAACACTAAACCAAGGAATATGTATTCATCTCATACCATTAATCGAGCCTCCAACTTTATCTTTCTGTACAAATTTGAGGCCCTCTTCTATTTGATCAAATTGAAAGACCTTGACGAAAGGTCTTGTTCAAGGAAGGACTATTAAACAATTCAAATTCTTGACAAAAAACCATTAACAAACCAAAATTAAATTTGACAATGAGTGCCTCTTTTGGATCGAATCTATTTAGTTGAATGCAAAACTTGTAGAATACATCAATGTAGGCTTATACTGATTGGTTCAGTAGTTGGAAAATATGTAACCATCTTGCAAGGAGGTTTCAGAGATATCTTGGATGATATAAGCATGATCTTAATTCGTGATAGAAGTCATCCCAAGATGTGATGCGAGTAGGACTAGTCTCTTATATATCTTTGAGCTCAATAACCAAGGATGTATTCTATAATTGGGTATCCAACCATGCTTCTGCCATGCCTTCCAATTGTAGGATAGTGATTAGAAGCTTGATGTCCTCTTCCATCTCAGGACATGTTTTGAAATAGGTGGAGATACTACGGATCCAAGAGTTGAAAACCTCTCCATTCATTTGGCCCAAAAATTTGGGAAATTTAAAGTGTGTATCCAGTAGCATGTGCCATGGATGACATATTTGTTGATGTAGATTGATTAACTCATTTAGAGCCATATCTAAATCCTAGATTTGTAATTCCTCGGTTGATTCCTAGAATGTGGTTGCTTTACGGGGCAACATGATTTTCATCCCACCCAAATGGATCAAAATGTAGATCTCAGTGATGAGATGGTTCCAATTTATATGAGGAAGGTGCATTTGGAAGGGATTTTAACATCTAAGGGTGTGGAACTATTGAGCCACAAGTCTATGAAAAAAATTATTTGAATAGATGGATGGATTATCATTTACTCCTTGATGTTGACAAACAACAAGCTGAGATCGTCGACACTGATACCAATTGATCTACATGCATATATGAAAATTAGTAATCATACATGACATAATGAAACAATAAAGAGATAAAAAACAACATCCTAATAATAATGCCACCATTCTATTATGAGGGAGAGGTTTCCTTTTATAAGCAAGGTGCCTTCTTATTAACTTGATTACAAATTGTTTTGTATGGAAACAAAAAAAACACAATTTAGATATTGCCTTCCCTTTTTAAGTTTCCCAACTAGTTTTGCATGGGAAAAAGAAAATAAATATTTTAGAAACATCAATATATTATTACATGTTTCCTTCCTCATTATGAGTTTCCTCGGAAGGGGCACACCTTTTTTGGTTTCCCAATGAAGGAGAGAACTTTCAATATAAATATTATTTTTCTGTTTGTTGGTTCTCTCCAAGTGTGCCTAATTCAAATTTCAATGCATGGTGAATAATATCTACTTGAAGCACACACACATCATTAAAATTTGAAATTTTAATAGATTATGTACAATATCACATCAGGTGAAGTCTAGATGGATGGGTCTATAGGAAGCGAGTCATGTAAATGCAAAATTAGATGTTGTGTCTTCACATCTCTAGATCAAATTTTGAAAGTTTTATGCCTCACATCTATTCAGGCACAATCAACAATTTGTGTTGTTATCAAATATTTTGGTGGATGGCATGGTAGGAGGATGTAGTGATTTGAATTAGTGATTGGATGGTCCTTTCAAAACATGATTAATAAGTGAATTGATCCAGGTCTTGATTCATGTCTTCATGGATGAATGTATTGTGGGATGGATATAAATTTGGTTGAGAGAGTCTTAAATAATTTGTAGCATGGTTTGTATCACTTTTTGATATTCGAGCCCCTTCGAATATGGAATTAGACCTTGAACTTAACGAGATTGTTGATTTGAGGAATATTTCAGAATCTAATGAAAAGAAATGAGGTCCAAAAATTGAGCTCGCTCATGTCCATCCTATTCAAGGATGGATCATACAGATTGTGTGCTAAGTACAATGAAAATACATGCCAGGTGTTGTTGATTGTGAACTTCTCAGGGGTTTTCTAACTTCATTAGTGGGTCTTTATATCTATATAAATGGATCTAGAAATAGAGATAGAGGAGGTTCGACTAGACACTTCAACAAACTTGAATAATTTGTAATCAATATCTCTAGGTTAACTAGGAAAATCCAAGTACAAGGTGCCCAATAGTCAACAACCCAAAAATAAATTTTAGCTTTTGTTATTCCACTAACCATGGTTCGATTTGTGGACACTTCCATGGATACTTTGAAGAGAAGGGTTACATTTCAAGTTGAAGGGTTAATTTCATTTTAGATTATTCAATATTGATAAGCTAAATAAATTATTGTTTTCATTTGAAAATAATATAAAATTTCATGCATACCTCACACATCACACCTCCTAATATACTAGTAGAAACCTCAAACAAACAATTTTATCTTCACATAAGAACTCCATATACTCTTGAAAAAATACACATACATGGTGTTGATTTACCAATATTACAGTTTGTATGGAAATCATATGGTGAAAATTTAATAAGACTATTTTCTTAAAGACTCTATAGAAGTCATATGGAGGGAATTCAATTGGATCATTTAATTTTTTTTCTCTTTAAATTTCTTCACGGGAAAAAATCGTAATTTCCATTATCAAAGTATGATAATTACATGTTATATCAGCTGCATAAAGAATTATGCGAGTATCAAAGACGGATCAATCCATCGTTCCAGAAACAACTCATAGTTCAAATATATAAGTGTCCATAAATATAACCTGTGTAAATAAAAAACATATAACTAAATTAAAAACAAAAAACAAAAAAAGCCAAAGAATCATGCTGATCTTCAGCGCATATTGTTTTTGGTTCCTTTATAAAATGCCTGTGAGAATATTGGTATTGTTCCTGCTCTTGGTGTTCCTATATCAACCATTGACCCCTTGGTTGATGCGTGGCCTCCTTGGAAAGGTGGTCATAAATATGGTTCCTTTCCATGTTAATGCGAGAGAAAACAATAAAATCAAAGTGTGATTTTAGAGTTAAAAATTCATCCAATAATCCCCTGAGTGTGTGCACGTGACATTGAGCTATAAAGTTGATCCAATAGATGATTAATTTTGAGTCTCCAAATATCTGAATCTTGTTGCAATGTTTCTCAAGTGAAAAAATGAGTAGTCTCAGGTTGTTTAGTTCGGCATATTTTTTTGTGCCCCATCCTAATCCCATCTTGAGAATGTAATAATTTATGTACGATATGTATAAGATAGCTACACCACCACATCCTACTTCTTGGGCAGATCCATCAAAATACGCCCATGGATAGGTATTGTCGATAAGTCCAGGGATAATGATCCGGGTCTACTTCTTGCACTCCTCCTCGGGAATCAAATGATACAGGGCTTCTATGATATTTCCGATGGTATGACCCTGAATAAGGGAATCCAAAAATATGATTATGTTCCTAGCCAACCAGATGCCCCAACAAACTAGTAGAGGGAGATTTCATATTTTTAATGATGGTGCAACGTTCCACCATGTTTTCCAAGCCGAGGTGAGTTGATCCCCATGCCATTTGATATTGATATCCAGGGAAGCATATATCTGATGCCAAATCAATTTGGTAGCTGAGAAAAATAAAAATAGATGGTCAATGTCTTTAGCCTGTTCAGAGCATAAACTACAATGAGAGGGGCCATGAAAGGAGCGTTTTTGGAGATTATCATTTGTAGGCACTTTATTTGACAGTAGGCACCACATGAATAGATGAGTTAATGGAGGATCTTTAAGCTTCCAGATTGGATGCCACCAACATTCAAAAATAAGAGGCTTATGTTCCGAAATAAGTGCTGAATAAAATTCCTTGGGGGTATATCGACCTCGGGGGAAGGAAACCCATATGAGCTCATCTTCTTTATTAGTAATTTTGACATGTAATTCTACAAGGCCCCCATTATATCCGTGCCATTCATTTTTCCAAATGTCAGGAATCCCAAGAATATTTGTATATTTCCATGCCTATGTGAGCCAATTGAAATTCTTCTCATCAACAATCTGTGATAACTGAGTGATCCCCACCGCTTCGAGGAACTTCCTGAGCTCTAGAGATAATATGTGTGCATTCCCATAGCTAGAAAAAGTGTCCTTTGCTATACAAACAAGTTCCACAGATCGAATGCGCCAATCCAATCCTCTTTTGATGGCCGAGATGGATTGAGTAATGGCCCTCCATATGGTAGAGGAACCCTGTCTGTTCCTGATCGGCCTTCATATCCACTCCAGAGTAGATAAGGGGGATATGTATTTTTAATATACCACCTCTTTCCGTAAGCTAGTTGTTGTTAAACTTTTTTCAACCTAATTTAGCAGCGAGAGAAATTGTGAACTTATTTAAGTCATTTAGACCCCCATTAGGGGAATTTGGAGGTCTAAAATGGGCCTCCTAAGGAAATTATAAAATAATAGCGGAAATAATAAAATAATATTTCATTACATCATCAAATTTTAGAGGGAAAAAAGAAAAAACTACTTTTTCAACTCATATTTTCAACTTATCTCCCAAATTTTTTACTCAAATTTCAAGCGGAAGTACTCGTTAGATGCAAAATTTAATTCCTCATCCAAGGAGTACCCATGTTGCATACTTTCGATGGATCCTTCTACACAAAAAATGAGAAATACATGAAAAACGTAATTGTAATCACGTTTTTTCATGTATTTCTCATTTTTCGTGTAGAGGGGTTCATCAAAAGTATGAAACATGGGTACTCCTTGGATGAGGAATTAAATTTTGCATCTAATGAGTACTCCGGCTTGAAATTTGAGTAAAAATTTTGGGAGATAAGTTGTAAATACGAGTTGAAAAAGTAGTTTTATTATTTTATTATTTTTTAACCTTTGTGCCATTTTACTTAAAAATGGTGAATCATCTCCCATGGTTGACATCATTATCTTGAATATTATTGGTTCTTATAAGTTTATTTTGGTTGTACATTTTTCTTAGGAGGCCCATTTTAGACCTCAAAATTCCCCTAACCACCCCATTTTTTGGGTTTTGAAATTCACTCCCATCTAACCCAAGGAAATGTCTTGCCATCTTGATTATCCCTCCATAGGAATCTAGAAAAAATCGTTGTATTCTGGATGTGACACCTTTAGGGATCTGGGCCAAAGCCATCAAACAAGCTGGAGTTGCTTCCAGTACCGATTTGATCAATAGTAATTTGAAAACTCTAGATAACCATTTTTGTTGCCAAATGTTGATGCGCCTTTCAATTCTTGAAATGAGACAAGACCAATTCGCTATGTGATAATCATTTGGTTTGAGTCTCTAGTTTAGATACTTGAGGCCCTCTGCAATGTCGATTCGGCTGTATTGAAATTGCAAAAGAGCGGACCTTTGTTCATTAAGGGAGCAACCAATAGTCATGATTATAGATTTTATGAGATTCAACATCATTCCTATTGCTTTACAAAAGATGAAAATAATATACTTGAAGCAAGTGGTATCCCGAATGGATATGTCAAGAAATATTAGCAAATCATCAACAAATAAAATATGTGTAATATAGATAACATCATTAAGCTTGGCCCGATTCAATGTCCCGACACTTCGAGCAGAGGAAGTGAGCTTGCTTAATCCTTACATGATTAGGAGGAAGAGAAGAGGTGGTAACGAACATCCTTTTCTAAGGCCTCGCTCAACATGAAAGAATTTGGATGCCACCCCATTGATGAGAATGCTATAAGATATGGATGTGCTGAAACACATGATCCAATTGATGAATGGGGGAGGGAAGCCAATGTGCATCATAATGAGTTGTAGGTATGTCCAACAAGCTCGATCAAAGGCTTTTTCTAGGTCAATATTGAGAATAATTATTTTAAGGCCTTTGAGTTTAATAGAGTGAAGGCCTTCTTGAGTAGTGCCAATAGCTTCACGAATTTTTCTATGGTTGAGGAAGGAAAATTGTTCCTTGGATATGTGCTAGGATAATATAGGCTTAATGTGGTTAGTGATGATCTTGGAAATTGTTTTGTAAATACAGTTGCATAAGGAGATGGTCTTGTAGTCATTGAATGTGAAGGGTGGTCAGATTTGGGACTGAGAGCTATAAAAGTGGAATTGAAACCCTCAAACATCCTCCCGGACTGTCTGCAATCTTCTATAACTTGTAGTATGTCCTTACTAATCATGTCAAAAAATTTGAGATAAAATTCTATTGGCCAACCATCAGGTCCGAGGCTTTTATATTTTTTGAACCACTTCAATACAACTTCAATTTCCCCTAGTGTGACAGGTTTGCTCAGATCCTCCTCATTCTCCTCATCAATGTATCTGGTCATTGTCCTCGCAATGCTAAGTACCTCCTTCATGGTGGCCTCTCGAGGAGCACTAAAAATTTGAGAGAAATGTTAGATGCCCATGTTTGCAAGCTGACCATGGTTGCTGGCCACCCTGCCAGTTTGATCTCTTAGCTTCAGTTGAAGCCCCAGAATTCCGTTGCAACAACATGGGGATAACCAACCGGTTCAGACCTTAAAGCAACTCATTTTCTTTTTGGTGTAGTGGCTCCGACTGGGGATAATGGGACGAGTTTCCCAAATATAGAGATTGATATGGTAATGGTAGGTTTTGGTACAATGTGAAAAGATAAATTAATATAAACTAATGAAAGTAATCTATCTAAATAACAAAACATATGCATCTACTTAACCTATTTGTTTAACTTAATCTATAACCTGGGAAAAATTACCATTGATGCGATCTAGAAAGATGTCTTATAGAAAAAGGTCATAAAGATCATTCAATTGCTGAAAGAGATGAAAATTATGTAAAATGGTTATCTTGACTAAATAGTTAATCAAAATAATTATGTGAAATATATCACATCTATCAATTGCTTTATGTATATAATAAGGAATTACAACTGAAACATTGTATAAAAGTGCATGAATGATAAATTGTAAGTCAGACTACATACATATCACAATATAAAAAGAAATTACTGTTGATTCACAATCAAGATTTAATCATAAGATAAAAGTACCATATATGATAAGTTCTTCTCATGAAATCCACAATATTGATCTGCTTCCCTTCAATTCAAATATAATTTAAGAGTACAGAAATGCAATTTCAGTAAAGCATATTCAATTTTCCAAAAAGGAGATCCTGTTCCATATATTTCATCAAAGGCATTCATAAAAGTACAGAAGTGCAATATTTCATAAATTGTTCTTTGATAAATTCTGGACCCTTCTCTAAATGCATGAGAAGGGTTTAAATACTAAACTAGATATGTCAAAAATAGATTATTACATAAAAATTTGAGGAGGTTTCAAACAACCTTCCTCATAATAAGTAAATTAAACTATAATCTAGAAATAATTATAACAATATTGCTTAGGTGGGTTGATCTTCTTTCGTCATTTGATCTCTGAGCTGGCATATATCCATCATCAGCTTCAACTGAGTTGGCTGTGTGATCCCGGATCTGACTTGGCCTTTAACAATGAAATTTGAGAGTGTTGGAAATGATTTTCTAGTGGAATCGGTTAAAGATTCCAGAGTCATGCATTATAATGTCGTTTGATCAAGAAGTTCCAGTAATTTTCTTGATCTATTTTGTTATCTGCATGGTAGATTAGGCTTGTGTCTTGATGCTTTCTTTCCACCATGTATCAAATAGTTTGACCCCTGGGATCACTTTGGCTGTATATTCTTTAATAAGCTTAGAGTTTTGAAGTTTTCCATTGACAGACTCGATGATCTAATTTGCTAAGTTTGATGCCTTTGATGTTGCTTTTTCTGCTTCTCTCAACTGCATCTCCTAGTCTTTAAATAAAATATATTTATGAAAATTTTCAAATTTTGGGAGATTAACCTCTTTTCCTTTGTCATATTATTGCCATAAAATGAATATTTAAATTTTCTTATGAATCTTTTCACATTCTAATCTTCTATTTTCCACTTGTTGAGTCAAGATTTTACTTGTTTCGTAATATGAATTGGTGGCTGAGATTTTCTAACAAAAAGTCTCATGCTGCTGTTTCAAATTTGTATTCCATCAAGTGCCACTTTTATGAACTGTTTTGTTTGAGGTTGGCTTTTAAGCTTATCCATTACAACCTCTATATGTGTATCCTTCTCAGATATTTGTACTTGATGTTGCAATTTCAATCTTTCAAATTCCTTCTCAAATTGTGCCATTTTCATCTCAACTTGTTTATTGGCATTATGCTTTTCTTGTTCCAATTGTCTTTCCAGCTCTTGAACTCTATCTTCTCTCTGTTTGAGCATAAGTTGCACTTCTGCTGCTTTATCCATCGTGGCATTTGCATACGCCCACAATTTGGTAAGATGTTCTATTGGATTGACAAAAGTGTCTTTCCAGACAACATTTAATTATTCATTATTGAGATCTGTCACTGTTTCATCAACTCTTATTCTTTTCCTCCTCTTTATTAAAACTTTGTGACTTGGAATGTAGAAAACGTCCAATGGAGGTACTTCCTCAATATTTAAAATGATTTCTTCTGTTGGGTAGGCTGGGATGATATCCTATTCTTGAGACTCTAGGATTTGCTAAAGTGCCATTGATGTTTCTGCTAGATTCTAAGTTTTCTCAGGAGTTTGAAAACTTGTTGATCCTTCTGGATTAGGATTAAGTCGTGTCTGCAGTACTTTGAGTAAACTTTGTCCATTCTTTGCCCAAATTCTCTACTTGAGATTTCATTGTCTACTAAGATGTAGTTTGAAATTGCTGAAGTTATTTTGAAGATGATTTTAATAATTCAACTTCACCAATTCCTTTGATTCCATCTTCAATTATCTTATCAGGGCTCTCATTTTTACTTTCAGATTCATTATTAGAATTATTTTAAGTTTGAGATTTGTGTTGTGAATGCTCTGAATCTTAAATTGATTTTTCCTATGACTCATCCTTTGACATATCTTTTTCTTCTTCATCTAAAATGATACTAGGGGTTGGTTCTCTGATTTCTTCAATTAGTAACAAGTCCAATGGGATTGTTTCCAACCTCTTGTTTCTGTATTCATGCAAAAGATTTAAGGTCTTCTACTCTGAGTTTATTGGATGCCATTTTTAATACATCTGTAAATTTCTCTGTTCCTTCAAATAAATCATTAAAAACATCCTTTTCATGCATAAGAGGACTAAATTTAAGAGTAGTGGTAAAATTTTGGTCCACATTATTAGGATCATACTGTCTCCTTGGCATTAAAGCCAAATTCAAAGAAGTAATGTTTGGAATTTCCTTTGTTGTATGACCTACATCAAATAGAGCGAAGGTACCACATTGTAATGGAAATGTAGGCCAAATGGATTTCTTAGAATCCCTGAGCTGCTTAGTTATACCATTTACAAGTGTGTGATATGAAATTTCTCTAGCCAAGAGTTTATCTGGAACATAGTAGGGAAAAATATGAGGGAGAGAAAGACTCCCAAAAACTCTGACATAAGTAAAATTCTCTTCTTCGAACCATATGGCCACAGGAAAAATATCTGTACTGGCCTCTTTAGAAATTCTACGAGCTTTCTCATTAAAAATGGTTTGATGAATGGGCAACATGAATCCATGACAAATATTATAGAAATGGGAATGAAATTCAGAATCCCACAGGGCTTTATGATAAATATGAATAGGGTTAGGGTCTTGGCCGGTCCATTTCCAACCCATAACAGGAAATTTCAAGCAGAAACATATAACATCGATGACATATGCGCTCATGTAAAAAGGATGGATTTTCCTAGTCGAAAAGACCCTATTTGTTCTGTAATCCATAATGGTTTTGGCTAAATTATTGGATAAAATGTTTTCCCAATTCATGATAGTAGAATTGACGACTGCGTCAATTAAGGGAACCCATTCAATGGAAAATTTAGTGGTATCGGGTCTAGAAAACAATCTACACAACATTGTTGCTACAAAAAAATCAGGTGATGGAAATTGCACTATTGGGTACATATCGAGTTTGTCCCACTTTAATTTTCCTTGATCTGCCTTCCAATCTTTCACCACCTTCATTGGGTCTTAATTCTCCATTGGAAACTTCTCCAGGAAAGTTTTATCATAAGCTTTATGTGGCATTGGAAAATGGTACATTGTAAGCAAATCCTTTGGTGTGAATGAACCCATGTTTTCTTGTTTGGAATTCTTGAACGTCCTGTCTGCAATATTGAGGTTTTCGATGACCCATTTTACCATATCAATGTATGGTAAGATCTTTGGCCTTGTAGCTATCCTATGTAAGAATGAACATGCAACTTCGAAGTTTGAAGGTTATGATGAATTAGCCGCATATGACGTTGTTACTTTCTTTAGTTCCCTTGGATTTTCTCCTTCAAATAGATTATACATGGCTTCCCATGAAGAAATTCCATTGTCCTTATTGCACCCAGTGTCTGAAAATAGTGGAGGCACGTTTGTAACTTCAGAGGTCATGGATGATTGGGCAATTGATTTTCCTTTCTTTGTCATTTCTGTTGATATCGCTTTCTCATATAGTTTCCTGAATTCAAGCAAGACAAGGAAATTCAGAGTTGAGATGAAGAGCGAAGAGGAACAAAGAAACAGAGTTAAATCACTATAAATTAAAAAGCCGACGCTTTTATTTGAAACATTCTTGAGAAAGATATCAAACTTTTTGAGCCCCGTAACCATTGCTTGCGGTTAATAACCCTTTAAACGATTATCAAATATTTTACATATTTTACACTATATTTCCAATCAAAAGATTTAAATCATTATATCTTATTAATGGACCAATTGATTAAGTATCACTTCAAGCGCTTAAGTAATAAATTTTGTATCACAAATCGTAGATTTTACAAGCATCCATATTATTTATTTCGACCATGAGTGCATGCGAGATGCGATCTGCGCAAATCGCATATCGCACTTTATAAAGGCGGGCGTAACTTTCATTTGGGTTGATGCTACGAGATGCGATATGTGCTAATACTCAAAGCATTGAATTTCATCAGATTTCGCGGATAGTTTTCATTATTCGTTTATTGTTTTATTGGGTCCGACTCATCGCAATTTCTTTTAAAATGATATAAGTTTTTCTTTTAAGGAGGCACGATGTGATTTATAGTTATAAGGGTTTCATAAGTTTTTTAATGGGGAATTACATATAACTCAAAGAGGTCTTAGCTTTTATTGTAATTCGCAAATTTTACATGTGTTCTAACTTTGTTATCTTGTGAGTTTTTCGATTTGTGCCAAGCGCAATGAAATCAAAGTGAAAAAGGTTCACGCCTCTTATTCCTAAAGTTTTAAAACTTAACGCTAAGTGAAATAATGTTTCCTAAAATCTATTTGTTTTTTTAAAGGGTCCCTATTTATTATTCATAAGCTTAATAGATATTCAAATAAATGGGGTGGTTTTTTTATAGCACAAAAATTGATGATTCACTGGGAGAACCAGTTATCTCTAATAATTTTAAAATCTCTATATTTTTCAAAATAAAAATAGTTGAAGAAATGTAAATAACATGAAATTTAAAAATAAGTAATATTTCTATGAGCTGTAAAAAGAAAATCACTTCATTATTATCCACTTGATATCCTCTTAAAGATGAAAATTCTTCTGTCTAAATCAGTCTTTACTGGGTTAAAAGATAAAGTAGCAGATTCTCTTTGCAAATTAGGTTAAAATATCCTCATTTGCCACAGGTAGAGCCTATTTTGCAATTATGTATTAATAACCTTATACATGGTTACCTTTTAACTAGTTAATGATTTAGTATCCCATCCAAATAAGAATTCAACCTTTAAAGATAAATCCTAAATCACATATTTATTTTTCTTCTTTCCTCCTTTTATTTTTATTTTTGCTACTTAAAAGTCATTGTCTTGGTTTGGTTGCCAAATAATAACAATGCCATTCATTGGTTGTAACTTAAATGAACAAGCTAGCTCGTGATGAGACCCCTTGTCTTTTGATTAAAATAATCTTAAGCCATTACCCTATTTTGGTATGCAGTTTTGGTAATGTCAGTTAGTTATTCCCCTATGAATATGGTAAGCGAGTTCGTGATGAGACCTCTTATCTTTTAAGTTTTTTTTTCTGAAAATTTATTTTATAAGATCAGGTCTTAAAAAGAGGAAAGTTTATTGGATGGGGAGAATAATTGACCCCTTAACAGTTTTTGGATGACAATTTCAGAGTTAAAAATGTCTTTATGCAAAGAGTCTTTTACTTGGTTAAAGATACTTTTCTTGACTGATAATAGATCAAAAGTATTTTCTAAAGTTGGAGGATTTTCAAAGAACAAATAACTTTGTGAAAAGCAAGAAATTTTTCAGAGATCTAAAATCTTTTTATTTTTCAAATGTTATAAATACTTCTTTAACAATAACTATTTATAAAAGGAGAAATAAAAAAATATTCAAAGAAACTTTATCTGTGAAGTCAATAGTTATACTATTTAAACTTTATTTTCCTATAAAAAGTAAAAAAAATAATGTCCAATGGATAAAAGAGGTTATCCTCCATGAAAATTATTTCTTCATAATCTGCCCATTTACACGTAAGGATTCTATCCTTCGTGATAAATATTGAAATACAAATGTTGATGGGTCGATTAACTCAGCAATCTGAAATGGTCCAAGCCACATTCTTTGGAATTTGGTATGTTTACCTTTTTCCTCATGTGCTTTGTCCCACTTCAATACTAGGTCTCCTAGTTGAAATGATTTTGGGCTAATAGAATGTGCATCAAAGGAAGTCTTAACTAACTGCTGATGGTGAGCATGTGTGATTTTGGCTTTATTTATTTCTTCTTCTAATTTGAGAATTTGTTCTTGCCTTAATTGCAAGGAAGAAGAAAGAGTTTCTTCAATAAATTAGACTAGGGCTAGAGAAGCAGTAACTATGTTTGTGGGAAGAACAACTTCTTTGCCATAAAATATACTAAATTGAGAAGTGCCTATTGAGGCCTTCTATGTAATCTGGTCTACCCAAAGAGAAAATGTCAAAGATTTGTGCCAATTCTTCTGACTTTGATTAACAGTTCTTTTTATGATTCTAATGAGATTTTTATTTGTTGATTCTGCTAGACCATTTCCCTGAGAATAATAATTAGAAGAATATTTAAGTTTGAAACCTATTTTAAGAGAAAATTATGTCATTGCATTGCCTGGAAAATAATATGCATTATCAAACATTAAGGCAGTTGGTAAACCAAATATGGTAATAATAAATTGATCAATGAATTCAATGATGTTCTCAGAATTAGTTACCTTCAGTGGAATTGCTTCCACCCATTTTGTAAAATAATCTGTTGCTATAAGAATATATCTATGTTGCTTTGAAGAGTGAGGAACGATCTCACCTATTATGTACAGTCCCCATTGTTCAAATGATTGTTCAACGTTGACTGGTTGTAATGGTAGTGCAAGTTTCCTTTGTCTTCCAATAGCAGTTTGACATGTTTTACATTTTCTTACATATTGATGTGCATCTTTAGACAAAGTTGGCTAGTAATAGCCAGCATGTAGAATTTTGTGAGATGTTGTATCTCCTCCAAAGTGTCCACCAGCTAAATCATCATGTAGTTACTGCAAAACATTTTCTGACTCATATTTTTCTAGACATTTTAATAGAATAGATTCATAGTTTTTCCTGAATAAGACATATTTAATGATTTGATATTTTTTTTCTTTTAATCTCAAGGCTCTTTTATTTTTGTAATTGGGTTACAGAGGAGCATATCCATTTTTTAAGTAAAAGATGAGATCAACATATTGAGATTCTGTATCGTTGAGGCTTACCTCAGAAATTTGTATATCATTACCTAGATCTTCTTCTATTGGTGAATCAGATGCTCCAATTAGCATTCTGCAAAAACCTTGACCTCTATCATATTCTTGTGAATAATTTACATAGTTGGATCTATTTTTTCCCACTTCCCTTTGCATCAATAATTGTCTTACTGCTGAAAATAGGACTATGATTTTAGTGTGAGTTTTCTGGAGAAATGGCCTAATATTTTTTACTGCTTAGAAGATAGAAAATGCATGTTTTTCAACATCAGAATAATTCAATTCAACACCCTGTAAATTTGAAAAGAAATAGGTGTTTCAATCTGTTCTTCATTAAGCCGTGTCAAAACAACTGCATATGATGTTTCTAAGGCAAATGTATATAATACAAAATGTTTCTAATAGACAGGAGTAACCAAAGAAGGAGCATTGATGATAGCTTGCTTGATCAATTTGAATGATTCTCTTTCAATGTGAACCCATTTAAAGATTGATTTTTTCTTAATCATGGATTGTAAAGGGAAAAGCTATTTGTGAAAAATCAACAAAAAACCTTTTTACAAAATTTATTTGACCTAAGAAAGACTACATTGATTTCTTGTTGTGGGGAAAGGGGATTTTCTCAATTTCTCTAATCCTTTCTGGATCAATATAAATACCCTTTTTTGATACAATAAATCCTAAAAGCTTACCTTTGCTCAAAGAAAAATAAGACTTGTTTGGATTTAATGAAATGCCATATTTCATACATATTTCAAATATCTGTTTAAGTTCATTCAAATGAATGCTTATTTTCTTGGAATAAATAGTGATATCATCCAAGTAAATTACAACAAACTTATTTATGAGTCTTTTAAAGGCTATATCCATAGCTCTTTGAAATATGGCACCTGCATTAATCAAACCAAAAGACATTTTATGATAAGCATAAATTCCCCATTTTGTTCTAAATGTAGTCTTTAATCTATCATCTGGATGTACTAGGATTTGGTTATATCCTGAAAATCCATCAAGAAAATACATAAGTTCAGAACCAGTTACTGATTGCAGTACTTGTTCCATGGTTGATAATGGGAAATTATCTTTCAGACAAGCTTTGTTGATATTTCTAAAATCCATGCATATGCGAATATCACCATTCTTCTTTCTAACAAGTGCTAGATTGGAAACCCATTTAGAATGTCTAACAGGAAAAATGATCTTGGCCTTGAGAAATTTGTTCAATTCAGATTTTATCTGGCTTTCAAGATTCGGGTGAATTTTCCTTGGTTTCTGCTGGACTGGCTTTTCATTCGAGATCTATCATCTGGATGTACTAGGATTTGGTTATATCCTGAAAATCCTTCAAGAAAATACATAAGTTCAGAACCAGTTACTGATTGCAGTACTTGTTCCATGGTTGGCAATGGGAAATTATCTTTCAGACAAGCTTTGTTGATATTTCTAAAATCCATGCATATGCGAATATCACCATTCTTCTTTCTAACAAGTGCTAGATTGGAAACCCATTTAGAATGTCTAACAGGAAAAATGATCTTGGCCTTGAGAAATTTGTTCAATTCAGATTTTATCTGGATTTCAAGATTCGGGTGAATTTTCCTTAGTTTCTGCTGGACTGGCTTTTCATTCAAGATCTATCATCTGGATGTACTAGGATTTGGTTATATCCTGAAAATCCATCAAGAAAATACATAAGTTCATAACCAGTTATTGATTGCAGTACTTGTTCCATGGTTGGCAATGGGAAATTATCTTTCAGACAAGCTTTGTTGATATTTCTAAAATCCATGCATATGCGAATATCACCATTCTTCTTTCTAACAAGTGCTAGATTGGAAACCCATTTAGAATGTCTAACAGGAAAAATGATCTTGGCCTTGAGAAATTTGTTCAATTCAGATTTTATCTGGATTTCAAGATTCAGGTGAATTTTCCTTAGTTTCTGCTGGACTGGCTTTTCATTCAAGATCATACTTATGGTGTGTTGTATGACATAAGTATCATAAGTCTTGAGATCAGTATAATCCCAGACGAATATTCCTTGTTATTTATTCAAAAACTGAATGAATGATGATCTTTCATGAGAAGGTAAACCAAGATCTAAGTTGATGTTTTGTGGTTTGTCATCAGTACCAAGTGTTGGTATCCCATGTTTTGACAGTTTGGCAAATCAAAAGACAAGGCAACATCAGAACCAATCTTTAGAGTTCCAGGATCTAGTCCTCCTGTTCTCAGAGAGGGATCTCTCAAATATTTGTTTGCAAAGGTTTATCTTGTTTGCTTTGGTTATGGATTTTAGACTAGTTATTACGTGCAAATGTTTTGTTTGGTTGGGTTGAGTTGATACAGCAGAATATGAAAGGTCTAGGAAAGATAGACAGAAAGAGGAAATATCCGGTTCATTGGGAAATGGAGTCCAAATAAGGTCATAACAAACTCTTCAAGGGATATGGGATATCAAAGGGCAAATCTAACTTGGCCACAGGATCCTTTGTTTTGGAATGAGATGGACATTAATGATTTGGAAAAAGAAATTTAATTCTCAACAAAGGGAACTTGAGAAACATAACTTATCGATAAAGAGATATTTGATAGACAGGGCTAACCATAAATTCTACAAACATTCTTTAAGCAAATAATGATTTCAAGACAACTTCTAAAATGAAATCTAAGATTCGGGGAACACCCTATTTCCTCAAAGATCTTATTTTAAAGGATTTAGAAAACATAAAAGATTCACCGATAATTGCATTCATAGAAGAGGGAACACCTAAATAACATCTGTGTTTGCAACTATAAAGACCTTCAAAACAACTGTTTAAGCAGGGGCAAAGGGTAAGATCAAAACCGACCTCTTTGGTTAACTTAAGACAGTGGTACTTCGAAGGGAGATTTCAATAACGGCTTTCAAGTGATGGCAGACAAGCAGGGAGAACCATAACATGCTGAAACCAACTATTTAAGCTATCAAGTAAATAAACGAGCATGAAGACTAAAGAGAAAGGTTTAAAGCCTCTAAAATACTTCAGCAGAAGAAAACATCAAACAGTGAAGGGTGAACAGGTCTAAGGTGCTTCCAGGAGTCATTTCTTAGCCTAAAACTTTCAGCCTACTGTAATAAGAAATTATGGAACATAATGAAAACAAGGGAGAAAACATTTAACAGGTCAGATCACTTCACCAACAGCCAAGCTCATGGATCCAATGATAGAGCCTTCTCAGGAACAGACATGCAACGGCATCATCAAGACATCCAAGACTCCAAATTATTTTCAACTTCAACAGACTTGTATATTTATTTCAGAGAGTTTCAATATTACAACTTGTGATCAAACAACAACCCACCTTCTCATCTTATGCAGAAGTACTTATAGGAAGATGAAGAGGTGAGAACTAACAAAAATATCTCGTGAACCATTAATACAGATTAAATGACTTCTTGGCCTTCTGAGGGGTTCGATGGAGAAGTGTACAGGTGGATCACTGCATTAATGTTTTACAATTAATATCAAAGCTCGGTGGGAGCTTTATTTGACTTTGAGGCTCTATGTTCTATCCGGAGCAACTCTGCAGCTATTTTCTATTACACTCCTTTGGCAGAATTAACTTCTTGGTAGCGCTGGAGGCAGATATTCCCTGAATCAATAACTTCAGCCTCTGTTTGAAAGGTTCGAGGCAACAGGTGGTTCTTTGTAGTAGATGAGGAATCAATTTGCCTCAGTTGAAGCGGTGGAAACCTTTCTGTCATCAAAACATTTATGATTTTATTTTAAACTGTGTTTTAGATTGGGGATTAGGCTTTTGATGACGGTCTTAGCCGTAATCCCCAAAAAACCGTCTTCAATCTTTATCTGTTGTGCTCTGTCTTCAAACTGATACTCTTTAACTGTTTTTGAATTAAAACAATGTCTTGTTGATGTGCAGGCCGCACTGGGCTTTTAAAGGCATCAATGTCCATGAAGCATTGAGAAAACAATGAAGTGAAACCCCGCAGATGGTTCTCTTTAACAACTCAAAGGCGCAGGAAACGTCTTTCCCAAGCCTCGGATTTCTTTCATTAAACAATGGAAAACCATTAGAACGCCTGCAAAACACAAAAATAGTTAAGAAATCCTGCGGAAATAGGTTAAAATGCTTCAGATGGCGGGGAAGGAGCGAAGCCGTCGGATGAAGGCAACCAACGGTGGAGATCTGCATAGAAAGGTGAAAAGGATAGCAGGAGAAGAATAAGGAGGAGCAGTTTTGGACCGTCCGAGCTGGACATGTGGACGGTCCGGATCTAATCGGAGGATCTCAATCGGGGAGGTCACAAAACAACATACGATTGAAACTTTGCGATTGAGCCCCTTGCGATTGAGCGCTGGCCGTTGATCTGAGGACCAGATCGACGACAGGGAATGAATCGGAGGGATTGGCAAGGGTGTGCGATGGCCGTCGGTTTGCGAAACAGATGGACGACTGTGATGGAATCAGAGGATCGCAATCGGGAGTGAGACGAGAAGGCTTGCGATTGCGATCGAAGGACACTTGCGATTGAGCGCAGGCCGTTGATTTGAGAACAAGATCGACAGTCGGGATTTAATCGGGGGTCGGCAATCGGAGGTCGCAGAGATGGGCATGCGATTGCGCAATGAGAAAAGTTGCGATGCGATTGTGCGCGGACCGTTGGATCGAAGAACTAGATCAACGGTCAGGATTGCTTTGACCTACGTACCGGCGAAAAAAACCTTTAAACATATGAAAACCAAAGTTTTGCAATAGTCATAAGTTATAATGGATCAGGCGGAAAATATATATATATAAGTAAAGAAAAAGGCGCCCGATTGCGGGGCCGGTGGTTTTATGGAATGCAATATGCCCGGGAGTATAGAAACAAGGGTCAATCGCAATCGGGCCACTGAGCCTGGTCTTTCCGATCAACCCATTTATATTGTTTCCGATTGTGATTGCGCAATCGGCTCTTTTCAATCAACCCATTTATATTCAGCACGTGGTTTTAAGTTTTAATTTAGAACTTTCGGAAAGTGGGTTTTTTGGGTTTTACAAAGGAAAATGAGTTTTGTAAAGGTTCAAATTCATGCACCCGTTGGATATTTGCGATTAGCGCCGAAAGTCTTGGCGTTTGGTTTTAACACATGGGCATGTGAGGGGAAGTGGTTTAGGACTTAGCCCAAGGGGCTTAGGTCCATAGTAATGAAACTCTATTTTTTATGAAAAATTTCAAGGTTTTAATGGATTTGGGGGTTCCGAAATAGTAAAAAAAGTGAGTTTTTAACTATGAAAGGGGAAAATTTCATAAATGGAAAGAAGAGGACTTATGAAAACAAGGTATTTTTGATGGAGAAAAAGGGGAGCAGATGAAGGGTTTTGAGAAGAGGAGAAATGGCGATCTTTCAGCAGTCTTTCAGTTGGAGTCAGCAGAAATTCCTGAGTATAAAAAATGGGACAGCAAATGAGGATTTGGGACAGAGGCATGAGGCCTTAAAGAGACTTCAAGAGCCAACAATTTTTAGTGATAAAATTTGTTCCTTGGAGGCTCAAAAAAGATCTTAGGCACCTTTTGGTATAACAAAATATTATAGGTGGCTAACACCAAGATTTACTAATTCAAAGTTCAAAGTTGAACTTGAAATTTTAGCATTAGTCATCTTCTTAAATATATCTTTAAGATCATAAATATCTTCTAGCTTAACCACAGATTTAGGTATTGGATTTTCTTCACTGTTTTGCTTTAACTGAAGGTCATTTTCATTTTCATCTAAGATTTTATCATCATATGACCTTCTGATGTCAAAAAATCAACAATATCATAATCATCATTAAAGACTCGCCAATTAGTGACATTATCAGGAATGGATGGTCTATAAATCAATTCAATGGAGAATCTTTCAGGACTAAATCTTCAGATGGTATGAGTTTTGATGCAACATTAGCTAATAGATCAACACTATAATTTTTCAATCTAGGAATAGAGGAAATATTGAATGCTAAAAAATGATCAGTGAGATCTTGAACTAATGTTTGATAGTGTTTAAGGTGTCCAGAAAGGCAATGGATAGTGTTTCTTACCTGTTTAATAATGATTTATGAGTCTCCAAATACCTGTAAATATTTCACATCAAGACTAATTTCTTTATACAATCCTTGTATCAATGCTTCATATTCTGCAGTATTAATTGTACACTCGAATTGTAATATGAAAGATAACATGATATTTTCTCCTTCTGGGCTAACATGAATACAACCAACTCCTGCACCATCATTAGATTTGGAACCATCAAAGTACAAAGTCCAAAACAGAGTTTTGGCTGCTGGTTTATTTACAAAATTTGTACATTTGCAAAGATTTTTTTGTAAGAAATTTTCAATTTGAGAAATGACAACGTTGTCCAAGAAGGGATATTTTGAGCATTGAAATTCCCTAAAAAATGATTCACTTGAGTAGTTTCCAATAATATTGTTGGTAAATGCTACTGGTCCATTGTCACCTTCAAATTCAGTTACTGTATGCTTCATATGTTTTTCTCGATCAACTCGAATTTGATTTGGTTTTCCATTATAAGGTAACCACATATGAGACCAATCTGTAGCAAAATATCCATGATTTTTTTTGGACCAATCTCTACTCAAAATTAGTCCATAGAATTATGGAATATAATCTACTAAAATATCAAGGATTTGACTGAATTTTGGATTTGAAGAAAGTCGGATACTGACTAAATTTATTTCCCCTAGGACTTCAAGTTTAGTTATGTCAAGTTGTACTATGTGAACAACATATTTTTGAGGAGTGATATTCAACTTAGCACAAACTGTTATTGGCATTATATTAGAAGAAGCTCCCGAGTCAATCAAACAATTGTGAAGATTCCTGTTGTAAATTTCATATGTTAGAATAAAAGGAGGTGTGTGTGAATTGGACCTATCACCTATAAGAATTTCATCGGAAGGATCAAACTTATTTGAAGAAGCAGGAGGTTTTCCTGAACTGTTTGCAGCTTGAGATATAACAACAACAGGTAATGGTGAAGCATGAACTGCATTCAGTTCTTTAAGAAATATATTTTGCTGTTGTTTCAATTTGGTAAGTTCATGAAGTGAGATGTTTGCCTTTACTTTCTTCATATCTTCAACAATATTATATTCCATGGAATCAGATACTACCAAGGCTTTTGATGTAGTTGGGGAATTTGTTGAAGGCGGACTAGATTGTGAAACCTTAGAAGCAGATTTCTTATTAGTTGATTTATCTTTTGAAGCTAATGTTGAAGCTTTCTGCTTTTGATTTGGCTAACTTACTTCAATGGGTCCTTTGCTTCTAGTGGTAACAGGAAAAACTTCTTTTTGTTCTTCATTTAGGAGAATAAAGTCCCACATACCATTTAATTCAACTACTTCCTCTTCCTCAGTTTCTTCTTCCTCAATTTCTTCATCTTCTGTTTCTAGGTAAGACTCAACATTAGATATAGTGTTGGGTGGCTCAGAACTAGAAGAATTATTTCTCTTGAAAGATCTGAAAGTTTTCTTAGCATTGGAATTTTCAGCAACTTTATTTTTGATGTCTACCATTTCATTGTCATGGTTTTTAGTACTTTCTAGAGGCCTTCTACATCAAAAGGATCTTTTGATGGATTTTTATTTGAATCATATTTGAAAGAAAATTTCTTGGATTTTATGTCTTCTTGAGAGCTTTTCTTTTCAAGAGAAATAATATGTTTCTCTACATACAAGGCTTTCTTCATGTTTTTTGCTAATGTAGCTAACTTTTCTCTTTATACAAAAATGGCTATATTAGAGGGAAGAGAAGAGATATACCAATCAATTTAAACTTAAGCACCAAGAACTAATGTAGCAGGGATTTTATTGAGTGATTTATTGAATCTAGAATTCAAGTCTTTAATTTTCTCTCCTATTTTAGCCTTGAGATTTGATAAATAATTGATGAGCGATGCAATGGTTCTGTCATCTCCAAACTTAGCTAGGAATTGTTCTTCAAACATATCCCAACTAGTTATAGACCGAGAAGGTAATGAAAAATACCAAGATCCTGCAAAACTTGTAAGAGTATATGGATAACATATAATTATGGAGATGTTCTTATGCTGGTAGACCATCATCATGATTGAATTTGGGTAACCATATTTCATGATACTTAGGAAGTGGGTGAAGAGGAGATGCCATTGCTATAGCACCTGGATTATTCCATGGTTGTACACGTGGTGGTATTTGTTGTCCTACCATGATTGTAGTAGTTTGGGTGAATGAAGATATGAATTGGATGTGAGTGGAAGAAGAGGCAGGTTGAATACCTGAACTAGAGGAACTAGCACCAATAGTGTGAGTGAGAGTTGTTGAAAAGTGTGAAGGTTGTGAATGGATTTGGGATGAGGAATTGGACAAAATCTCACTAATAGATGTTTGTGATTTATATTTCTTGGTATTCTTTCGAGAAGAAGGAATGGGAAATTCCAAAGGAGGAAATCCAATTTTCTCACTTAGAGAATGAGTCAAGATTCTTCTAGGTTGTAGCACAGATGAAACACTTTCTTAAGATAGTTGTGGTATTGCGGGATTTTTAGATGAAATGGAGATTTTTTCTAACTTTTCAATCAAAGTTTGAAATTCTGGTGATTCAGATTTATAGTGTGAAAAAGGAAACTTCTGAGATCTAATAAGTTATTTTGGATAATATTTTTCAACTTCTAATCCTAAAATAAGTATTCCAGACGGGAATCCAAAAGTTGGAGGGGATCTAGATGGAGAACGAATATTAGGATGGCTTCTAGATTTTTTATCAGTTTCCTTTCCATTCACAATTGGCCCTCCTTCTAGCGCTAAAATGTTGAAGTGTTGAGATTGCAACAAGATGATGAGGTTAGTGGAAAGGAGTCGCCTTCACTAAGTGGGCCCGCAGGCTATTTTTGGAGCAAAGTCTATTTTTAGACATATGGATTATGTTCTATGAGTTGCAGGATGCTATTTCTGGATTGTTGGTCAAGTCGGAAAAAATAGATGGACTTCTATTTTTAGACATATTGGGTGGAATCTATTTTTAGATTGCCAGTCTAAAAATAGATATGTCGAATATTATTAGCTCTTAATAATATTTGGACTCTAAACATTATCTTATTCTCTTGGAGCACTTCAGTTAAGTGCACAGATGTGGCACAGGAGCTGACAGAAGGAATTACGCTATTCCCGAGGGTTATGTGGAGCTATTGCATGGATACTTCAGTTAGAACTCATGTGACAGAGTTTGGTGGAGTTGATTGAGGAAGTTAGTGGAGTTGTATTCAGTTTAACTAATCTAAACATAGTTGAGCTATTTGTATCTAGCTTAACTAATTGATACAATTAGTGAGAGTGGTGTGAATTAATTATTTATTAATTCAGTAATTATAAACTCATTAATAAACTAAAGAATGCATCAGTTACCTTTAGTGCATGGACAGTTTCAGTGGAGACCAGTGTAGAAATAGGTGAAAGAGCAGGTTAACTATCAGTTGTGACTATACAGTTGCTATTTGCAACACACAGATAGGTGGAGTAGCCCATGAGGATTGCGCAATACAAGCCAGGTGGTTTATCTACTTAATGAAGCCATCCCATAGCATTGAAAATGCAATAGAGACTGGCTATCAAGTGGCAAAAGATTGGAGCATGTGTTTTGCTAGATCTAGCTTGATAGTGTGTAGCAATTGAGGGTGTGCATGAGAGCTTGTGAGGAGATTTTGTACTATGATTGTTACATGATCTCCATGACATATAATATACAGATAGTTGGGGTTTTCAGCTTTAATATTTCCCATTAAATATTGTGTTCATATGTGTGATTTTTTGTGGTTTTAATGTATGCATGCAATTGATTTTATTTCAGCATGTGATGATCAATGGTAGAAGAGATTCTGTATTATGCATGAAGCTAAAATAGTGTGTGATCAGGAGAATCTCGGTGAAAAATATATCATTTATTCAAATTTCTACATGCTATCAAAGCGATATTGATCATTGGAGCAATTTCAAAACATTGAAGCGGTTGAGTTTTGTGCAGGTGGAATTCGAATTTGCAGCAGTGTTTTCTTGGTGTCGAAGTTGAGATGTCTTTCAACGGATTGCAATTGGAGTATGCCCTTGAGGGTAGCTCGAATTATATTGCATGGAAGGACAGGATGGAGGCGGTACTGGATGACAATGGGTTGAAGGAGTTCATAGATGCAGAAATTCCAAAGCCTACTTCTAATGATGTTGTCGTACTTGACGCATGGCAAAATAAGAGAAAAAAGTGTCGAAGGATTATGTTGGAAGGTGTGAAGGATCACATAGTGTCCAGCCTTCATGGTAAGGCTTCTCCATTCTTGATGTGGAAATCTTTGATAGATTTATTCCAAAGCAAGAGCGACCAGAGGAATTTGGAACTCAAGGACAAACTCAGGAACATAAAGATGGAGAAAGGCGACAGTATGTCCAAGTACCTCACGAAGTTCATCCAATGCAGGGATGAGCTGGGAAGTGTGGGGGTTACTGTTGATGACGAGGACTTGGTGAGCTTGTCTCTCCTTGGGCTTCCGAAGAGTTCGCACTCCTATCAGGACTCTGTTAATGGTCGGGAGAAATTGCCAGGATGGGAGCGACTTTGGTCGGATCTTGTACAAGAGGAGATAAGGCAGAGTACCAGAGACGGATCTTCATCAAAGAACTCTGATGAAGAGAATTGCGCTTTGGCTACCAAAGCAAAGAAAGGGAAGATCAAGAAGTATGCTTTTCAATCTGGTGCGAAAGGAAAGAAGCAGGACATGTCCAAGGTGAAGTGCTTTCACTATCACCAACACGGACATTACGCCACTAATTGTCCACAGAAGAAGAAAAATAAGCAGACTGCTAGGACTGTAGCTGGAGAGGGCCTAGCCTCGCAGTTTGAGCTGGAATTTTTGCTGATCGCATGCTTGGTCTCAAGTATGACGGGATCAGTGTGGTTTCTTGACAGTGGTGTGTCTTTTCACATGACAGGAGATTGAGATTTGTTTACTGATCTGGATGAGAAAGATCTTGGAGTGCACATCGAGATGGGCGATGATGGTAGATACAGTGCAACCAGTATCAGTACCATTTCCTTTGAGAGGGAGTCTGGTAAACCCTTCAGATTGAAGGAAGTGATGCATGTTCCAGGATTGAAGAAGAATCTTATCTCTGTGGCGATGTTAGAAGACAAGGGATATGATGTTGTCTTTAGCAAGGGAAAGGCTTTCCTGCGCAGTAAGGAAACTGGTGAGACTCGGAGGATAGGGGTTCGAGTTAAGAACCTTTATCAATTGCAGGTAGATGGCTGCGCAGCAATGGCAGGCAAGGCAGAAGGAGTGGTGAGCCGGGATGATGGCGAGTTGTGGCACCGGAGATTGGGCCACCTTCACCATGGAGCTTTGAAGATACTGCAACAAATTTCTACTGGGCTTCCTAAAGGCACTCTTGCGTAGTCAGATCAGTGCAAGGGGTGTACCTTAGGAAAATTTGTGAAAGCCACCTTTCACAAGAAGGATAGTCCCGCCACGACGATACTTGAGAGAATTCACACAGACGTGTGTGGACCTTTCTCAGTAGCTTCGACAACAAAGCACATGTATTATGTGATATTTGTTGATGATTTTTCTCGTAAGTGCTGGATCTTCTTCATGCAGAAGAAGAGCGAGACATACTCAAAGTTATGTGAGTTCAAGGCATTGGTTGAGAAAGAATCGGGGAAGCAGGTGAAGGCTCTTAGGAGCGACAATGGTGGTGAATTCATCTCTGGCGAATTCAAGGACTTTTGCAGCGTAGAAGGAATTCGAAGAGAGCTCATAGCACCTCATAACCCACAGCAGAACGGGGTTGCTAAGCGGAAGAACAGAATGATCGTGGGTGTTGCACAGGCGATGTTGCATGATCAGGGCCTACCCATTCACTTGTGGGCGAAGGCATGCAATACTACAGTATATGTGTAGAACCGTTGTCCTCACAGGATACTTGGCATGAGTACACCTGAGGAGGCGTTTTCTGGTAAGAGGCCTGATATTTCCCATTTGAGGATTTTTGGTTCACCTGTTTACATTCATGTGACGAAGGATGCCAGGAAGAAGCTGGAGCCGATTGCGGAGGTTGGGATATTTTTGGGGTACAATGATACGCCCCAAAACTATCGTGTGTATTTTCCAGACAGTCGCAAGACTGTTGTGCGGCGGGATATCAAATTTCATGAGGAGAAAGCCATGAAGTGTTCACTTGAGAGGGAGCCACACTTGCATGCAGATGAGGAGCTATTAGTTCCTAAGGATGAGCCTTAGGATGTGGATCAGCTACAAGACGAGGTTCATGGAGTGGAAGAGACCACTCAGGCAGCGCCAACCATCAGAGGGTGGAAGCGCACTACAGAAGCTAAGCGACTGGCTCAAGATGCAGAGAAGGTTGTAGGAGCACCTACATCAAAACGCAGACAGAGATAGTCACCTGACCGGTATACTGGATACATGGCTCTTATGAGCAAGTGTATCGTGACAGAGCCATCCTCTTTCGAGGAAGCTGTGGAGGACCCCGCATGGGTAGATGCCATGGTGGAAGAGTATGATTCAATTGTCAGAAACAGTGCATGGGACATTGTCCCGAGACCGGAGGGGAAATCAGTGGTGGGTTCGAGATGGATCTACAAAGTGAAGCAGGTAGCTGACGGGAGTGTGGAGAAGTATAAGGCAAGATTTGTTGCCCGAGGCTTTTCATAGATTGAGGGGATCGATTATGAGGAGACCTTTGCACCTGTTGCAAGGTATTCTTCCATACGGACGATTCTTGCTCTCTCAGCGCAGATGGGGTGGCACATTCATCAGATGGATGTGAAGACTGTGTCTCTTCATGATTCATTGAGGAGGAGTGTGCTCATAGAGCAGCCCGAAGGTTTCGAGATCTTCAACAGCGAGTCGCATGTGTGCAGGCTCAAGAGAGCGTTGTATGGGTTGAAACAAGCACCTCCTGAATGGTACACACAGATAGACAGTTATTTCACCGGACTTGGATTCTCCAAGAGTGAGGCGGATCCGAACCTATACCAGATTGTGGTGGAGGGTAAGTTGCTGATCATTGTACTTTATGTAGATGATTTGAATTTGACAGGTGATGAGCTTTTGATGCTCTCATGCAAGGAGGATCTTGCAAAATAGTTTGAGATGAAGGACTTGGGCCTCCTTCATTATTTCTGGGATTGGAAATTTGGCAGCGCAGTGATGGACTGTTTGTTTCTCAGGGTAAGTATGCCCGGGATATACTGGAGAAGTTCAACATGCATGGCTGCAAGCCTATCGACACTCCTCTTCCTGGTGGTTGGAGGAAAGAGGATGCTACATCGGTAGAGGTAGTGGATGCCACTGTTTACCGACAGTTGGTGGGGTCGCTTATGTATCTAGTCAATACACGACCTGACATATGCTACACTGTTAACCAGCTTTCACAAGCTATGGTTAAGCCTACCAAGCTCTTTTGGAAGGCATGCAAGCATGTATTGAGATATCTCAGAGGCACATTGGGATATGGATTATGGTACAGACAGTTGGATGAGGTGAAGCTGTGTGGCTTCACGGATGCAGATTGGGTAGGGAGCCCAACGGACAAAAAGAGCACATCTGGAGGGATTTTCAGTATCGGGTCGACAGAAGTTTCTTGGTATAGCAGCAAGCAGAGATCCATGGCACTCAGTTCAGCAAAGGCCAAGTATATGGCATCGATTTTGGCTGCATGCGAGGCTATATGGATGAGGAAGATCCTGGTCGGGTTGTTCGGTTCACACTTGGATCCTACTGTGATTTATTGTGATAATTAGAGTTGCATTAAACTCTCGGTTAATCCATTATTTCATGATAGATCTAAACACATTGACATCTGGTATCATCATATCAAATATTGTGTGCAGCGGAAGTTCATGTTACTTTAATACATTCCCACGGAGGATCAGGATGCTGATATCTTGACGAAGGCGCTCACCAGGAGCAAATTCGAATACCACAGGGGCAGGATAGGGGTTGCAGATAATCCTTATATTGTTGAGAGGGAGTGTTGAGATTGCAACAAGAAGATGAGCTTAGTGGAAAGGAGTCACCTTCACTAAGTGGGCCCGCAGGCTATTTTTGGCACAAAGTCTATTTTTAGACTATGTCTATTTTTAGACATATGGATCATGTTCTATGAGTTGCAGGATGCTATTTGTGGATGGTTGGTCAAGTCGGAAAAAATAGATGGAATTCTATTTTTAGACATACTGGGCGGAATCTATTTTTAGATTACCAGTCTAAAAATAGATATGTCAAATATTATTAGCTCTTAATAATATTTAGACTCTAAACATTATCTTATTCTCTTGGAGCACTTCAGTTAAGTGCACAGAAGTGGCACATGCAGCTGACAGAAGGAATTACGCTATTCCTGAGGGTTAGGTGGAGCTATTGCATGGATACTTCAATTAGAACTCATGTGACAGAGTTTGGTGGAGTTGATTGAGGAAGTTAGTGGAGTTGTATTCAGTTTAACTAATCTAAACATAGTTGAGCTATTTGTATTCGGTTTAACTAATTGATACAATTAGTGAGAGTGGTGTGAATTAATTATTAATTAATTCACTAATTATAAACTCATTAATCAACTAAAGAATGCATCAGTTAACTTCAGTGCATGGACAGTTTCAGTGGAGACCAGTACAGAAATAGGTGAAAGAGCAGGTTAACTATTGGTTGTGACTATACTGTTGCTATTTGCAACACACAGATAGGTGGAGAAGCCCATGAGGATTGTGCAGTATAAGCCAGGTGGTTTATCTATTTAATGAAGCCATCCCATAGCATTGATTACACAATAGAGGCTGGCTATCAAGTGGCAAAATATTGGAGCATGTGTTTTGCTAGATCTAGCTTGATTATGTGTAGCAATTGAGGGTGTGCATGAGAACTTGTGAGGAGCTTTTGTACTATGATTGTTACATTATCTCCATGACATATAATATACAGATAGTTGGGGTTTTCAGTTTTAAGCTTTCCCATTAAATACTGTGTTCATATGTGTGATTGTTTGTGGTTTTAATGTATGCATGCACTTGATTTTATTTCCGCATGTGATGATCAATGGTAGAAGAGATTATGTATTATGCATGAAGATAAAATAGTGTGTGATCAGGATAATCTCGGTGAATAATATATCAGTTATTCAAATTTCTACATGAAGCTCTAGAATTCCGTTGTAATAACATGGGGGATAACCACCTGGTCCAGACCTTAAAGCAACTCCTTTTCCATTTGGTGTAGTGGCTCTGATTGGGGATAATGAGACCCGTTTCCCAAATAAAGAGATTGATATGGTAATGGTAGGTTTTTGTACAATGTGAAATGATAAATTAATTTAAACTAATGAAGTAATCTATCTAAATAAAAAAACATATGCATCTACTTAACCTATTTGTTTAATTTAATCTATAACTCGGGGAAAATTACCATTGATGCGATCTAGAAATATGTCTTACAACAAAAGGTAATAAATATCATTCAATTGCTGAAAGAGATGAAAATTATGTAAAATAATTATCTTGACTAAATAGTTAATCAAAATAATTATGTGAAATATATCACATCTATCAATTTCTTTATGTATATAATAAGGAATTACATCTTAAACATTGTACAGAAGTGCATGAATGATAAATTGTAAGTCATACTACATACATATCAAAATATAAAAATAAATTATTGTAGATTCACAATCAAGACTTAATCATAAGATAAAAGTACCATATATGATAAGTTCTGCTCATGAAATACACAATATTGATCTACTTCCCTTCAATTCAAATATACTTTAAGAGTACAGAAATGAAATTTCAGTAAAGCATCTTCAATTTTCCAAAAAATATATCATGTTCCATATATTTCATCAAATACATTCATAAAAGTACAGAAGTGAAATCTTTCATAAATTGTTCTTTGATACAATTCTAGACCCTTCTCTAAATGCATGAGAAGGGTTTAAATACTAAACTAAATATGTCAAAAATAGATTATTACATAAAAATTTGAGGAGGTTTCAAACAACCTTCCTCATAATAAGTAAAATAAACTATAATCTAGAAATAAATATAACAAGATTTCTTAGGTGGGTTGATCTTCTTTCGTCTTTTGATCTCTGAGCAGGAAGATATCCATCATCGACTTCAACTGAGTTGGCTATGTGATCCCAGATCTGACCTAGCCTTTAAACACAACATTTGAGAGTGTTGGCAATGATTTTCTAGCAGAATCGGTTAAAGATTGCAGATTCATGCACTGATGATGTGGTTTGATCAAGAAGTTCCAGTAATTTTCTTGATCTAATTTTGTTATCTGCTTGATAGATTATGTCTGTGTCTTGATGCTTTATTTCCACTGTGTCTCCAATAGTTTGACCTCTGGGATCACTTTGGCTGTATATTATTTAATAATCTTAGAATTCTAAAGTTGTCCATTGACAAACTCAATGATCTCATTTGCTAAGTTTGTTGCCTTTGATGTTGCTTTTTCTACTTGTCTCAACTGCATCTCCTAGTCTTTAATAAAATATCTTTATGAAAATTTTCAACTTTCGGGAGATCAACCTCTTTTCCTTTATCAGATTATTGCCATAAAATGAATTCAAAAATTTTCTTATGAATCTTTTCACATTCCAATATTTTATTTGCCACTTGTTGATTCAATATTTTACTTGTTTCACAATATGAATTAGTGGCTGAGATTTGCTGACAAAAAGTCTCCTGCTGTTGTTTCAACTTTGTATTCCATTCAAGTGCCTCTTTTATGAATTGTCATGTTTAATGTTGGCTTTTAAGCTTATCTATTACTGCCTCTATCTATGTATCCTTCTTAGATATTTGTACTTGATGTTTCAATTTAAATATTTCAAATTCCTTCTCGAATTGTGCCATTTTCATCTCAACTTGTTTATTGGCATTATGTGTTTCTTGTTCCAGTTGTCTTTCCATCTCTTGAACTCTATCTTCTCTCTGTCTGAGGAAAATTTTCACTTTTTCTACTTTATCCATCGTGGCATTTACATACGCCCTTGCAAATTGTGATATTTTGGTAAGATGTTCTGTTGGATTGACGAAGGTGTCTTTCCAGACAACATCTACTGATTCATTATTGAGAGTTGTCATTGTTTCATCAACTCTTATTCTTTTCCTCCTCTTTACTACAAATTTGTGACTTGGACTGTAGAAAACTTCCAATGGAGATATTTCCTCAATATTTAAAATGATTTCTTCTGTTGGGTAGGCCGTGTTGATCTCCTGTTATTGAGACTCTAGGATTTGTTGAAGCGCCACTGTTGTTTCTACTAGATTCTAAGTTTGCTCAGGAGTTTGAAAACTTGTTGATCCTTCTGGATTAGGATTAAGTGGTGTCTGCAGTACTTTGAGTAAACTTTGTCCATTCTTTGCCCAAATTCTCTACTTGAGATTTCATTGTCTGCTCATATGTAGTTTGAACTTGTTGAAATTCTTTTGAAGATACTTTTAATAATTCAGCTTCACCAGTTCCTTCCTCAATATGTATATCAATTCCTTTGATTACATCTTCAATTATCTTATCAGGGCTCTCATTTTTACTTTCAGATTCATTATCAGAATGATCTGAACTTTGCGACTTGTGTTGTGAATGCTCTCAATCTTGAATTGATTTTTCCCGTTACTCATCCTCTGACTTATCTTTTGCTTCATCATATAAAATGATAATAGGGGTTGGTTCTATGATTTCTTCAATTAGTAACAAGTCCAATGGGACTGTTTCCAACCTCTTGTTTTTTTATTCATGAAAATATTTAAGGTCTGCTACACTAAGCTTATTGGATGCGATTTTTAATACATCTGTAAATCTCTCTGTTCCTTCAAATAAATCATCTAAAACATCCTTTTCATGCATAAAAGTTATAAATTTAAGAGCAATGGTAAAATTTTGGACCACATTATTAGGATCATACTGTCTCTCTGGCATTAAAGCCAAATTCAAAGAAGTAATGTTTGGAATTTCCTTTGATGTATGACCTACATAAAATGGAAAGAAGGTACCACATTATAATGGAAATATAGGCCAAATGGATTTCTTCGAATCCCTGCTTAGTTATACCATTTACAAGTGTTTGATATGCAATTTATATAGCCAAGAGTTTATCTGGAACATAGTAGGGAAAAACATGAGGGGGAGAAAGACTCCTGAAAAATTTGACAAAAGTAAAATTCTCTTCTCCGAACCATCTGTCCATAGGAAAAATATATGCACTAGTCTCTTTAGAAATTATAGGAGCTTTCTCATTAAAAATGGTTTGATGAATGGGAAACATGACTCCATGACAAATATTATAGAAATGGGAACGAAATTCAGACTCCCACACGACTTTATGATAAATATGAATAGGGTTAGGGTCTTGGATGGTCCATTCCCAACCCATAACAAGAAAGTTCGAGCATAAACATATAACATCCATGATATATGCGCTCATGTAAAAAGGAGTGATTGTCCTAGTTAAAAAGACCCTATTTGTTCTGTAATCCATAATGGTTTTGGATGAATTATTGGATAAATTTTTTTCCCAATTCATGATAGTAGAATTGACGACTGTGTCAATTAAGGGAAACCATTCAATGGAAAATTTAGTGGTATTAGGTCTAGAAAACAATCTACACAGCATTGCCGCTACAAAACAATAGGGTGATGGAAATTGTGCTATTGGGAACATATTGAGTTTTTCCCGCTTTAATTTGCCTTGATCTGCCTTCCATTCTTTCACCACATTCATTGGGTCTTGATTCTCCTTTGAAAACTTCTCCAGGAAATATTTATCATAAGCTTTCAGTGGCATTGGCAACTGGTACATTGTACGCAAATCCTATGGTGTGAATGAACCCATGTTTTCCTGTTTGGAATTCTTGAACGTCATGTCTGCAATATTGAGGTTGTTGATGACCCATTTTACCATATCAGTGTATGGTAAGATCTTTGGCCTTGCAGCTATCCTATGTAAGAATGAACATGAAACTTCGAAGTAGGAAGGTTCTAATGAATTAGCCATATCTTTTGTTTCTACTTTATTTAGTTCCCTTGGATTTTCTCCTTCAAATAGATTATACATGGCTTCCCATGAAGAAATTCCATTGTCCTTATTACACGTAGTGTCTGAAAATAGTGGAGGCATGTCTGTAACTTCAGAGGTGGATGCTTGGGCAACTGATTTTCCTTTCTTTGGCATTTCTATTGATATCGCTTTCTCAGACAGTTTCCTGAATTCAAGAAAGACAAGGAAATTCAGAGTTGAGATGAAGAGTGAAGATGAACAAAGAAACAAATTTAAATCACTATAAGTTAAAAATCTGGTGCTTTTACTTGAAAATTGCTTGAGAAAGATATCAGTCTTTTTAAGCCCCGTAACCATTGTTTGCCATTAATAACCCTTTAAACAATTATCAAATATTTTACTATTTTTACATTATATGTCCAATGAAAATATTTAAATCATTAGATCTTATTAATGGACCAATTGATTAAGTATCAGTTCAAGCACTTTAGTAATAAATGTTGTATCTCAAATCGTAGATTTTACAAGCATTCATATTATGTATTTCGACCGTGAGTGCATGCTAGATGCGATCTTCACAAATCGCATGTCGCACTTTATCAAGGTGGGCATAACTTTCATTTGGGTTGATGCTGCGGGATGTGATATGTGCTAAAACTCAAAGCATTGAATTTTATCGGATTTCACGGATATGTTTCATTGTTCGTTTATTGTTTATTGGGTCCGACTCATCGCAAATTCTTTTCAAATGATATAATTTTGTCTTTTAAGGATGAACAATGCGATTTACAGTTATAAGGGTTTTCTAATATTTTTAACGGGAAATTACATATAACTCAAAAAGGTCTTAGCGCTTATCGCAATTCGCAAATTTTACATGTGTTCTAACTTTTTTATCTTGTGAGTTTTGCGATTTTCACCAAGCGTAATGAAATCAAAGCAAAAAAGGTTCACGCCTTTTATTCCTAAAGTTTTAAAACTTAACGCTAAGTGAAATAATGTTTCCTAAAATCTATTTGTTTTTTTAAAGTGTCCCCATTTATTATTCATAAGCTTAATAGATATTCAAATAAATGGGGGGGTTGTTTTATAGCACAACAACTTCCAAATAGTATTGGTAAGTTTACTTGCTCTATAACACACTGTTGAAATAACTTAGTGTTGTCATCTGCAACATTAAGCCATATTGCTCTGCTCCTTAACCTCTAGGCTTCCTCTTTCTGTCTCAATAGTTTAATATTTTCAACTTCCAATTTGGTTAATTAATTTTTCCTTTCAAAGGATTGAAATCCAAAGTTACCGAAGCCTACAAGTTCTGAAATTTCATCTTCAATCTTCACTAGATTAGCTTCATCTCTTTCCTTTTTCTACTTTCCCCAAGTAATCATCCTCTATTTGATACGGGCTAGATTTTTTGATATGACTGAAGCCAGATCTGAGTTAGGATCAAGACAACAGTGAGTCCAAGAATCCTTAACAATTTTATGGAACTCCTCCTCTTCGATCCATGTAGATTTGAGTTTGAATGGTGAGTTAGGCTTGTAGTTTGTGTTCATTATTTCAAAGAAAATGGCTGAATAATCAGATATGCCCCCAAAGCCCACCCATTGCCTCATTATTTCTAGTTGTTCCATAATTTATGATTTAATGAGAAAATGACCCAACTTTAAAGTGAGAGCATCATCCCCATTCCTTCTATTACGCAAAGTAGGTTGGATTTTGGCCATGTCTATATCCAGAAGGTTATGTGAGTCCAGTAGGTGTTCAAATTAATTAGTCAAGGAATCCATCTATGCCCGATATCCCCATGATTCAACATGTCCCAACGAGAAGTTCAAGTCTCCTCCAATGATGATGTTATCCTTCTTCATGAATGACAAGTCCATCAGTCTATCCCAGTAGTCGACCCGATTGTGACATGGCCCATTTATGTTGATCATACGAATAGGGATATCAAGTTCATTTGAGATAATATCAGCCCCGAAAACACCTTCACTTCCCCACATGTTCTCAACCTTAATGGTTTTGTTTTTGAACCCTATTTCACAACCCCTAGACCGAACTCACACATCCAGGGTTTGGAAGGTCCAAACCTGTAAAATGGATGGCATGAGAGTGTTAACAACAACTCCATTCCCTAGGGTCTCCTATAAAAATAATACATCAATCCTATCCAATGCAAAAAGACGTCGCAAAGCCAATTTTTTGTCAGGGCTGGCCATACCCCTGCAATTGAAGGAAAGGCATTTAATGAGTTAACCAGATCAGGGTTTCGATGTGCTCTAAGAACCCAGTTGATGGAAGTTTGTTTTCCAGATGCCACTTCTATTCCATCCCAAAGGATGGATTTATATATATTGGGCTTTTTTTCCCCTAGGATTTTTATGATGTTTTTTAGAGGGTCCTTCCCCTAGACCAAGATTAGGGTGAGACTTGGGGTGAGCCAGGGATCCGAGATTGTACCTATGGAATGAGATGTTGTCCAAATAATCTTCCCTATCGGGGAGAGGGGAATGGATTCCCTCCATAAAAGTAGGACTAGGTGTAGGACAGGATGAAGGGACGATGCAATAATATGGGTGATGGGGCTAATATTGCATGCAGATAAATAACTAGATGCAACAATAGACAAATTGGTACAAGAATTATAAACATCATATGATATGGGAAGAGAGGAAGAGAGTGTAGTACCCAGAATTGTTCCAACACTAGTGGGTTGTGATATTGAAACCCTTGCATTTGGTATCCGAACTGTCGGTTATTGCCGAGTCATCCTTGATTCCAGCTATCTGCGCGAAAGTTCATAGGGAGCCAATGGTCCAGGGGTCAGTCCATATTCCTCTTGTGTTTGGGTGCCCTTAGTCTCTTATGCCTTAGAGTGCACCTTATTATCAACTGTAATCAGTGGTAAATATTTATATAAATGGCCCACTTCATGGCATCTTCTGCAGTGGAAAGGTACCTCCTCGTAATACAAAATTTTCCATCTTATGTTCTCCTGATATGGTAAGCAGAGAATTTCCACCAATCCTTCTCTGGTATCTAGATGAACCAGTATTCTGGCTATGGAAATTTTCCCGGACTCAATGTATGTTCTATCATGATCTAGGTAGATTCCCAAATCATCCCCAACGCATTTGAAAACATCCTTCGACCAAAATTGGAGGGAGAGACATGGCAGACGAACCCAAATGGGACTGACCCCCATTTTCTCTTTTTCTAGATCGAAGAGGGGCATCCAACATTTAAGCAACACAGGGGTCATCTCAATGTGCCATAATTTTGATAGTACCCATTTTTCCTATTCAGGGTGTGGGAAGATAAGTGCAAAAAACCCACGAGTCATAGTGAGAACCACTGGTAGTTGTTCAAGGACATGTCCCCAAATTTTTTTCGTCCATTGCTTCAGCCTTGCAGTGGAGTAATTTAGACCTCGGACCCTGCGAACAACCACCGTGCTCTCAGTGGTGTCTACCTATGCCATGTTGATACCCTTGCCAAAAAATAATAGACGACCCATTTCCCTAACCTTTGTAGTCTTATATTTTTAACCCCCGATCTATGGGTCTGTCTTGCCTGAGTATGCTCAGTCTCCTCAGGTTGGGTATCATCCGAGTTAGAAACCCTATTCTCGTCTTGAGCAAGAATCTGTTAGGTTAATCCTTCAAAGCAAACAAAGTTTTTTACTATGGGAAACAAGCGATATCACCTAGGCTCGTTATTGGTGGCTCCCAAAATATTCAGCGCGAGATGTTTAATCCTAAGGGTAATCACTTCAGGTTTGATGTATCCCCTCTCTACCACGGGAGAAAACCCTGGTCCAACGGGCTGGTAGGTATTTTTCTCCAACTCCCATAACCATAATTTTGATGGGGACATAAACATATATGTTTGTTGTTGTTGGATATCTGGAGGGAAGAAGTCAATACCTAACGATACTGCAGGGGTTGGTATAGTGAACCCAAATCCACTGAGTGAGGTTGCACCTGCCTCCAATTTTGTTATTAATGTTGTGACGTGGTCATCCAGTTCCTGAAGGGTCACTGGTGTCTGCCTGGCTGGCTGCTGATGTGTGTAGTCTGTCCATATCTAAGAAGCATCCATCGAATCCGAGTAGTCAACATGCTCCTCCTCCATGAATGACGTTTGTAAGACGATGCTAAAGGGTTCCAAGATATTTTTTGTGCCCACTTGCTCCCTCTTGCCGACAGTATTGGGGCCCAAAACTGACCACGTCCTTATACCCTGCCGACATTCCTTAAGCACCCATATCGAGTGATCCCGGACACCCCCATTCCTAGTTCCTATCCCCTCCCATGGCCATATTTTACCCCTATTCCAACTGCACAACAATGTTGAACTTTCGTCGCCATCTTCACTTGGGTTCAAAGCTCAATCATCGTTAGGGTTCTTGCTATGCGATCTTCTTCAATCAAAACCTTTTTTCATTAAATCATTTACTTATATAGGGATTTCAATAAGACTATTTAATATTTCATCTCTTGAATTCCATTACTCTGACATAATCAAAATATACTATTATTTTACAAATATCACTGCAATGTCCAATGAAAATTACAACTATTTAAAACCTCCAACAACACAATATTTCATAAAGAAAATATAAATTACTAGAATAATTTTCCATATTAATTTTAGGTCTAATGATTGGTGCACATGTGAATTATGATGCAAAACACCATTTGCAAAAGAAGAAAGAAAAAACAATATTTTTTGTCAATAGAAATGAATGTTTGAATTGAATACTACTTATTCAACATTGAATGTATCATAATAAGGAATTAAACTTGCATTGAATCAATTTAGATCCATAATGCTCACTATGGTGTCTTCATATTAAGTATGCACGAGGAAGACATTAAAGTACTATTCATAAATCCAAACAAGTGGAGCAATACAAGTAAAGTAAATATAAGACAATAAAGTAGGTAGAAACAAGATCCACATTAGAGCTATTGTAGCTAAAAAAATGTCCCAATTTTTTTTTTTTTTTTGACTTGATTTATATTTACACAAAATATGCCATCTTATCTTTGTTCTCAAACTTTTATTCATTCGAGTGTTCTCATATCCTTGGCCAACAACATATATTTCAAACCCTTGGGTTATACATTGTGATTTCAAGTCTAGTAATATTTTGCAAGAAGATGATTTTTCTCCCAACGTGCCAAAATTTGGACTTGTAAAAGTAGTTTCTGACGAGGGAAAGGGGTACATCTCAACACAAGTTATGATGACTTTAGATATGTTTCACCTGAGTAGGAAATTATTAGACATCTTTTTATATTTAATAATGGTGTATACATTTGTTACTTGAGTTATTTTTTGGGAGGAAGTCACTTCACATGTCTTAACCCCGTGAGCAGGAAAATATCGTTACTTGGGCCTGTTCCTTGTTTATCACAAAGGAGGGCTTAGAGATGTTAGTAGATCCTATTTTTAAATGGATATTTTTCATTTGATAATATGGCAGGAGTTGCAAATTTTTCTTCAATGTGTGTGAAACCTGAGGTCTCTCAAAGTACGTTTATGGGTGATGCTGATGAGTTTCATGGAATTTTTTTATCTAATGACCTTGAAGTTAAACTGAGATTGACACTTGAAGTTCAAACAGAAGGGTGATGATATACATCTAGAGAGAAAACTTTGGTAGAGGCTCTTTGCAGATTCCAATTTCCCCAAACACACCTAGATGGAAGACGATTGCTCATTAAGTTTAGTTTAGGGGAGATTATCGAACCTTGTCAACATTATTAACTATTGAACCCAAATTCCAGTAGTGAGAGCCCAATGCTAAGTTTTGGAGTTGAGAATATCATGTCAACTTCCGCGTATTAAATGCCTTTCCAATGTTTTGATCATTTGATGGAACCACGATGTTGTGTATCTATTTGGCATGCCATGTGCCCAACTTCATAGTCTTGGGTGTATGTTCATTTTTTTTGGAGCACAAAGCTCGCGAGAGGAAAAAATGGTGAAGAGTACCATTGTTTGTAGCTTTGGTGTGTGAAAAGTGCAATATTTTGGTTACTCCATGAATTATTCATGCACATCCAATTCCATTTGTTGGTGATTCAATCTGGAAGGAGTGTGGTTATTGTGGGGTTGTCAATCCAATGCGTGATCTTGAGAATTTTTTCTTGGGTTTTCCCCATCCATTGCAATTAATGACATCAATGGTTAGAAGAGTGATGGTGACTCATGTTGGACTCCACCAATACATAATAGCTTTGCACTCACTATACAATCAATTGAGGAGGGTTGATTAAAATTCAATACAAGTTAATGAGGGAATAAGGTGTTTCAATCCAAATAAGGATGAATTTCTTGATTAGAAGTTTGAGAAGAGTGAGACAATTTTGAAATCAGTGGAAAACATGTTTTACCATTTTGCAAGGATATTTTGGATATATCTCGGGGGATAGAAGCATTATCTTAATTCCTTACAAAATTCATCCCAATATGTGATGCAAGTAGGACTAGTGTATTCTATATCTCTAAGCTCAATAACCAATGATGTAGTTTCTAATTAGGTATCTCACCATGCTTTTCCCATGCCTTCCAACTATGGGCTGGTGATTTGAAGCTTCATGTCCTCTATCGTCTCGGGACATGTTTCAAAATAGGTGGAGGGACCATGGATCCAAGAATCAACAACCTCACCATTCATGTGGCCCAAAAATTTGGGAAATTGAAAGCGCGTATCTATTTGCATGTGCCCTAGAGGGCATCTTTCTTGCTGCAAATTGATTAGCTCATGGAGATCCATGTATAAATCTTGGATTTGATATTCCTCGGTTGAGTCCTTGAATGAGGTTGCTTTAATAGGTAACATGATTTTCATCCACCCAAATTGATCGAAATGTAGATCTTAGTGATGAGATGGATCCAATTGCCTTGTGCAAGGTGCATTGGGAAGGGATTTGAACATCTAAGGGCGTGGGACTATTGAGGCATGAGTCTATGAAAAAAAATTCTTTGAATAGATGAATGGCTTCCCGTCTACTCCTTGATTTTGAGCAACAATGTGCCGAGATCATCTACTATGATACCAATTGATTTACATGTAGATATGAAAATTGTTGAGAAATATACATGGATACAATTAGAATGATTTCTCTTAAGATTGATAACTGCTTGTGATGTATTTTTACTTTTCTTACTTATTATATTCTTCTTTTATTATTATGTTATTATTATCATCAAACAAATACCAAAACAATAATATAAAAAATACACAAGAACACACGATGTAGGCTACAAGCCAAGGCCAAAACCTCTCCAATTGAGAGGAAAACCCACAAATATCTTCTCTTATTATAGATTCTTCAAATGACAAATTCCAAGACCCTTATACCAAGATCAATACCCTTGAAAGACCAAGTGATACCTTCTTGATGATTTTCTCCTTCTATCCAAGTCAAACCCAGTCAAGTCTCTTCCAGCTGCACAACTTCAACCCCCAACTACAGAATTTCGGCCTCCATTGCAGGTCTGAAATTTTTGGCTCCTACATCTACTACTTCATCCACACGTGTGAGAAATTATAGGGATTCCAACGCTTCCCTTGACCTTCGCTTGAGTTTATTCTCCTTCTAGGGCTTGTAGGTGACCTAATAGTCCTTCTTCGACCTTTTTTCTGCAATTTCTTCAACTTCAATCTTGCAACAACAAAACCCTAGCCTTCCTTTCACACGTGTGAGGGAGAAAGAGAGAAATAACCCAAGAAACACATCCTTCATCCTTCTTTGCTAGCCTTATTTTGCTTCTCCTTCACTTATATTATGAGAATATGAGTGAGTGGCCATAGGAGGTTGAGTTCCCCCCTATATATAGGCTTCCAAGGAGTACGATAAGCCCTAATGGGGCCAACTTCTTAGCTTCCAAGCCGACTTGGCCTTGGAGGGTATTCCAACACTTTTAAATACAAAAATAATTCTTTTTACATGTTGCAATGTGCCCAATGGGGCATTATTCATATGAAAATGAATCTATTGGCTTCTTTACCCTAGGAGAGACCCTAGAAGCACTCAATGGGTCCTTGACTTCTAAATAAAATGACATTGAGTATGAAACCTATGCTACAAAACAACAATAATATATATTTTTTCTTTCATTTTAAAATATACAAGAATCAATAGTACATTTCATATTTATGAATACCAAACCTAGTTACATGTTTCAACACTCCCTCTTAACTAGGCAGGTATTCATAATGGTACATGGAAATTCTCAAACTGAAGATATCTCATAAGAAGTGTCAGATTGGTAATCCATCTCACAAGCTATCAGTTCAACTTATTTCTTTGCATCATACCAACCAACATTGTCACATAACAAGGCATTTAATTACAAATCTATCTCTCCACAAGATCAGAGCACAATGATGGCGAGATCAATGACTGATATACACAATCATCATTGTATCTTAAGGAACATACCCCACCTAGGTGTTCATAGGGTATGTCCTTTTAGGACAATTCCTATCTTGGAATAACACATCCTCAAGGAATTTCCAATTTGGTTACTCTTGTCTTGGATGCCCTACCTCATCCTCAAAGAGTATCAGAAGCTAGATGCTTACCCAATTGATCCAAAATCTTTTGTTTGAGATGTGTTGAGGAATTACATGTGAAAATTGTAGCTTAAGACAAGAAAATTTAAAGGCATAAACATAAGAAGAGAGAAACATCTAACATCATGCAAGAAAACACATAATTGATGTCGGAGTTTGTCCATGAGGGACTACATCTCTGGGCCCTGCTCAAATAGTGGGGAGGCCCTTTTCTTCATTAAGTGGCAAAAATGAAAGTACAAGTATAAAAAAGAGAAACAACACCCTTATACCTCCATAGCTGAAAGTGCCCGAAAATTGCAGACCTCTGATGAAGAAATGGACAACACCATTGGATTCGTGGCATCGAGTAGTACAAATCTGACTCCTCTGGAAAATGGCTCAGATCATGGTTCCACCCCCCTCCTGCACACTGCTCAGGGTTCCACTGCCTTGGTTTCCATGCCCGCTCATGTCTGTCTTGGGTGCAATGTTGAGTTGAAAGGTTTATATGAACAAGTTGATGGACTTTACAATGAATTCGTTTGGTTGAGTTAGTTTAGGATTCAAGTTTGGAGGGAGGAGGTCGGGCGGTAAAACCTCGACCCCTCTGTAATTAGATGGAAAATTGTTTTTAATACTAGTACCAAACCCTTTTTATAAACCACTGAATATATTAATACGTAACAGTGGGGATCGGGCCCACATTGGGCGGCCCACCCCCGAATCTTCCGTCGATTTCCGATATGTATGTAATGGTTGGAACATGAAACGCGGGTTGGATGGTGGGGTTACACCCCCACCCACCCATGTATACGTGTCATTACCGTATGGTGTGGGGGCGACGGGGTCATGGCCGCTAAACCCCCTTAATTTAACTTCGATTTTTATTTGAATGTGGATCCATAGGGGGGTAGTGCGGGGGTCATGGCCCGCCTTACCCCTTTTTTTAATATATTTTTTTAGTTTTTTAAAACTAATCGGCCATTTTTGAAAAATTCAAAAATTGACGGAAGGAGTCAATTTAATCATCCCACAAATTTGCCTGGAATCCGGCCTGGGTTGGCACTAATCCGGTGGCCGGATTCCAGAAAAATTGTTGCCTCCTTAAGCTACCACATCACCAAGTCAACCCTCAAACTTTGACTGCTCCTAACTCCTTCATATAGGCTTGTAATTGAGTGTCGTCTACGTCGTTGGAATCAGAAAGACGAGATATGCAACTTGACATTAAGTTTACCACATTCAAAACACTTTGATTTTTGAGCCTTTGTACTCAAGCCACTTGTACTTGGATCTGTTCGATCCATCTGGATCATTCCTCCCCACTAAAGAGCTTTTGGACTCCAAAAGCATTAACACTCTTAGCACACTGCTTGTGTCCTTTCCAAACCACACTTTCAATCCTCTGTATGTGGAACTAGTACATCATTTGCAATCATGCACACCACACATGACTCAACAACCCCTCCTTTCCAAGAGTTTATAACACACACTCATTGGCCAAGGATTACATAAAAGAAAATAAAAAACAATCAATATCTCAACTACGCGTAAAGAAAGGCCAAAACATCATCGTTTCGTTTTGAAGTGATGGGAAACACACCATTACGTTTGCATGTACTTGCAATGTATGATTTACAAATGTGGCCATCACACTAAGACCCCTAAAAGAACCATATTTTATTTAATAAGGTAAATGGATCATCCCCTTGTGGACGATCTGCCTATGGAACAGCTTCGGGGACTGGAATCTGTATGGGTGTTCTTTGATCCTAATGTGTTTGACATGCAGGTTTCTGGGGTTCATTTTGATTGTGATGATTCTTCCTCCTCCATACCTTTTGTGTCGTCTTGGAATGCCTCCTCCTGATGTTCCTCCGAGAAGTACCCATGAATCCATCACTGTCGTTGAGGTGCGAGAAGGTGTTCTCATCATCAGTTGTTGGTGGGTCACTGGCTGTTTTGGAGCTTTCTCCCACTTCCTTCCTGGTGTATCCGAGCTTTGCATGACGCGACAATTCCTAGACTTTGACGGGGTTTACGATGCCTTGGACATTGATGCCGAGGCCGTTTCCTTGATACCCCATCTTCTTCAGTAATTTGGACCCGATCCCTGTAGTATGTTTTTCAAAAGAAGCAATTTCATCATCATGAAAAATACATGAAATTGAAGAGTTTCTTTTTACCTCGGGTTGGTTATGTCACAATTCTTCCAAGGCCTCATCCTTAGCTTGTAACTGGCGCAGTAACCTTTGTTTTTCTTCCCTTGCTTCCTGTAGGAGCCTTCTTAGCTCAAAATTTTCTTCTTGGATGCCTTGGTTAATCTCTTCAATTTCTTGGAACTATGCCGCAGTAAGTGTCTTTCTCTTCTTTGGTACACTATCTGTTGATATTTTTGTTTCATCGCCTGAATCAGAACCCGGGTCTATGGGTCCTTCTACCGTGATCCCAAAGGCTGTAAGCTTCATTTCATCACCTGAATCGGACCTCAGATTAGTTGGTTGACCTCGTGCAAATCCTGCAGCTGCGATCTTTTCATCTTCCTCGGATTCAGAATCTTGGTTTTGTTGTATGGTGGTGGCGGGCTTCTTCTTCCCTTTTTTGTCATTTCTCTCAGGTCTCAACACAGATTGCAGCTTCCAAAAATTTTCTTCATCATGTCCCTCTTTTTCACAATGTGTGAAAGAGGGCTTTTCTCCCCTTCTTTTGGCTACGACAGTCCTTTTTGGGTAGTCAATTTGTTCATGCACCCCCCTGCTTTCTATGTGCATGGCCTTCACACTGGCCTCATCGATGCTAGGAGGCTCAAACAACAATAATGAATGTCTTATGTAACTATGTAATGACCCAATGTACTTATTTACAACTTCAAGAGAATCTAATGAAATGATCAAACTTAGTGCTTGTTTTCTAAATTCCTCGGTAAATATTTGCACGTTTTGTCCTTTACCTTGCCTTAGGTACTACCACTCCATTAAGGCTTTTTGCTTATAACCCAAGGGATAGAATTGATCTTTAAGTGCAGCAATGAAATTTGACCACGAGGAAAGGAGGCTACCCAAATTACTGTTGCCTTGAAGTTTTCTCTCCCACCAGATGAGAGCAGTACCATTCAGTCAAAGAGAAGCCAATTGGATCTTTACCTCGTCCTCCACAATCTGCTGACTCCTGTAGTAGATTTCAAGCTGCCTAATCCAGTTGTTAAGTTTCTCTGCATCACTTTCACCATTACACATGGGTAGATCAAATTTGAAATCTAACTTAAATAAAGGTTTATTAGATGCATTTCCAGAATTTTTATGATGATGGTGAGAAGAGGATGAAGGACTTTCATTTCCTGAAGGAGGTGGGTCTCCTCCACCATTTTCCATGCGCTGAACCTTGTCCTTCTGAAACATCCTCCCCTATTTTCTCTAACTTCTCAAGTCTAGAGAACAATTTCTCAACCCGATCTTCCATGGTGTAGAAGGTCTTGTGGAAGTTGAGCTCTGCTTCATGTCGCTCCTCGTCACTCATGTTCCTTCTCTAATGTGCACGTCCCGCTTCGGGATAAAATACTGTAGCGTCCCTTCACCTCTTCGTAGCCTGTTTCTATTTAGCATAAAAGCATGTAATTCACATCTACAAACACCTGATCTAGTACCACTTGATCCAAAATCTTTTGTTTGAGATGTGTTAAAGAATTACATGTGAAAATTGTAGCTTAATACAAGAAACTTGAAAGGCATAAACATAAGAAGAGAGAAGCATTTAAATCATGCAAGAAGACACAGAATTGATGTCAGAGTTCGTCCAGGAGGGACTACATCTTCGGGCCTTGCTCAAATAGTGGGGAGGCCATTTTCTTCATCAAGTGGAAAAATCAAAGTACAAGTATACAAATGAGAAACAACACCCTTATACCTCTATGGCTAAAAATTCCCGAAAATTGTAGACCTCTGATGAAGAAATGGATAGCACCGTTGGATTCGTGGCATCGAGTAGTGCAGAATCCATATAAATTTTTCCTTAATCTGACAAAGTGAAAATCTGACCCCTTTGGAAAATGGCTCAGATCATGGTTATGTACCCCTCCTGCACACTACTCAGGGTTCCGCTGCCTTATTTTCCGTTCCCGCTCCTGTTTTCCCTGGGCACACTGCTGAGTTGAAAGTTTTATATGAACAAGTTGACGGACTTTACAATGAAGTCGTTTGGATGAGTTGGTTTGGGATCTGAGTTTGGAGGGAGGAGGTCAGGTGGTAAAACCCCGACCCCTCTGTAATTAGACGGAAACTTGTTTTTAATACCGGTACCAATCCCTTTTTATAAAACACTGAATATATTAATACGTAACAGTGGGGGCTGGGCCCGCATTGGGCAGCCTGCCCCCGGATCTTCCGCCGACTGTCGATATGTATGTAACAGTTGGAACATGAAACGCGGGTTGGGCTGTGGGATTACACCCCCGCCCACCCATATATACGTGTCGTTATCATATGGTGTGGGGGTGGCGGGGTCATGACTTCCAACCCCCCTTAATTTAACTTCGATTTTTATTTGAATGTGGATCCGTAAGGGGGTAGGGCAAGGGTCATGGCCCGCCTTACCCCTTTTTTTAATATATTTTTTTAGTTTTTTAAAACTAACAAGCCATTTTTGAAATTTTCAAAAATTTACCGAAGGAGTCAATTTAATCATCCCACAAATTTGCCTAGAATCTGGCCTGGGTTGGCTAGAATCTGGTGGCCGAGTTCCAGCAAAATTGTTGCCTCCTTAAGCTGCCACAACACCAAGTCAACTCTTGAACTTTGACTACTCCTAACTCCTTCATACAAACTCGAAATTGAGTGTCGTCTGCGTCGTTGGAATCAGAAAGACGAGATCTACAAATTGAAATTAAGTTTTCCACATTCCAAACATTTTGATTTTTAAGCCTTTGTACTCAAGCCACTTGTACTTGGACCTGTTCGATCCATCTGGATCACAAATCATCCATTATTTCTTCACAAAGTGAAGACAAGAATGTTGTGTCTATCTCTCCCTCTAAACTGGGGAGGACATATAAACTAATCCAAGCTTGTCTCTCAAATACACAATCTTTTTATTAAGAAGATATTTTTTCAAGATGTAAGCTACCTGCTCGTGGGTGGAGATATATTGTAGCTACAACACTCCATCTTGCAACAAATTTTGTATGTAATGATAAATTTTATTGATTTGATTTGTATTTCCATGGAACACTAGGTATTCAAGAAACCTTCTACAATTGGTATTATCACAATGTATTACCGTAGGGTCCATCGGTCCTTCAAACATGTCGGACAATAAATTTCTCAGCCAGATAGTTTATCTTCTTACTTCATAGGTTGTGATGTGATCAGCCTCAACACTAGTCAAAGAAATCGATTCTTGTCATCTACTCATCCAAGATATAATAAAGGATCTCAAACTAAAACATCCTCTAGTAGTGCTTCTCCCATCCATCTCACTACCTCCCTAGTCAGAATCTGTATATACACGCAAGTGGATATCATTCCTTCTATCATACTTCAAGAAATAGTGGATTTTTCCTCACATATATCTCAATATATGCTTGGCTGATATCCAATGATCATGCTTGGGCTCTACCTAGAACTGACTAAGAATATTTATTGCAAAGCAAATGTATGGTCTAGTATTGACCAGGTACATCATAAATTCAACTAATTCTCAATACCTTTTTAGATCCATAGGGCTTTAATCGGAATTTCTTATACTCTTCAAATTTGTGACCATAGGGGTTGCCATAGGTTTGTAATCCATCATGTCAAACCTTTTCAACATCTCAATCAAATATTTCCCTTGACCTAGATATATCTCATTAAGTCCTTGTCATACTTCCAACCCCAAATAATAGTGTATCATCCCTAGATCCTTCATATCAGATTCTCCTGCTAGTTTCTTTTTTCACTCTTGAATACGACCTTCCAAACCTGTCATGAGAAGCTCATCCACATATAGAAGAATGATTACTGGCTCATTCTTCACAACCTCAATATCGAGGTTTGGATCAACATAACTCTTTGAGAAGCCCAACCTTTTCAAATATGAGTCCATTCTAGCATACCAAGCCCTTGGTGTTTTTATAAAGCCATAAAGTGCATTCTTCAACCTACATACATGAGTTTATATGTCTTTCACTTCAAATCCCAAGGGTTATTCTTGGGCAACCAAGACAGGCACACAAATCAGAAACCTCTAACTGATTTGGCAACCAAGAAAAAGCGCATTCCTTTCCTTGGAAACATCTAACAGTAGAAAAGACAGAAACATCTAAAAAAACTAGGAAATAAGGAAACATCTCAATGCATTTTCTTTATCTAATAATTTATTTGATTTTGATGCAATATCTTTTGTAATTACAAATTAAAAATAAGGAGAATGTTTTCATTGTTTATAAAATGCTCATCTCTCCCTCATAATAAATGATGATATTGTTTCCATAGCTATTATGTTATTCTCTTTTCTTTGTTTTGTGATTCTCTGAATCAGTTTTCTAGATCTACATGTAGATCAATTGGTATCAGAGCATAAGATATTGGAAGCCATCCACCTTTTCGAAGTTTTTTTTTTTAGGCTCATAGATTTCAATCCATTCGGTGGATGAAAATCATGCCTCCCCATAAAGAGACCTCCACTGCGGACTCACCAGTCCATGACTTAGCCATGGCTCTTCAATATCTAATTACGTTGCAGCAAAAACGACGCCCTCAAGGTAAATTGCAGCTTGATACATGATTTTAGCTTCCCAAATTCTCAGGCCAAATGAATGGTGAGGCTGTCAATTCTTGGTTCCACAATCTCTCCAACTATTTTATAACATGTCCAATGATGGAAGAGAAAATGAAACTTCAAATCACCAATCTAAAATTGGAAGGCCTAGCACAAACATGGTGGGATACTCATCTTGAGAATATGTCCTTGGTTGTCGAACTTCTAGAACCAACAGAGACCAGATCGACACCGATCACATCTTGGGATAACGTTTTCTAGACCTTAAGAGAACACTTCTATCCCCCAGGATATATCCAAAATATCCTTGCCAAATGGTTACAACATCAAAAACTACCAAATCAATTAGTGCAAGTTTATATTGATGTCTTCTGCAAGTTGTGCATTCACCTCCATATCTCTGATCTAGAAGAGGTTCTAACTATCAATTTAATTCTGGTTTGCTAATGCTTTTTTCCGAGAAGTTGATTTATTTGATAGTACTTCCTTGGAAAAGGCATTTATTCATGCCCTCGTTGTGGAATGCAAAGTGGGTCCTTGAATCCGATCTCCTCAATCTAGAAATGGTCCTTCTCCCTTTGGTTATTCTAATGTATCCTCTACCTCATCCCCACACCTCATAATACACCCTGGTGTACATTTCATAAGACCAACTTGCATGATCTTGAAGATTGTAATGTACTGAAAAATCTACGCCCTAACAAGACTCTTATTACAAAGGTTGAGCAAACAAATCACACTACCCCTCTTGCAGTTGTTTCTCTCGACAACCTTACCTTTGTTGCACCTCTTGTTACCCATAATTATCAAATCAAACATGAGTTGGCCACTCTTATTCTCGACAATTGGAGTCAAAAGGATCTTCTGACACAAGACCTTGTTCAAAGCCTTTGCCTTCCCACCACTCCACACCCACACCCTTATCAACTCGGTTGGGTCCAAAATTACAATCATTGTCTTATCATCTCCCAACGATGTGTTGTAAGCTTAGTTATTGGTCCTTTCGGTGATATTGTGGTATGTGATGTTTCTCCTCTCGATTGTGCCGATCTATTACTAGGAATTCCACACCAAGAACCCTGACATGTTTTTTATCATGCTAAATATCACCAATACCACTTGCAACATGATGGCCACACCTATGTGCTCACATCCTCAACTAGCACATTAACCCAACCTTCTATTGACAAAAATCCCATTAAGAGAGTCAATTTAAACCAATGTGTTTCTTTGTGCTTGTTTCGCCGTGTCAAGCCAGACAACCTCACCAATCTGGTTCCTCCTACAATGGCTCCACTACTTCAAGAATTTTTAGATGTCTTCACCCAACCCACAGGGCTCTCTCCAGCACCCTCTGTTGAACAAAAAATCAATCTTATTCCTGGTGCTTCCTTACCCAATACCCCATCTTATCGCCTCGCTCCTCAAGAGGCCACTGAGATAGAACACCAAATTGAACAATTGTTGACATCCGATCATATTCAACCTTCATCCTCGCCATGTGCATCTCCAGATTTTATTATTCTCAAAAAGGATACTTCTGAATGACGCCTCATGATAGAATACCAGGCCATTAATAAATCCACTGTTAAAAACCACTACTCCCTACCTCACATTGAGGATTTTTTGGACCAATTACATGGGGCTTATTTCTTCACAAATATGGATTTGAATGCAGGCTACCATCAAGTTCGCATGTACACAACCGACACATGGAAAACTACTTTCTAAACAAATTTTGGGCTATTTCAATGGTTGGTCATGCCATTTGGACTAACCAATGCACCGACCACCTTTATGAGATTCATTAATGATGTTTTCATGGCACACTTGGGTAAGTTTGTGGTCATTTAACTTGACGATATTTTGGTATTTAGTAAATATTGGGAAGACCATATTCAACATGTTCACAACATACTTAGTGTGAACACATCAACTTTAAGTCAAATAGAATAAATCTTATTTTGGACAAAAATTAGTTCAATATTTGGAATTTATTATTGACAACACAAGGGTTCGCCCAAATCCCTCTCGGGTACAGGATTTGGCACAATGGCCATCACCTTCCAATGCACATGACCTCAAGATATTCATGGGAGGTATTAATTTCTACATAAACTTTGTCTATCATTTCTCAAAGTTGGCTCGCCCTTTGCACTAATTGTCAAATCAAACAAAGTTTATTTGGGATGCCGAATTTGAGTGAAATTTTTCTCAACTCAATAATACATTATGTTCGACCCTCGTTCTTTGTTTTCCAAATATGAATCAACTATTTGAGTTGGAAAATGATGCCTCTCAATTCACCATTGGGGTTGTTCTTAAACAGGGAGGACACCCTGTGGACTACCATTATGAGGCGCTTGTAGATGCTAAGCTCATGTACAACACATATGACAAGGAATTATATAGTTTAGTGCAAGATTTGAATCAATGATGCCATTACATTCTTGGAAAATAGACCATCCTCGATACATATCATCATCCACTGATATTCATCAAATCACAGCGCAAGATTCAAGAGAAACACCATCTAAAGGGGGTTGCTTACATTCAACAATTCCATCTGCTGATTAAATTTAAGAAGGGGAGAAAAAATAAAATGGATGATTTGCTAATTCGACCACCTGCTCAGGTTCTACACATTCTAGAGGTTTGTTGTGTTGCATATGATGCTTGGAAAGATATGTATGAAAAAAATATCGTCCTTGGGGAGATATGGGAAGCTCTGTAGCAACCTATATTCATCAACCAAACTCCCTTTCTTGACTATACCATTCATGATGGTTGGTTGTATAAACTTGCCAACTATGTGTGCCACAATCTAATGATCATCTCATTCCATCTATGAATCACATGCCTCTTCATGCAGAGGGAATTTTGGCACAACCCAGACCATTCTCAATCTTCAACGCCACTTCTATTGGAATGATTTACCCAAGCAAGTGGAAAAATTCATTGGCGCATGTTATCTCTGGTCACAAAGAAAGCCCTCAAACTGTAAGTATGGTTTGTATCAAGCATTAACAATTCCCTATCGTCCTTGGGAATCCATTTCCATGGAATTTTTAAGTGGTATTCCTACTACTTTCTGCAAACATGATGTTATTTGGGTAGTGGTTTGTCATTTCTCCAAGATGGCTATCTTTCTTCCTTGTCATAAGACTACCTATGTTGCTTCGACTACAAATATCTTCTTCCAACATGTTTTTCCACACTTTGTTTTGCCAAGTAGCATTATTTTTTATCATGACTCTCATTTTCTAAGTACATTTTGGCATACTCTTTGGTATTTTTGGTGTTTCCAAATTCGTTTCTCCACTACATTTCGTCCACAAACATATGGACAAACTGAAGTTGTCAATCGTACTTTGGCTCACTCCCTTCACATTTATTTTTCCAAAAATAAATAGTGGGATACATATTTGCACATCATTCAACATAGTTACAATAGGGCCACACACTCCTCAATTGGTTTCTTGCCTTTTAAGGTTTGCTTTTTCTTTCAACTAAGTGCGCCCTCTGAGATGCCACTTACTATCATCCCTTTTGGGTCTGCAAATCAACAATAGGAACAAAAATTAGCTCAACATTTCATACACTCCATATCTCAACGCCAGACTCAAGTAAATGTTGCTTTGCAGGCAAACCAAGATCGCACCAAATATAGGCATGAAAAGAAGTGAACACCTTTGTATTTTCAACCTGGAGATTGTCTCTGGCTCTTATTGGATAGGCAATGCTTCAAGGGCCACCACCATAACCTGCACCCTCTACGATATGGCCCATATAATATTATGTAACGCATTGGCGATAATGCATATTTCTTGGACTTGCCTTCCATGATGTGCTTAATGTTAATAATATGAAGCTTTTTAAACCACTTATCCTTGAGGAATCTGTTACAGTTCGTCACCTGGGAGATAATATTCTAGATTTTTAGACTCCTATGATTAAAGATACAATTCTTGACTCCAGGAAAAGGAATACATGCCAACAACCTTACTTCTCATATCTAGTTTGTCGGAAGGGACACACACTAGCGCGGGAAAAATGGATGACTGCAGAAACATTGCAACACAGTTTTCCTCATTTGGTGGAGGAAGCAGGGACGCTTCCTGCTCTAAACAGGGAGGAATTGGGCAAGACAAGCGCACAAATCTTATACCTCTGGCTAATTGGGCGACCAAGGAAAAACACGCTCCTTTCCTTGGAAACATCTAAGAGTAGAAAATACAAAAACATCTAAAAAACTGGGAAAGAAGGAAACATCTCAATGTATTTTCTTTATCTAATAATGTATTTTATTTTTAAGCAATATCTTTTGTAATTAAAAATTAAAAATAAGGAGAATGTTTGAATTTTTTATAAATCTCATCTCTCCCTCATAATAAATGATGAAATTGTTTTCTAGAGCTGTTACGTTATCCTATTTTCTTTGTTATGTGATTATCTGAATTAGTTTTTTAGATGTGCAGGTAGATCAGTTCTATATGGAATTATTCATCAATAATTCAATTTAGGAATGTTGTATTTACCTCCATTTGATGCATGTTCCATCCCATTTATGGTGGCAAAGAGACCAATGATTGTATTGTTGTATACCTAGTTGTAGGTGAAAATGTCTCTTCATAATATATGCCTTCTTGTTGAGACAAATATTGACTTATATTTATAGATAGTTCCATCCTCTGCATGTAATCTTGTAGAGCCACTTGGAAGTTACCACAGATTTGTCTTCAGGCCTAGGAATGATTTCCCAAAATCCATTCTTCATTATCAATTGATATTATTCATTCATAGCATATTTCCACTTTCGATGTTTGACAACATATTCAAAGGTGGATGGTCCAACTTCGATTAACTTTGTCATATAGGCTAGATACCTTGAATATATTTTGGGCTTATTGCTTTCCCTAAATGTTCCCTTGGATGCTCCATGTCCCTCTACATCTAAAAGAGTATACTTTAACTTATTATGTCTCTTTCTACTTTAGGGGATGATGAATTATTGCATAGGTTCACTCAGACCTTCTTCTTCATGATTTGAATCCTCTTCCTCCCTAGTGCACTATTCTTCGAATATTAGAATTTCTTCATCATCAGAGTCAATCGAGAGTTCCTTTGATTTCTTGAATGAAATACTTTAATAAAATATCACATCTCGACTTAATTCTATTTGTTGCCCTTCATTTATGTAGATCCTATATGCCTTTGAAGTGTTACTATAGACAAAATATTCCCTTCAAGCTTGTACGATCCAAATTCTTCCTCTTCTCTTTCAGAATGTGAATATATACAGTACAACCAAATATTTGGAGATAGTCTACATTTGGATTCTTAATAATGAATGCTTCTTTAAGAGTCATGTTGTCTATAGATCTACGAGGACTTCGATTTTGAATGTAGACAATGGTTTTTTTTCTTCTCCCCACAGAAAATTCGACAAGTCTTGATCATGTAACATGTCTCTTACACTTTCATCACTAGATTGATTCTTTCATTCAACAACTCTAATTTTCTCAGGATTATATGGGACTATCAACTCCCTCTTAATCCCAGCTTCCTTACAGAAAGCTATGAGTTTTTTAGATGTATATTCTCCTCCATTGTCAGATATTAGTACCTTTATCCTTCCTTCTGTAAGGTTCTCTACTTCAACTTTTAATTCTTGAAATTTTTCGAATACTTCATCCTTGGAATTTAGCAAATAGATCCAAGTTTTCCTTGAGTGGTCATCAATGAATTTTACATAGTATAGATGACCTCCATAAGACTTTGTAGACATAGGACCACAAACATTAGAATTAATGAGATCCAAAATTTCTTTTGACCTTGAAGCATTTCTTCCAAATGGTTTCCTAACATTTTCCCCTAATGCGCATCCCTTGCACACTCCTTCATGATCCTCCTTGAGTTCAAGGATACCATTCACCATTGAATTTAGAGTAGGTAAGATTTTGTAGTGAATGTGTCCAAACCTTCGATGCCAAATTTCACATGGACTTACTTCAATGTGAAACAATGCTTGAGAGAGAGGTGTTAGCAATCTGCAAACTATTCCTTCAGGAATCCCAATGACTTTTTCATTGTTGATTCTAGAGTCTTTGTCCCATACTACAAATTTTCCGTTTATGAAAGTGACTCTATCTCCCTTATATTCTAGACATGAAATAAAAAGTAAATTATTTTTCAAACCTGGTACAAATAGTATATTATTGAGATGAATGTTTCCTCCATTCTCCAACTCTAGTGAGGTTGATCCAATTCCTCTTAGAGGATAGCTTTTATTGTCACCAAGTTCAAAAAATTATAAATATTTTCCTCTTGATAAGGTCTTTAGTTGTTTGCACTCACCTATCATATGTCTAGATGCTCCACTATCAATCACCCATATATTTTCATCTTCAAATGCACCAGTAAGTACTGAGAACAATCCTTCGTATTTTGTAATGGAAGTCTTGGTCATATGATTATTCATAGATAATAGGAGATTCCAAACTGCTTTGATCCCTTGTTTGAGGTGGATTTCTATTTGCTTCAACGACTTCATCAACGAGGTAGTGATCTTCATCACACCCTTAGACAACCTTAGCTTTGATACCATGTTGAGAAATCTATAGGGATACAATTAGAATGATTTCTCTTAAGCTTGATAACTTCTTATGATGTCCTTTTCCTTTTCTTACTTATTATCTTCTTCTTTTATTATTATGTTATTATTATCATCAAACAACTACCAAAACAAGAATATCAACAATACACAAGAACATAAGAGGTAGGATGCAAGCTAGGGCCAAAACCTCTCCACTTGAGAGGAAAACCCACAATTCTCCTCTTCTTATAGATTCTTCAAATGATGAATTACAATACCTCTAGACCAAGATTAATGCCCTTCCAAGACAAAGTCAAAACTTCTTGATGATTTTCTCCTTCTATCTTAGTCAAACCTAGTCAAATCTCTTCAAGCTACATAACTTCGACCCCCAACTACAAAATTTTGTCCTCCACTACAAGTCTAAAATTTTTGGCCCCTACAACTGATACTGTATGCACATGTGTGAGAAATTCTAGGGCTTCCAAGGCCTCCCTTGACCTTCTCTTGAGTTTATTCTCCTTCTAGGGCTTTTAGGTGACCTAATATTCCCTTCTTCAACCTTGTTTCTGCAATTTCTTCAACTTCGATCTTTCAGCAACAAAAAACTAGCCTTCCTTTCACACATGTGAGAGAGAAAGAGAGAAATAACCCAAGAAACTCGTCCTTTGTCCTTCTTCCTTCTTTGCTAGCCTTCTTCTGCATCTCCTTCAATTAGATGATGAGAATATGACTGAGTGACCATAGGAGGTTGAGTTCCCTCCTATATATAGGCTTCCAAGGAGGAAAAAACATCCTAATGAGGATGAATTCTTAGCTTCCAGACTGAATTGGTCTTGGAGAGCATTCTGACACTTTTAAATATAAAAATAATACTTTTTACATGTTACAATGTGCCCAATGGGGTCTTCTTCATATTTCAATGACTCAATTGACTTCTATACCCTAGGAAAAACCCTAGAAGCACTTAATGGGTGCTTGAATTCTAAATAAAATGACCTTGAGCAGGAAAACCATGCTACAAAATAACAATAATATTTTTTTTTCTTTCATTTTACAATATACAAGAATCAATAGTACATTTAATATTTATAAATATCGAACCTAGTTACACATTTCAACAAAAAATAGTAATCATACATGATAGAAGGAAATAAAAAAGAGATAAACAAAAAGATATTGAAAATAATACCGCCATTCTATTATGAGGGAGAGGTCATATTTTATAAGCAAGGTGTCTTCTTATTAAGTTGATTACAAATAGTTTTGCATGGAAACAATAAAACGTTATTTAGATATTTCCTTACGTTTTAAAGTTGTCCAAGTAGTTCTGCATGAGAAAAAAACAAATAAATATTTTAGAAACATAAAATACATTAGTTGATGTTTCCTTCCTCATTATGAGTTTCCTCTAAAGGGCACGCCTTTATTGGTTTCTCAATGAAGGAGATAACTTCCAATATAAATCTCTTTTTTCTCTTTGTAGCTTCTCTACAAGTGTGCCTAATTCAAATTTTAATGCATTATGAACAATATATGATTAAAGCATGCACACCAAGTTCAAATTTCAAATTTTGAATTCTTATACCTAACATCTTGTCAAGCACAAACAACAATTTGTGTCGCTATCAGATAGTTTGGTGAATTGCATGGTAGGAGGATGCAGTGATCTGAATTAGTGATTGGATGGTGCTTTGAAAAGATGATGAATAAGAAAATTGATCCATGTATTGATTCATTGCATGAATGATTGTATTGTGGGACATATTTAAATTTGGGTGAGAGAGTATTAAAGAATTTGAAGCCCAGTTAGTATCACTTGCTAGGATTTGAGCCCCTCCGAATATAGACTTAGACCCTGAACTTAACTAGATTGTTGATTTCAAGAATATTTCAAAATTGGATGGAAAGAAAAGAGGTTCGAAAATTGACCTCACCCCTATCTTTCCTATTCAAGTTAAGGATGGATCATACAGATTATGTGCCAAGTACAAGAAAATATATGCCAGGTGTTGTTAATTGTGGATTTCTCAGGGGTTTTCTGACTTCATAAGTGGGTCTTTATATCTACATAAATGGATCTAGAAATAGAGATAGAGGGCACCCGACTGGCCACCTCAAGAAACTTGAGGAATTTGTAATGATATCTCTAGGTTAACCAACAAAAACCGAGTACAAGGTGCCCAACAATCAGTAAACCAAAAATAAATTTTAGCTTTTGTTGTTCCACTAACCATGGTTAGGTTTTTGGACACTTACACAGATCAAATTTGAAGAGAAGGGTTACATTTCAAGTTGAACGGTTAGTTTCATTTTAGCTTTTCAATATTGACAAGTTAAACTAAATTATTCTTTTCATATGAAAATGATAAATAATTTGAAATTTCATGCATACCTCACACATCACACCTGCTACTATACTAGTTGAGACCTCAAACAAAGAATATTATCTTCAAACCATAACTCCATGTACACTTGAACAAATACACATACATGGTGTTGATTAACCAATATTAAAGTTTATATAGAATCATGCAGATGGAATTTAATAAAACTATTTGCGTAAAGACTACAAAAGTCATATGGAGGGAATTCACTTGGACCATTTACTTATAGTCTATATAGGAATTATATAGAGGGATTTCAATAAGACTATTTACTCTTTCATCTCTTGGATGCCATTCCTCATGTGAAATCAAAATACAATATTATTTTACAAATATCACTGCAATGTCCAATGAAAAAAAACAACTATTTAAAATCTCCAACAACACAATGTTTCATAAAAAAATATAAATTACTAGAATATTTTTCCATATGAATTTTAGGTCTAATGATTGGTGCACATGTGCATTATGATGCAAAACACCATCTCCTAAAGAAGAAATAAATAACATTAATTTTTGTCAGCAGAAATGAATGTTTGAATTGAATACTACTTATTCAACATTGAATTTACCATAATAAGGAATGTTTGAATTGAATACTACTTATTCAATATTAAATTTATCATAATAAGAAATGTAACCTGCATTGAATTAATTTGATCCATGATATTCACTTTCGTGGTAAATACAAGCAAATAAAGTAAGTAGAAAGAAGATCCACAATGAATTTATTGTAGCTAAAAAAAAATGAGTCAAGATATTTTATTTTTTTTAACTTCATCTATATTTACTCAAAATTTTCCAATTTATCTCTCTTCTCAAAATTTTATCTGAGTGTTCTCATCTCCTTGGCCGGGAAACGTTCTTTCAAACCCTTGGGTTATACGTTGTGATTTCAAGTCTAGTAATATATTTCCAGAAGATGATTTTACTTCCTAAGTGCCAAATTTTGGACTTCCAAAAGTAGCTTCTGATGAGGGCAAGGGGTACATATTGACGTGATTTATAAGCACTTTTGGATATGTTTCTACTGAGTAGGAATTGATTGGACATCTTCTAGTCAAGAATGATGTATAAAATTGGTGTGGTGTTACTTGAGTTACTTTTTGGGAGGAAGCCAGTTGACATGTCTCAACCTCGTGAGCAAGAAAATCTCGTTACTGGGGCCCATCCCTTGGTTAGGAAAAAGTAGGGCTTGAGGATGTTAGTAGATATTGTTTTTAAATGTATCCTTTTCATTTAATAACATGGCAAGAGTTGTAACTACTGCTTCAATGTATGTGCAACCTGAGGTCTCTCACAGACTGTTTATAGGTGAAGCTGATGAGTTTCCTGGAAAAATTCGATGTAATGATCTTGAAGTTCAACTGAGACTGAGAGCAGCCCATGTCAAACAAAATGGTGATGATATCTATGTAGAGATAACACTTGCTTTGGTGGATGCTCTTTGCACATTCCAATTTCCCAAAACACACTTAGATGGCAGGCTATTTCTCATTAACTTTAGCCTAGGGAAGATTATCGAACCCAGTCAACAGGAACAACTATTGAACCCAAATTACAGTAGAGAGAGGAAAAAATGGTTAAGAACACCAAGTTTGGTAGCTTTGGCGTGTGCATAGCGCAATAGTCTGGTTACTCCATGTATTATTTGTACACATCCCATTCCATTTGTTGGTGATTCAATCTGGAGGGAGTGTGGTCATTGTGGGGTTGTCAATCAAATGCATGAGATCGAGTTTTTTTTCTTGGGTTTTCACCCTCCATTGGAATTAATCCATCAATGATTAGAAGAGTGAGAGTGGTTCATGTTGGATACACAATAGCTTTACACTCGTAAAAAAATAATTGAGGAGGATTGATCAAAATTGAGATATGTCGATGAGGGAATAAGGTGTTGCAATATAAATAAGGATGGATTACCTTAATAGAATTTGGAGAAGAGTGAGATGGTTCTGAAAGCAATCACAGACATGTTTTTACCTTTTGTGGAATGTGGAGGGATATTGCCTCATTTGGTTGTAAAAGGTGAATTAAACTAGGTTGAAGCTAAGGAAACCTAAGAAGGTGAACCATTGTTGAATTGCCTACAAATTACTTCATATAATCAAGGTCTTGTCATCAGTATGATTTTGATGGAGGAAATTCTAGAACAATATAGAATATTCTGTAGAAGTTTAATCTGTCAGCTAAATTAAGTGAAAGCACAAGCAAAGACGAATTTGCTTCAATAAAGGGTAATATTAGTGAAAATTCATATGAAATTAAATCAAAGGATCTAGGTAGAAATGGTTGATCCAAATGTCAGAGCCCCTTGAATGTAGCTAGTAAATATTTCATTGTAGCTGAAATAAGCTTCACGCATATAGAAACCCAATTGTTTGCTTGACATTCAGCAGAGGCACTTTCATCTGACCTTCATTCTTCCATATTTATATGTCCAATCTGTAGTTCCATGGATATAAGTGCAGTTAAAGGAGGTCAAGGTTCAAAGACCTGTGTTAACCCATATATAGGTATTTTGTTGTAATCCTACGGGATTTCTGTATAGTTAGGCATATAGTTAGAATTTAGTGATATTCGGTTATGGAGATATAACTGTAACCTTGGAGTATAAATGTAACCTTGAGTTTAATGAATAATACTATGAGATCACATGTTTTCAATTAATGGAATTTTCCAGTCTCCTACAGGGGTGTCAGAGCTGTATCGAACTCCATTTCTCATTGTGAAATGACCTGGCAGCGTGTTGTGATAAGTGTTCGTGCCGTGCTCCGGTAGTGAGAAATTGTGGTAGTTTTTGAAACCTACAGTTTGACTGTGTTTATTTAAGCGCTCTAGAAAGGTTAAAGACCAGTCGTGAAGCCGACTCGGAGATTCAGGGACCTGGCTCGGAGGCGGCGGTGGTGGTGTGCGATGCTCAGGTGCTAGGAGACCTGACCTGCGTTTTTTTGGAGTACACCGATTTGCGGTGCGAGTAACCCCTTGGTATTCTCCTCGGTGAGTCTGCGCTGCATGTGTGGTGTGAGAGTAGCCAGCGCCAACGCTGAAGACTATAATTCTAGTTCGGTCTTGATGCAAGTGGGTGGGTTTTTAAGCAAACGTGCAGTGATGTGTCAACCACTCTGTTAAGAATTTGGAGGTGTGATCTGCGTTGAATACCAACGTTTGGAGAGGCGTGATAAAAAAACCCTGTGGGTTTTGGGAAGAATCTGCATTGTAGAGGTAACTGCCTGCATTTAGAGACGTGATCAAACTAGCCGGTGCAGATATGAAATCACTAATGGTTGTTCTGTAAGTTAAAAAAAAAAATTGTTCCTAGTTGTGGTTAAAAATAGAAGCGTTGAATCTGTTAGTTAATGCAAAGTTTTTTTTTAGAAATCTGTGCGTGTGATTGTAATTGGAACATATATATACATTTTTGTGGTTGAATCAGAATTAAAAATAATAATTATGTGTATTTGATCAAAATTAATTTTTTGGTAGTTTTGTAGATTTATAACTTTGTGTTATATCTAATTGGGATTATTTTGTCTCGAAAAGTAAATTTCTAAAAATGGTTCGGGCAGATTAAAAATACTTTTAATTTTAATGATTTATGAGATGGAGTCTCTCAAAGAGTATTTTTAATGATTTATAGGATGGAGTCTCTGAAAGAGAAGAAGAGAATCAAATACATTTCTCAAAGTAAAACATCATATGATGCCATAAAAAACTAAAAGAGCTTTATGATTCAGATACATTTCTCAGAGTAAAACATCATATGATGCCATAAAAAACTGAAAGAGCTTTAGGATTCACATTCTGAATTGGAGATAATTTAGTTATTTTTGAAGTTATTTAATCTAAAAAAGAACGATAATGATTTTCTAAAAATCTTCTAAAACTTTCTTACGAAATCAGAACCATCAATTATGAAATTGAATCTACTCGAATTAAAGTTGATTTGCAACTAACTGCCTTTATAAAAGATCTTTACCCTAGTCTTTACCCTAGTTATTCACACTACTTGGAATATCTCCAAGCTAGTGGGAAATTAAAAGATTTAGATTTTTACAAATTAGTACAGAAATTTCAGAAAGAAAGACTTTTGGCAAGAATGAAACAACACAATTTTAATATGTAAACCCTATGTCTTGCTCAAAAAGACCAAAAACCTCAAGAAGAATCTTTCATAAATACTAAGGGTAATAGAGGACGAGGTTGGCAAGAATGAAACAACACAATTTTAATATGGAAACCCTATGTCTTGCTAAAAAAGACCAAAAAACTCAAAAAGAATCTTTCATAAATACTAAGGGTAATAGAGGCCAAGGTATGATTATTTATAGAGGTAGGCGGGAGATATATTCAGAAATAGACAGCAAAAAATCTTTCATAAATACTAAGGGTAATAGAGGTCGAGGTAGGATTAATTATAGAGGTAAGGGGGGGGAATCTTTCATAAATACTAAGGGTAATAGAGGCCGATGTAGGATTAATTATAGAGGTAGGGGGAAGATATATTCAGAAATAGACAGCAAAATGATAAACAAAGAAATTTTTCTGATAAACCAGTTGTATAATGTTTTAGATGTGGTAAAATTGGACATACTGCTACAAATTGCATAATTCTATGGGAGAAAATTAATGAAATAAGAGAACAAATGCTTGAAAAGAAAGATCATCTAATTCCAGAAAAATGACACTCTTCTGAGAATGCAAAAATGACAACGTTCTGAGAATGCACATTATGTTGTTGCTCATTTTAATTTTCACATGGAAAATATTTTTAGTACCTCTTTTTTTTCATGGTATGACAGTTGGATTTTAAAAATATGTGCCACTTTTCATATGACCTTTGGAAAAGATTTGTTTGATCAATTCAGTGATAATATTAACGGATTTGTGTATTTTTCTGATGATGTCTGTTCCATTGAACACAAATTATTTGGTTCGGCAAAATGATACTTTGTCATATTATTTATTGTGACATGCACGTTTCGGTTATATTAATTATGAAAGTATTAGAATTATAAAGCAATAGGGGATTAATGGACTTTCAATAGTTCCCAAAAAATTAACCCCATGTAATGCTTGTATATTGGGCAAGCATCACAAGCAGTCTTTTCAGAATTCTAATTCTAGAGATACAAGAAAATTAAGTCTCATACACTCTGATTTATGTGGACCTATGCCTATACCAACTGCAAATGGAAATAAATACATACTGACTTTTATTGATGATTATTCGGGGATGTGTTGGGTTTATCTGCTTAAAGAAAAATCACAAGTTTTTGATGTGTTTAAAGAAATTTCAGCTTTTCATAACAAATGAAGCTCAACTTAATATTGGTACTATAAGAACTGATAATGGAGGAGAATATACTTCACATGTTTTTGAAAAATATTTGCAAGAGAATGGCATCAAACACTAGACCACAATACCATATAATCCACAACAAAATGGTGTTGCAGAACGAATGAACAGAACATTGCTTAATATGGTAAGGTCAATGATGTTTTTTAAGAATGTAAAATTGATGTTTTGGGGAGAAGCAACGCCTTGTGCAGCATACGATATTAGAAATTGGTGCCCTTCCTCTGTCATTAACAACAAGACTCCATATGAAATGTGGTATAATCATCTTCCTGTTGTTAAACATTTTCAAATATTCGGTTCTCAATGTTATGCTTTGATTCCTAAACAACAGAGGAATAAGGTGAGTGAACGAAGCATAAAATGTATATTTTTAGGGTATTTTATGACTTCTAAGGCATACCAATTGTATGATGAAGATAACATGAAGTTTTTTTTGTCAAGAGATGTCATTTTTCTTGAATCTGATAAATATTTTCTCATTGTCGATAGACAACTTAATCAGATAGAAAAGTTTGTGCCTCAAAAGTTTTATTATGAATTAGATAATATATTTCCACATCATGAAGGGGGGATTCCTATATTAGATGAGTCTATGGAGTTTCCTCCTCTCAATGATGAGAAATTGGTTGATACAAGTGTTTCTACAAACATGATAGGGACATAAATAAGGACATAAATGGAAAGAACTAAGACAGATAAATAAGATGAGCAACTTCCTACAACAGATGAAGAAGGTGAGCAACTTCCTACACAACCTTTGCGAAGGTCAACTCGTATTTTAACATTTCCAAAGAAATATGATGAGTTTAAAGCTAGAAGTTCCTCAGGTAATTATTCTCATTGTGAATTTAATTTTTTTGTGGATTGTGAACCTACTTGTTTTAAAGAAGCTGCTAGTTATGATCAGTGGAAAGATGCAATGGAAAAGGAATATGATGCTCTCATAAAAAATGGCACATGGAGGCTAGTGGATCCTCATGTTGGAATCAAACCTATTGGTTGCAAATAGATTTATAAAACTAAGTATAAAGCTAATGGTTCACTAGACAAGCACAAGGCAAGACTTGTAGCGCAAAGATATGCACAGAAAGAGGGTATCGACTATATAGATACATTTTCTCCTACAACTAAATGGGGCACTATTAGATCTTTGTTTGCTATTGCAACTCATAAATAATGGAAAATTAATCATATGGATGTCAACACTGTTTTTTTTTTTATGGAGATTTGAAGGAATATGTTTACATGTTTCAACGAAAAGTTTTTTCTGTTAAAGGAAAATAACAAAAGGTTTTCAAAATAATGAAGTCTTTGTATGACTTGAAACAAGCGCCATGAGCATAGTATGAGAAACTAACTGAACGTCTTCTTAAGTTAAATTATAAACATTTTGACCTAGATGATGCAACTCTTTTTGTTAAGAAATTTGGAATATCAGTTGTATATCGAGTTGTATATGTTGATTATTTGATGATAATAGGAAACAATTATGAATATATATCGTCTATTAAGAAGGAATTGAAAAAGGTTTTTGATATGACAAGTTTAGGCTTACTTCATTATTATCTTGGAATTGAAGTTGATAAAAAAAACCACAACATATTTTCATTTCTCAGAAGAAATATATTGTTAAGGTATTGAACAGAGATAGTATGATTGATTGTAATCTTGTTGCTACACCAATGGAGCATAATTTGAAACTCACTTCCTAAGAAGGAAAACTGTTTGAAGATCCAACAAAGTACATGAAACTTCTTGAAAGTATGATTTATTTATCTATTACTCTTCTTGATATAATATTTGTTGTCGGAATACTTTCCAGGTTTATGCATCATCCTTGTGAGGGGTATTGGGTAGCAACAAAAAGAGTTCTGAAATATTTAAAAGGAACCCAAACTTATGGCATCAAATATTCCAAAGTTTTAGACTTCCATCTTTTTGGTTATTCATATTCCGATTTTGATGGAGATAAAGGAAATGGAGTCTCAACTTTTGGTTATTTGATGAATCTTGGATTAACATCCATCAATTGGAGATCACACAAGCAATTTGTTCCTGTTTATTCTACCATCGAAGCCGAATATGTTACAACAACTCAAACCACTAAGGAAATAATTTGGCTTCGGAAAATACTCAAATATTTGCAGGAGAAACAAAAAGCTTCAACTCCTCAATTTGTCGACAACTCTTCTGCAATTCAGTTGGCCAGGAATCCAAAGTTTCATGATTGAACCAAACATATCAACACCAAGTATAATTTGATTTGACATCATGTAGAGGCCAAAAAAATTCATCTGACACATTATCCAACTTCAGAACAAATTGTAGATATTTTTACCAAACCACGTGAAAAGTTCAAAAATTTTAGATATAAATGTAACCTTGAGTTTAATGAATAATACTGTGATGTCATATTTTTTCAATTAATGGAATTCTCCAGTCTCCTACATATTTGTGGTACACTACAACAATTTGGTCACTTTTCCATCGATATCGCATTTCACACATTCTACTTTGGATTCAGATTTGGAAAAATGGGTAGCACATAGTTAGCTAAATAAATTTGCAGTTATTAATTAATTAGAAATTAGATACACTCATTACTGAAATAGTTTTTCCAAAATAAGTATAAAAATAATGAACCAAGAAAAAAGGTTCAGAAGTTTTGGGATTTTAAACATATTTTTGTATGAAGAAGCCAATGAAGCTTGTTAGACATTTTCAAAAACCAATAAAGATTCTAGTTCTTATGTTCTTTCTATTGTATTTACATTACCTTGTTCATTCTTAGTAGTATTTTGGAATCTAAATGGGTTTTATTAGATGATATAATTTTTTGTAAGTTAAATATATTTGTACGAGATATAGTATGTTTCAATTACACCTCCTATCTTATGCTAGTAAAATCATCACATTCGTAGTATTTTATAATAAATACTATTACATCCCTTTAAGCACAATTGTTTAAACTAGTTCTATTCCAACCTCTAACTTATTGAATTCAGAAATGCCTGGGAAGTTGATCTTTTTTGTTTTCATCTGTCATTCTTTTTATCTTTTGAGTATGTGGATAATCAAGACACAACCTACTGGTTATAGAAATTGCATGGTAAGTTTGCTTATAATAAAACTTATTAAAGAAAAACACAATGTCTAGGCACTAATTCTCTAACCAAGAATTGCCTCTAGGAGTTGTACATGAGGAGCCATGAAAGACCGGTAAATATCTTAAATAAATCCATGCAACAAGAGGATGGGTAGTTGATTTGAATTAGAATTGGTTTTTCTATGTGAGAAGCAAGAGTATTCACCACAACCAAACATTGTTATCTTCACTGCCCACTATTAAGATGTAATTTCAATAAATAAGTGATACATGTATGTATGAGCCCAATAACAATAGGATTCTATTGTATGAAAATGATACAAACAAACAAAAAAAAAAAATTAGTTATCATGTTATGGGGAAAAATTGTTAATATCCTTATTTTTTTAAATGTATAAGATTAAAGTTTCTATTGATTATCTAATAGAGCACTCATCAATTTATTTTTGGTCGTGGTTTTCTATTAGGAAAACCAGACCAACGACAGAAAAATAATTCTTTTATCCAAAATATCACATAAACATCATAAAAACTATGGCCTAGCCATGCCCCAACAAAAAAGATTGTGATCACATGTAGACATAGATAATTTTTTATAACAAAATTGTAGCTGGTGCCTATACCCTATAATAGTTGTAGGCGTCCTTTTCAAGTTTGTCACTATTTCCGATGGTATAAGAAACGATGAGGTTGACTAAGTTGAGGTTGATTCATCAATTGGTACTGAAGGGGTACTTATCGAGGCTATTACTTTTCCCTTAGAGAGCATGCTTTTGATTCTAGAAAGCCTCATCACCATATCATGGTGTTCAAGTGTCATTTTCCTATTCTATACGTGAAGGATGTTGAGATAGAGATCAATATTGTTCTTATTAACGTCTTTTTCTGCAAGCATCTTGCCAATGAGTCTTTTCATGTGCCAATAGAGTTCTACTATACATAGGTCTAGTATCCATGAGTGTGGCTTGTATTTAGTATCCAATCCGCAACATGGGTGAGAATGACTTCATTTGAATGGGCATCTCTTTCATGCATGGCCTTAACCACTACTTGATTGACTATGTGTTGAATATTCTTAGGGGTGGCTTCTTGATATCTTTGCGCAAAATTTTGAGCTTATAATTAGTCTAAGGATTTTCCCTCTCCTTTGCTGGCCGAGCCATTCCAACAACACATCTACTAGCGAGGCATGGTGGGTGGGAAAAGGGGGTTTAAAATAAATCCAACAACATGGAGACAATGGGAAGGTGAGTGAATTCCAAATTGATTACTGTGGAGGATGAGGGGAGTGAACACTGAGAGAAACACCTCTCTAGCACAACGAAATACAAGCTTTGAGCAATAGAAGGAGGTGAAGAGGAGCACAAAATTCCAAATGACTACAAAAATGGAAACTAGATAGGAAAAAGGCCAAGGATAAAAGTGTTCAGGCCAAACATACTCCACGGGTGTTACATATATCGAATGCAAGGTACTAAGGTGAATAAATTTAAATTACAAAAGCCCAACAAAGAAATATTAAACGTAACTTTCCCATAACACTAATAAACAAAGTGATAACATATAGAATAAGCCATAAACCAACAAGAGGGAAAGGTTCCTTCTTGTCGGTGGAAGAATTCTAAAGCTAAATAACGATGAGAGCATACAAATTTCTACTATGCATGCACTAGAAGCCTCCTCCTTCACTAGCATAGAAAATATATGAATAAGAGAGGGTTGAGTTGGACTTGTTGAAAAGTGTAACTAGGTCGGTCTTCATATTTATGAATTGATGTAAAGTATAAGACAAAGATAATAAAATGTATTTTGTACTTGCTTCACGGGTTTCATGAGCAAGAGTTTTTTATAGGTTAGTATACTTCTTCTTGAAGTCTATCTTGGTTTTTGTCTTCTAGATACAAATTTAATATGTGTCACATGTATATGAAGCATCTAGTCTAAGAAATTCTCCAAGACCTAGTTACAGAAAACGTGAATCAATGGCTCAACTCAGCTCTACATCAACGTTGAAATTTAAGCTATCATGATGTGTTACAAGTCGGCCTTCAAACAACTGGTAAGTCGGCCTACATGCCAAAGTGTTGGTCGACCTGAAATATAGTATGATTGTATCTATATATATACACCTATTCTGCGGCTCATTTGAGAGGAATAAGTTTTAGTCATCTCTTAAGAAGTATGCAGATAACAAGTTTCGGTCATCTCTGAAATATCGTGCAGATAACATCTCTGAAATAGCATGCGGATAACAAGTTTTTGGTTATCTCTGAAACAGTTTGTTGAAGAATGTTAGTGCGGAATATATCACTAAAAATTGCAATGCGGATCATATCATTAAGGAGCAATGCAGATCACATTTTGAAGTGCAGTGTGGAAGTTTTGAAAGGTTACAGAACTGGTCTATATATACATCTGTATATCATAAAGTGCTACATTTCAGTGCGGATTTCAAAACAGGCTATACATATATATCCGTGTATCATCTATGTACTGCGGCATACTGAAGCAGGAGTGTGGATCCATCAAGTGCATAAGCGTGATCATACTATCTCTTGTAGTGCAGATCTAAAGTGAAGCATAGCTTGCAGTGAAGTTGTTGATACAATGGTCTACAAAGAAGAAGCAGTCAGAAAGTAAAGGAAATAAGGAAAGTAAATATGAGATTTACTTGCCTATCCACAGCCTATATACATCTCAAGCAACTAAAGGTTCAAGGAAGTACTGGTGCAGAACCGTGCAACTTGGTGAAGAGAAGAAGGACCAACATTGAAGGACATCAAAGAAGTAAGGATAAGGTCTTGGATGCATAAATAGGTCAAGGGTCTAAGTCTGGGTCATGGTACTTGTCATCTGAAATCTATAAGAATAATTTCTCATGGGTTTCCCTCTCCGAGAGGGAGAGGTTTTTCCCTGGATCTTGGAGCCTAACTCTTGTGTCTCGTGTCTTTTGATAATTGACTTGATGAAATATTTAATAAGCTAACGAAGGGAAGACATAAGTAACTCAAGTAATCTCACAAGTAATTATCAAGAAGAGAATTTTGTGTTAATCACTAGCCCTCAAAATTCTCAACATGGTATCATGGCTAAGGTGTTTAATTCAAGGGATGCTTGACAAAGAGACACTCCAGGAAGAAAAATTCAAAGTTTGAGTGAAGAGTCAAATCAGTTTGCAAGGAAGACTCTCAAGATCTTCATCTCATTCAAAGGATCATCTCTTCAAGAAATCATCTTTGTCGTCAAAGATTTACATTCAAGATAGTGGTAGAAGATGACATCATCTTTTGAAGACATCCTTTACCATCAAGGATCCAAGATCACCTAGATTGAAGTTTTCTATCTAAGAAGAAGCTCCTAACTTCCTCATCAAGGAAGCTGCTAAAGGAGAAAGTCACTTACTCAAGTAAGTATCTATGAATTTATCTAAACAAATTGTTTGCGTTATCAAACTTTAATGCATGGAATAAAAGGATAGATCTGAAGCTAATTGAAAATTAAGTTATGGGTTTCATAGAAGGATCTACAATTCAACCTCCAAAAGAAGACATTCTATCATATATCAAGTACATGCATGGATACATAAGGGCCCGAAAGATTCTTATGAAATCCATAAAAGACTCTCTTACTCCCTATGTATCAAATCTAGAATCCTCAAAAGAAGTATATGATAAATTGGTGGAACTGTTCTCGAAAGATTCTACAAAGGATATAATATCCCTGAGACAAAAACTATAAAAATTTAGAATGTCAAAGGAAGGAATAATTCCATATCTGATGGAGATTTTGTAATACGAGAACAACTACTGAAGTTGGGAGAAGTAATGTCTGATAGAGAAATACTCACTATGGTACAAAATGTCTTACCGAAAGAATGGAGAGGTTCCACTTCCAACATAGATGGGAGAGAAGAAGCCACAACATTCCAAAGTCTAGGTAAGATAGAAGAATCAATATTGAAAGCAGGATCAAGTATAGAGAATCAAGCCTTTTCCACCATGTCCAGGAAGAAAGGAAGATTCGGTAAATTTGGTCCTCAGAATAAGAAGAGAAATGTGGACAAATCACGATGCTTTGGATGTAATGATCTTGGGCATTATAAATTAAATTGTCCTAAATTTAGAAAGGAAAAGAGGAAAAAGGAAGAAGCCCATGTCTCAGATATAAGAGTAGAACCTGAAGCAAAGACATCTAAGAAAGAAGAAGAGAGGGATCCCAACTATGATTAAGATCATCTTCTCCTTTAAGTGATTTATGTTGGTTGTAAAATACTATGATAGGAAGCAATGTATATTATAACATCATGATAAAAGCATGGTAGGAGCTCTTGGTGAAGCAGCTCTGAGGAGAACCTCTCTGATAACAATACTAATGGAAGGTAGTCATCAAGATCAAGGGTCATCATGGAAAAAAAATTATGGGATGTGATGACATATGAATAAAGTAGGTCAAGGGAATGAAGCTCTTCATTCTAGTAAATCTGCTACAAGATGACTCAAATGATAAAGGTATGAGGTGTGTATATATTTATATGCTGACACTGGATGTTGTGAGGTCATTTCATATGGTTGCAGGTAATAGACTTCCATGTTTAGAAGTATGATCTATGAAGGGGGATCTCTCGATGCACTAGCAGATGAAATCAACATAATATATCCTCATGGAATATGAGGTGGTTGTATATGAACGAGGAACTAGAAAAATTGTAAGCTCTTGGGAATGAAGAATGTGCAAAAAGGAATAGATCATGAAACGCAATCATTTCAAGAGGCAATTATCATCCAGAATCCAAGAAGATGTGACTAGGATATCTCCTGGGAGGATATGTAGACTCTGACAAAAGTCTAGTAAAGAAGAAGACCCTTGACAAAACATATCATTAGGAGATGTGTCAATCTGAATAAAGGATGTCGATGCCTACAGGAAGATGTTATGGAGATAGATCATCATTGAGGTAAATTTTGTTTTAAAAGTTCATATGTATATGTTTATCTGGATGAATTTGTGCAAGTTCACTAATCATGAGAAAGGATGTATGATCCTTGGAGATGATTTGAACGAAAGCAGCATGGCATAACGATGGACCAGATGAGAAAGACTGATGAATCATTTTCTGATAGTGGACATGACTCGTGACTGAAATTGATGGATGATCTATGCCCTATGAAGCCAAAAGGTGAATATTCCTCAATATTGAAATCTATGACATCGAGGGGAGGAATTATTCATGAGTAGTTGGATTTCTGCTGCAAGAGCCTGGTGGTAAGTTTCTTACTTGGAAGAAACTTGAAGTATGTCCTTCCTGAGCTGAGAGGGAGTAATTATATGTGATTCTCTAATACATGTTTCATGCACTAGACCAGGACTAACAACTGTAAGTATTAGTGAAGTCCATGTGGAGAGATTGGATAGACACATAATTCTGGTCTTCACCTGGAAGACAGAATGGAGGATTGGGTAATCATCTGGCATTCGATATTCTTTGAGAATGAGATAGGGAATTCAAGATAAGAGTAGTCTAGGATCGATATTCTTTGAGGGATGGCTACCCAATAGAATAATAGTCCAAGAAGGTCATACTCTGGGAACACCTGGGTAGGGTATGTACCTTGGAGAGACAATGACTATGGTGTCTATAAGTCATGTGTCTCACTATCATTGTAGCCCATTGTCTCAGTGAGAGATGGGGTTGTTAGTCAAGGCCTTGCACTAGGAAAATTTTGGTTGATATGATGCTATACAGATGCGATTACCAATCTGATTCTTCTTATGAGATCCTTTAGTTTGAAAGTGACCATGTACTTATATGAATACCTCCCTAGTTAAGAGGGAGTGTTGAAAAGTGTAACTAGGTTGGTCTTCATATTTATGAATTTATGTAAAGTATAAGACAAAGATAATAAAATGTATTTTGTACTTGCTTCATGGGTGTCATGAGAAAGAGATTATTATAGGTTAGTAGACTTCTTCTTGATGTCTATCTAGGTTTTTGTCTTCTAGATACAAATTTAATATGTGTCATATGTATATGAAGCATACAGTCTAAGAAATGCTCCAAGACCTAGTCAGAGAAAACATGAATCAATGGCTTAACTTAGCTCTACATCGACTTTGAAATTTAAGCTATTATGATGTGTTACAAGTCGGCCTTCAAACAACTGGTAATTCGTCCTACATGCTAAAGTGTTGGTCGACCTCAATACAATAATATTGTCTCTATATATGTACCTGGTCTACGGCCATTTGAGAGGAATAAGTTTCGCTCATCTCTGAAGGCGTATGCGGATAAGAAGTTTCAGTCATCTCTGAAATAGCATGTAGATAACATCTCTAAAATAACATGTGGATAACAAGTTTTCGGTTATCTCTGAAACAGTTTGCTGAAGAAATTCAGTGCAGAATATATCATGAAAAAGTGCAGTGCGGATCATATCTTTAAGGAGCAGTGCGGATCACATTTTGAAGTGCAGTGTGAAAGTTTTGAAAGGTTACAGAACTGGTCTATATATACATATGTATATCATAAGGTGTTGCATTTCAGTGTAGATTTCATAACTGGGCTATACATATATATCCATGTATCATCTAAGTACTGCAGCATACTGAAGCAGGAGTGTGGATCCATCAAGTGCATAAGCATGAGCATAATATCTCGTGTAGTGTGGATCTAAAGTGAAGCATAGCTTGCATTGAAGTTGTTGAGACAGTGGTCTACAAAGAAGAAGCAGTCGGAAAGTAAAGGAAAGAAGGAAAGTAAATTTGAGATTTACTTTCCTATCCACAGCTTATATACATCTCAAGCAACTGAAGATTCAACTGAAGGTTCAAGGAAGTACTAGTGCAGAACAATGCAACTTGGTGAAGAGAAGAAGGACCAGCATTGAAGGACATCAAAGAAGTAAGGAAAAGGTCTTAGATGCATAAATAGGTTAAGGGTCTAAGTTTGGGTCATGGTACTTGTCATCTGAAATCTATAAGAAGAATTTCTTGTGGGTTTTCCTCTTCGAGAGGGAGATGTTTTGCCCTGGATCTAGGAGCCATACTCTTGTGTCTCTTGTCTTTTGATAATGTACTTGATGAAATATTTAATAAGCTAACGAAGGAAAGACATAAGTAACTCAAGTAATCTCACAAGTAATTAATAAGGTAACGAAGGAAAGACATAAGTAACTCAAGTAATCTCACAAGTAATTAATAAGGTAACGAAGGAAAGACATAAGTAACTCAAGTAATCTCACAAGTAATTAATAAGCTAACGAAGGAAGACATAAGTAACTCAAGTAATCTCACAAGTAATTAATAAGCTAACGAAGGAAAGACATAAGTAACTCAAGTAATCTCACAAGTAATTATCAAGTAGAGAATTTTGTATTAATCACTATCCCTCCAAATTCTCAACACGACTCATAGATGATTTCCTTAGATTTCAATCCGAGGGAGGCCAAGTCATGGGGACTTGGACCTACCCCTTCATTATAAATGGAAACAATACAAATATTTGTAGGCTGAAGAGGTTGGGTGGAAATTTTCCCTTAATGAAACTTTTCTTCAATGGAGAATACACATTAATGAGGAATGATATCCACGACATTAGTCTTTTTGAACCCTAGTTTCCAAGAGCCTTTGAAATTCACAATGTTTGGTATGTGAGTTATCATGTTGACTGCACAAGAACCATGTTTTCCTCTATTGCAAGTGCTTTTCCATCACACATTTTTTTATATGATCATTGTGCCTAGTTGAAGGATGTTGATAGGTGGTTGTCATTGATGTCAACCCAATCAACACCAGGAGCTACCCCCATATTCCATGGAAAATTTGAAATGTGAATTCATGGAATCTTGTGTCAAGATCCTTCTAGATATATTCTCGTCGACGAGATGTTTCCGTTGATATATGGTATGCCCTGTGGTTCCTTTTGGTTTGAGAGAAAACTGAGTTTAAAGTTGAAGTCCCAGTTTTTTTGGCTAAAACCCTAGGGGGTAGAGACATGACACCTTATTCACCAACTATTTTCAATATATGACAGGGGTTCCATCATAATCTCATCATGTAGAAGTTGAATAAATTTAAGAATCAAAGGCACTAAACCAATCACTGGCCTCACAACCAAGTGGGACCATATGCACAAAGTCAATCATTGATTTCAAATATTAGATAAGTCTCTTAAGGGTTAGTCATTATTATTATTAATTATTATATTATTAATTATTATATTACTAATTATTAAAGGGTGTTATTGATTTTGACATAACATAATTTAGGAATGGTATTAATTTAGGGTCTTAAAATAACAAAAACATAATAATAAAAACCTTATGAATTCCCTCATGGCTAGCATACCTATTTTTTTAGTACATAAGGTATTTATTATTTAAAATTTTAATTGATTTAAGGCCTCCAACATTTATTATTGGAACCCCTTCTATTTTCTATAAATGATCATCATAGGTCTATAAAAAAGTGACCCTTCCTCACTTATTTCTCCATGAACTTTAATGCATGACCTGTGGTTAATTGCTCTGAATTTTTCGTCTACCCCTGAAGAGATAAACACAAACATCAATAGAAGAGGGTTAGGATTTATTTTTTATTTTGAGTGCCTCGGTTGGGCATGTCTTTGCAAACAAAGGACTCGGATCACTTCACGATGGTCTTTAATAATTGTTATAAAGTTTTGGGTCTTGTCCTATGAAGTAATATGATCTCAGCCTAAAGAAGGAATTGTTGAACAACTGTTACATGTTCAGAAATTCAACCTTCCAACAGTGAACTTGTTTTCAACAAACAAAGAAAAGATACAAGATAGCTAAGCCCCTCGGACCTGCTCCTAAGATCATAAATATATTACGTCACATCAAAAGGAGTAATTTATGTGATTGCAGGATTCTCCTGAACGCTAATAACTGGTTTTATGTCTGGCCTTGATTTCACATATTTGGTTCCCATTAGGGCTTGACTTAAGTGTAATTGGAAATCCTTGAGTTTATAAATACAACCTCTCAAATTACAAAATTGTTGTGACAATTGAGTACATTCATATTCATACATGTTCAAGACCTTCTTGTAAGCCAATTTGTTGCGATAAGCAGAGACAATTTTGATGTCTGGACAACATACAACAAAAAGGATTAGAACGTTTTCAAGCATCATTTATGTAGCGTTTATTTGAAGGTTTGCAAGTGATTTTCAAGCCTCTGTTGAAATGCTTCATTTGTCACACATTGTAAGGTAGTCTAATATTTTATTTTTATGTTTTTTGGTTCTAGTATTAAGTATATTTACAAATATGTTTTGTGTCTTGTATTAAGTTTAGAATTCAAGGTCTTTATAGTAGTTAGGATTGTGTTTGGACTATTAGATTAAGTAAGGGCTACATTTAGTAGTGTAATTGTGTCAAATTTTTGTACATTGATTAAGGTCTATCACAATTAGTTATTGATTAAGAATCTTGTCAAGCCTATTTTGGTTTGCTATTAGGTCTAGATTGTATGTAAAACATCCCTTAGGTTAGTCTTAGTTAATTGTATGTCCAGTCCTTAATTGATGACAAAGTTTGGTGGACAAAAGGGATATACACATGGTACAAGCTCACCTCAGGTAAGTATTATTGACATTTAATTCATAAATATTGTAATTTTACTATTTTGTACTTACATGTGCAATTTCATGTAGAGGTGAGTATCATTAAAGGGTGCTTTTGTTTTATTTTTAGGATTGGGTCTCGTTCTGGGAAACTTTGCATGCGAGTGGAAGAATACTCAAGAGGATATAATAACTTGTAGTGACAATTGATAATCACTCATCATCATCTCTTGAAGGAAACCTTATAACAAGGACTTATCTTGAAGACAAAGCAACCATCCTTGTCACATCATCAACAATTTTCCATGAATTAAGAAACATTGTCAAAGTCAAGAATCAAATCCTTATAACCAGGCCTTTATCTCTACGACAAGAGCCCGTATTTGTAAAAGAGCCAAATTGTCTAAGAGTTGTAAAAGGAATTGTTGGGGAAAGTCAATTTTATTGTCAAAGTATGTCGGGATAAAGGGTATGGTCCTGGTGTTATTTATCATGTATTGAAAATCATTGTAACGTGGATGATTGTCCTTGGTACTCGAGTCCACATATTTTTTATTTTTGTCCTTTTAGGGTGGTAGGGTGGTTCTAGGTTGGTGAATGAAGTCACCTTCAGATTGGGGTCTATAAATACTTCAGGGTGGTAGAGTAAGTTGTGGCTCACTTTCATTAGAGGAATTTTGAGGTCTAAAATGGGCCTCCTAAGGAAATTATAAAATAATAGTGGATATAATAAAATAATATTTGATTACATCATCAAATTTAAGAAGGAAAAAAGGAAAAACTATTTTTTCAACTCGTATTTTCAACTTATCTTCCTGTGGGTTTACACAAATTTCAAGCGGAAACACTCATTGGATGAAAAATTTGATTTCTCATCCAAGGAGTACACATGTTTCATACTTTTGATGGACCCTGATACACGAAAAATTAGAAATACATGAAAAACATGATTGTAAACATGTTTTTCATGTATTTCTCATTTTTCATGTAGTAGAGTCCATCGAAAGTATGAAACATGGGTAATCCTTGGATGAGGAATTAAATTTTGCATCCAATGAGTACTCCCGCTCCAAATTTGAGTAATACCTTAGGGATATAAGTTGAAAAAGTAGTTTTATTATTTTATTTTTTTTAATATTTTTACTTTTTTACTCCAAAATTGGTGAATCATCCCCCATGGTTGAGATCATCATCTTGAATCCTATTTGCTCTTATAAAGTTTTCTTTTTTTCTACATTTTTCTTAGGAGGCCTATTTTAGACCTCAAAATTCCCCTAATGAGTGTTGGGGCATCTTTTTAGCTGACTACTGATAAAACTAGCGCGTTGGGGTGTCCTTATAGTTAGAACTGGATAAGAATTATTTTCTAGAGTTCTAGGAATTTGTATCTTTCTTTTCAGTTGTGGTTGAAGATTAAATAACTTATTATAAAATCGTTCAGTGCTTTTTGACCTGGAAAGGGTTTTCCACCTAAAAATGTTGTGCCTATTGTCTCTATTTTTGCATTGTTTTTTACCGCTCTTACTGAACATTAAGTAGTTCTCTAAAAAGGATTATTAAAGTGCTAATTGATAAGAAATATTAATTCACCCCCCCCTCTCAGTATTAACAACAATTGGTATCAGAGCTTCATTCCTTCAATAGCAGTTTAAAAAATAGAAGGAGATCATGGAGTACACCAAGAATAAATTTCCTCTAATTAATGGAGATAACTATGAACTATGGAGTGGAAGAAGTGACAATTTCATTTACTTGCACAAGGATATGAAGTTTGGGAAATAGTCGAAAAGGATATAAAACTACAACAGATGGACAAGGTAAGAAAAATATCGTAAATGATGCTAAAGAAAAGGATCTTATTATAAGTGGACTCACTCAATATGTCTATGTTAAGGTATTAGGTTGTAAAACAACTAATCTTATGAAACCATCTCACAAAATAGAAGAAAAGATAAACCAATGACTTAGAAATCTGCCTCTTTGAGGGGGAAACCTTCTTTACATTACATAAATGAACAATTCTTGGATGATACAAATGAACAAACCTCCTTTCTATATATAGAATTCCAAGGGGTCACAATATAATCCTAGCTGACATAACAATAACAATGTAACGGCACAAAAATAACAATATTTGGCTTCTATGGGGCACACTAATAACAATATGGGGACTACATGGACACAAAAATAACAAACCCCCTAATAATAATAATAAGGAGATACACTAGTATTATAGGGACCTAGCATGTCCCTCTCCTTCAAAAAGTGTTTTCCTCAACGCTTGAGTAGTTATGGATGATTTTTTATAAAATTATCATTCCCCTAGGTCGAATCTTCAGCGGGTCAGTTCTTCCACTTGATGAGATACTATAAAATTGATCGATTTCGTAGCTGTCGAGTTCTTATTTCCATGGCTGCTTCAGGTTCCAATATGATTTTTCCTTCTTCATAAAGTTCTAGAAATATTGTTTGAACTGGGATCTTGTCACCTATAACCTTCTTTATGCATGAAACATCGAAAAATGGGTGCACTCAGGAAGATGCAGGAAGCTCCAATTTGTATGCCATAGTACCACTATTTTGCAACAATTTGTAAGGACCATAATAATTTGGTGATAATGTATTATCCTTCTTAGCTTGCTTGAGGGATATTTGTTTGTATGGTTGTAGCCGTAGAAATACCCAGTTGCCTACATCAAAACATATTTCGTTGCGATGTTGATCTGCCTATTGTTTCATTTTATTCTGCGTGAGGGTGAGGTTATCCTTTAAGAGTTGGAGAACTTGTTATTTATGCTCGATGTGATGTTCCATTGCTTGAACCTTATAATTTTCTCTTAAATATGATGTGATGGAGGGTGGATGATATCCATAAAGTGCCATAAATGGGTATTTTTGCTGCAATATGGAAGGAAGTGTTATACCACCATTCAGCCAAAGGTAACTACTTGACCCATTGTGTTTGTTTATCAGAAACAAAGAAACGAAGATATCCTTCCAAACATTTATTCACTATCTCAATTTTCCCATCAGATTGAGGATGATATGATGAGTTATGAGCTAATTGAATACCCAAACAATAAAATAATTCCATCCAAAAATTTCCTGTAAAAATGGGATCTTTGTCGCTTACAATAATATTTGGGTTTCCATGTAGATTTTGAATTGTTTCCATAAATGCAGTAGCGACTGTATTGGATTTAAATGGATGAGATAATGCACAAAAGTGTGCATACTTGGTAACTCTATCAATTACCACCATGATGACAGTCTTTCCTTCAGACTTGGGTAAACCTGTGATAACATCCATTGAAATCTCCTCCCAACGCTGACTTGGAATGGATAAGGGTTGTAATAGACCTGGGGTCTTAATTATCTCAACTTTATTTTGTTGGAAAACCAAACGTTCTGCCACAAACTTTTGAATATCATATTTAAGGACATCCCAAAAAAATTCCTTCTTGACTATGTGATAAGTTTTTAAAATCTTGAGTGCCCTCCTAAGGGAGAGGTGTGCAATTCCAAAAGAATATTTTGTTTGAGTTGGGGATTATTACAAAGATATAAGTGATATTTGTAGCATAATAAATCATTTTTCCAGCTAAATGTTTCATATGTACTGGGATCTTGTGGCAACTTTTCAATCAGTGTCCACACCTCTTCATCATTCTTCCATTCATCCCTTGATTCGGTTATCCACTCAGGTTGGATAATAGAAATGGCACAAAGCAATGCTTCCACATCCTCATCCTTTCTTAGAGTGCATCTGCAACAAAAATTTTCTTCCCTTTTTTGTAGATGATTTCAAAGTCATAACCCAACATCTTTGTGACCCATTTTTGCTACTCTTTTGAAGATAATCTTTGTTCCAAAAGGTATTTAAGACTATCATGATCTATTTTTACCTTGAAGTGTCTTCCCATTAGGTAAGGTCACCATTTATTTAGTGCATGTAGTATTGCCAACATTTCCTTCTCATAAATAGGTTTCAGTAAATACCTTCCTTTGATTGGATGACTTTCAAAAGAAATGGGTCTTCCTCCTTGCATTAAAACCGCACCAATTACAATTCCTGAGGAATCATATTCCACAATAATGTTTTTGTGAAGTCTGATGTAGCTAAGACCGATGATTTTCACATTTCCTCTTTAATATATTCAAAGGCCTTAGTTTCTTCTGGAGCCCAAGAAAATGCATCTTTCTTCAGTAAAGATGTTAAAGGTGCCAATATTTTCCCATAATTCTTAACAAACTTGCGATAATACCCTATTAACCCCATAAATCCTCGAAGATGATTTACGGTTGTAGTGATTTTCCATTCCTTAATGGATTTAATTTGTTAAGGTCTACCTTAACACCCTCATGAGATGCAATATGACCCAAATATTCCACCTCCTGTACTCCAAAGAAACATTTGGATGTATTTGCATATAATTGTTTCTCCTCCAATAGTTTGAGAACCATGTCAACATGTTGAACATGATACTTCCAAGACTTGCTGCAAATTAATATATCATCAAAAATTACTAACACAAATTTTCTAAGGAAGGCTTTGAAAATGGAATTCATCAAACCTTGAAATGTGGAAAGTACATTAGTAAGGCCAAAAGGCATGACCAAAAATTTGTAATGACCCTCATGAGTTCTGAATGTTGTTTTTGAAATGTCTTTAGTCTTCATTCTAATTTGATGATATCCAGAACGAAGATCCAGCTTGGTAAAGTAAATTTCTCCGTGTAATTCATCCAATAATTCATCGATGACAGGGATGGGAAATTTATCTTTAATAGTGTGCTTGTTAAGCTCCCTATAATCCGAACACATGCACCATGATTTATCCTTATTGTGCACCAATACTACTGGAGTAGAGAAAGAACTTTGACTAGGTTGAATTATACCAGCCTCTAGAATTTCTGCAACCATACATTCAATCTCACTCTTTTGAGCATAAGGATATCTGTAAGGCTTTATGTTTGGAGGAAAACTTCCTGGAATCAAATGAATAGCATGATCATGATCACGAATAGGTGGGAGTCCTTTGGGAGTCTCAAATTCCTTGGAATGATTGTCCAAGTATTTTTGGAGATCCGGAGAAATAGATGATTTTGATGTTTGAACTTGTAGTGACCATAATTGTGAAATTACGCCTCATTGTCCTTTCTTCAGAAGATTTTTCATGGAATTAGAGATGATTATCTTTCATGGATTCCCTGTGATACCCCGTAATTCAAATTCCTTTCCTTCTGAAAAATAATTCAAGAAAAGTTCTTGAAAATTAAAATCTACCATCCCCAAAGATTGTAACCATTGTACTCTTGGTACAACATCAGCACCACCCATTGGGATGGAGAGAATTGTATTATTCAATACATATTCCCCCATGGTTAGTTTGATATTATGGAACTTTCTAGAGCAATTTATAGTTCCCCCATTTGCAACCATTACTTGACACTTTGGTTCTAGGTATAAGAAGCAATTCAATTCCTTGGCTACCTTACAATGAATAAAATTATGGGTACTACTCCAATCAATTAGCACTATTACATTTTTCTTCTTAATATCTCCTTCTATCTTGAGAGTTTGAGGAGTGGTAATTCCTGCCAATGCATTATAGGATATGGTCAGATTCCTTTCTTCTTCGTCTAGGGTTGGTTCCTGGTGTATATCCTCTTCTTTTTAAGTTTCTTGTTCGTTTTCTTCCTCTTCTTTACAATCTATGTAAAATAAATTCTTCTCAGCACACTTATGACTTTTTAGTGTATTTGTTATCACAACTGTACAAAACCCTTTTTTTATTCTTTCTTCCAATTTTTGTGGTGTCAACCTTGTAGGTTGTGGAAGTCTAGCAGTAGCAACACTTCTATCTTTATAGTTTTGAGTGGTAGGCTTCCTTATAGCCATAATTTTGATTTCAATTTTTCTTTTCAACCTGAATTCCTTCTCCAATGATTCAGGTTACCAAAGGCGAACCTCATGTTGGATTTTATCCTTTAAATTCCCTACGAAGACATCAATCCTATGTTTCTCTAGAATATCATTTACCCTTATATTCAATTTTTGGAAGTCCTCATGTGCTCCACCATTGAACCCTTTTGTTTGATATTTATCAATTGGCTAAAGAATGTGTTGTTCTTTGTATCCTCATAATGCGCTATCATTTCCTCTGTAAAATTTGACCAAGTGAAACTTTTTTTACGAGAGAAAATCCATCGATACCATGAAAATGTATTTTTTTTTCTAAATATAAAGTTTCAATGCATACCTTTTGTGTGTTTTGCACATTATGGAGATCGAAATATTGCTTCATTTATAGTATCCATGTTACCAGATCCTTGCCATCAAACTTCATCATATCGATCTTTGGAATATGGTAGGTCTTAAATCCAACATTAGAGTCTATGAAATCATGATTAAGATTTCTCTTATTCTCATCGTGAGTTTCATCTACTACTGTTTCACCATTAGGAATCATTTCTTGTAGCAACTTTGTCAAACCTTCCTTCAAACTTTCCATGTTTGCTTTCAGTTTTTCTTCTATACCATCGATCTTAGCTTCCAAACCATTCTTAAAACCATCCATCTTAGCATCCACAAATTTTCTCAATCCATCAATGTCTTTCTTCAACCCATCCATCTTAGCTTCTATTTCATTTTTCGTTACTCTTTGTGAGAGAAAATTTTTGTTGCACATGGTTTCGTAATTTTGATATATCATGTTGCACTTCTTCCTATTCATGAGTCATAGTAGAGCCTTATGAGGGCTTAATGAGTGTGTAATTATTTTTGGGGGTTATTTTAGAATCGAATACTGATATCTGTTCTTCAATATTTCCTTAGAATAAATTCAAACTAAGTTTTCAAACAAGACTTATGCAATTTAAAAAATAAAAATACAAAACTTTTTTCTTTCTTTTGAGGAGCTCAATATTGAAACTGATGTACCTTTGTAATTTTGTATCTCTAATATTTTATCTTTGGTCCTGCAGTATCCCTCTTAGTCTTCTTTCCAATTCCATAGGTCAGACCTAATTTGTATTCTTCAAGATAAAGTTATGTCCAATCTCCCAAAATGACCTAATTATGGGATGGTTCAGCAGAGCGAACTTGTACGGCATGCCATGTGTCACTTTTTTGACCTTCAGATCTGAAATGGATAGACAAGAAACTAAATTTTGTATGCTTTTGGTCAATTTTTACAGAATTCCAAGTCGATGTTTGAAACGAAATTTATGACGATTTTCCCTCGGCCACTTATTTGAGATGAAATTCTAGATCCTGCAAAAACCCTAACATCCTTAGATCATATCTCCTAAAATAGAGCGAACAAAGTTCTTAAATTTTTACACGAAGTTCCTCAGGATTTGAGCTCAAATGGGTTTTTTTCAGCTTCTAAACTTCCGTAGAAAAAAATTTATTGTGAAAATTCCAAGATGGCTTGTTTGCAGCAGTGAAACCCTAGAATCCAAAGCTTTGATATCAAATGTTATGAAACCATCTCACAAAATAGAAGAAAATATAGATCAACGGCTTATAAATCTGCCTCTTTGAGGGGACAACCTCCTTTACATTACATGAATGAACAATTATTGGATGATACAAATGACACAGCCTCCTTTCTATATATAGCAGTCCAAGGGGCCACAATATAATCTTAGCCGACATAACAATAACAATGTAAGGGCACAACATTAATAATATTGGGCTTCTATGGGGCACAATAATAACAATATGGGTACTACATGGGCACAACAATAACAATAAAGGGGCTACACTAACAATAACAACAAGGGTGTACACAAGTATTATAGCGACCTAGCAACTAAGGAGCTATGAGACAAGCTTCAAAATATATACGCAGGAGACTCGAAGGTCAAGGAAGAAAAACTTAAAATTTACATAGCTCAATTTGAACAACTAAGGATTAAAGATGAGGAGAAAATTAAAGCTTACTTTCAACGTGTAGATGAAATAACAAATGCCTTGGAAGGATTAGGAGAACTAGTTGACAAGAAGGTCATTGTTCAGAAAGTCATCAGAACTCTTCCATAAAGATTTAATCCTAAGGTTTTGGTATTATAAGATAGATTTAATTCAAGTAACTTGAGTATGGATGAACTACATGGGATACTTGCATATTATGAAATGAGGATTGAAGAAGAATATGGTTCATCTAATATAGAAACAACATTCACAACATCCAAGAAAACCGGGAAGGGCAAACTAATATCCAAACCTAGATCTAGTTGTTGCAAAGAGGAAGAAGAAGAAGAAATTTCAGATGAAGAATTTTCATACATTACGAGGAAGATGAAAATAGGAACGGGTAAGTATAAAGGAAAACTTCCATTAGTATGATTTAACTATGGTGAGATAGGTCATTTTGCTGCTAAGTTCCCTCATAAGAATAACACATTTACAAAAGGAAAGAAGGGTCAAAGAAATTTGAACTACCAAGGTAAGAAGAAATGGTTTAAAAAAAACTTCTTCTCCAAGGAAGATAGTTCCTCATCTGAAGAAGAAAGTTACAGTGATGAAGAAAACAAGGAAAGAGTATTATTTGTATCTAAGCATAACAAGATGGAATCACCAGACAAAGAAGAAGATGAAGAGGAAGAAATGACTGAAATCAAATTTTAAAACGAATTTATCAGAGTTATAAAAGAACTCAAAGTAGAAAGGAAAATTTTTAATTCTCTGGAAGCCGAGTTGAAGGAGCTAAAGGAACACACCAAGAATTTCAACGAAAGGAATGAAGACGAAATAATCACCCTTAGATTAAAGTTAGAAGAAGCCAAAATATTCTCTCTACGAGAGAAAGAAAACATGGGAAATGTCCAAAAAAATCTTGCAAGTAGCTCTAGAGAATTGGATGAGTTCATGAGCAATCAAAGGCCAAATCAAAATGAAGGAAAAAATAAAATTAAAAGTGAAGCAACTCCAAGAAGTAATCAAGAGAAATTTCCTCCTCTAAGAAGGAATGAATACAAAAGACAATTTAGACAAGATAAATCATTCAAATACACAAATTCATTTAATGGTTATTTTTTTAATGTGCTAATTTTGGAAATATGTCTAGGATTTTCTAAACTTATAACATGTACAATTATCGAAGATATTATCAATGGAATCAAAACCCTAGAAGTAGGTATCCTAGAAACAATTTTGAAGGATCACAAGACATGTTTCACCTCAACTTTGAAAGTAGGAAGTTTACATCGTATGAATGTTACAAATTCCATAACTATGGCAATATAGCTCGAGATTGCAGGTACATGATGGAATCCTCCATGCAAGACAACCCTAACATCAGGTATAGAAAAGGAAAACAATTGCAAGAAAATCAAGAAAATAAGAAAGTTTCAGCAGTAATGCTTTCAGGTTTTGTAAAGACAAAAGGTCTAGAGGTAGCAATGTTATGAAACCAGCTCCAAAAATAGAATAAAAGAGAGATCAACGCCTTAGAAATAATCCACTTTGAGGGGGGAACCTCCTTTACATTAAATAAAATAACAATTATTGGATGATACAAAGGAAAAAACCTCCTAGCTGACCTAACAATAATAATGTAAGGGCACAATAATAACAATATGGGGGTTATAAGGGTACAACAATAACAATAAGGGGGCTACACTAACAACAATAAGGGGCTACACTAGTTATATAGGGACCTAACATGCCCCTCCCCTTCAAAAAAGTGTTTTACTCAACATTTGATTAACGTTGCATGATTCTAATAAAATTCTCATCCTCCCATGTTGAATCTTCAGTGGGTAAGTTATTCCACTTGATGAGATACTCTGAAATTGATCGATTTTGTAGCTGTCGAGTTCTTGTTTCCATGATTGCTTCAGGTTCCAATATGATTTTTCATTTCTCGTCAATTTCTGGCAATATTGTTTGAATTGGAATTTTGTCACCTATAACCTTCTTTAAGCATGAAACACGGAAAACTGGATGCACTCGAGAAGAAGCAGGAAGCTCCAGTTTGTATGCCATAGTACCAATCTTTTGCAACACCTTGTAAGGACCATAGTACTTTGGCAATAATTTATTATCCTTCTTAGCTTGCTTGAGGGAAATTTGTTTGTATGGTTGTAGCCATAAAAATACCCAGTCTCCTACATCAAAACTTCTCTCGCTGTGATGTTGATATGCCTGTTGTTTCATTCGATTTTGTGCCAAATTTAGGTTATCCTTTAAGAGTTGGAGAACTTTTTGTTGATGCTCAATGTGATCTTCCACTGCTTGAACCTTAGACTTTTCTCTTAAAGATGATGTGATAGACAATGGATGATATCCATAAAGTGCCATAAATGGGGTCATTTTTGCTGCAGTATGGAAGGAAGTGTTATACCACCATTCAGCCAGAGGTAACCACTTGACCCATTGTGTTTGTTTATCAGATACAAAACAAAGAAAGATATCCTTCCAAAAATTTGTTCACTATCTCAGTTTTCCCATCGGATTAAGGATGATAAGATGAGCTATGAGCTAGTTGAGTACCCAAACAAGAAAATAATTCCGTCCAAAAATTTCCAGTAAAAATGGGATCTCTGTCACTTCCAATAATCTTTGGGTTTCCATGTAGCTTTTTAATTGTTTCCATAAATGCAGTAGCAACTATACTTTCTTTAAATGGATGAGATAATGCACAAAAGTGTGCATACTTGATAAGTCTATCAACTACCACCATCATGACATTCTTTCCTTCTGACTTAGGTAAACCTATGATAAAATACATTGAAATATCCTCCCAAGGTTGACTTGGAATGGATAAAGGTTGTAGAAGACCCGGTGTCTTAATTGTCTCAACTTTACTTTCCTGGCAAACCAAACATTCCGCCACAAACTTTTGAATATCAAATTTAAGGCCATCCAAAAAAAATATTTCTTCACCCTGTGGTAAGTTTTTAAAAATCCTGAGTGTCCTCCTAAGGGAGATGTGTGCAATTCCAAAAGAATCTTTTGTTTAAGTTTGGAATTCCTACAAATATATAAGTGATATTTGTACCATAAGGAATCATTTTTCCATCTAAATGTATCAGATGTACTAGAATCTTGCTACAACTTCTGAATGAGTGTCCACACTTCTTCGTCCTTCTCCCATTCATCCCTTGCTTCGGTTATCCTAGTTGGTTGGATAATAGAAATGGCATGTAGCATGCTTCCACCTCTTCATCCTTTCTTGAGAGTGCATCTGTAATAACATTTAGCTTCCCCTTTTTGTAGATGATTTCAAAGTCATAACCCAACACCTTTGTGACCCATTTTTTCTGCTCTTCTGTAGATAGTCTTTGTTCCAAAAAGTATTTAAGACTATCATGATCACTTTTTACCTTAAAATGTCTTCCCATTAGGTAAGGTCATCATTTATTTAGTGCATGTAGTATTTCCAACATTTCCTTCTCATAAATAGCTTTCTGTAAATACTTTCCTTTAATTGACGACTTTCAAAATCAATGGGTCTTCCTTCTTGCATTAAAACCGCACCAATTCCATTTCTTGAGGCATCACATTCCACAATAAAGGTTTTTGTGAAGTCTGGTGTAGCTAAGACCGGTGCTAGGCACATTGCCTCTTTAAGATGCTCAAAGGTTGTAGTTGCTTTAGGATTCCATGAAAATGCATCTTTCTTCAATAATGTTTGTAGAGGTGCTACTATTCTCCCATAATTCTTAACAAACTTGCGATAATACCCTGTTAACCCGAGAAATCCTCGCAACTTCTTTATGGTTGTTGGGACTTTCCATTCATTAATGGCATTAATTTTGTTAGGGTCTACCTTAACACCCTCGTGAAATACAATATGGCCCAGATATTCCACCTCTTGTACTCCAAAGAAACATTTAGAGGTTTTTTGCATATAATTGTTTCTCTTCCAATAGTTTGAGCACCCTATCAACATGTTGAACATGATCCTTCCAAGACATGATGTATATTAGTATATCATCAAAAACTACTAACACAAATTTTATAAGGAAGGGTTTGAAAATGGAATTCATCAACCCTTGAAATTTAGAAGGTGCATTGGTAAGGCCAAAAGGCATGACAAAAAATTCATAATGACCCTCATGAGTTTGAAATGTTTTTTTCGGAATATCTTCATTCTTCATTCTAATTTGATGATATCTTGAACAAAGATCCAACTTAATAAAATAAATTGCTCCATGTAATTCATCCAATAATTCATCAATCACAGGAATGGGAAATTTATCTTTAATAGTGAGCTTATTGAGCTCCCTTTAATCCGAACACATGCGCCATGATCCATCCTTCTTGTGCACCAATACTACTAGAGCAGAGAAATAACTTTGACTAGGTTGAATTATACCCTCTTCTAACAGTTCTACAATCAGACGTTCAATTTCGCTCTTTTGGACATAAGGATATCTGTAAGGCCTGACGTTTGGAGGAACACTTCTTGGAATCAAATGAATAGAATGATCGTCATCATGAATAGGTGGGAGTCCTTTGGGAGTTTCAAACACCTTGGAATGATTGTCCAAGAGTTTTTCGATATTTGGAGAAATAGATTATTTTGATGTTGGAACTTCTAGTGAGCATAATTGTGAAATTACACCTCATTGTCATTTCTTCAGAATATTTGTCATGACAGTAGAGCTTATTATCTTTCCCGACTTCCCTGTGATACCCCGTAATTCAACTTCCTTTCCTTTCGAAAAAAATTTCAAGAAAATTTTTTGAAAATTAAAAGCTATTGTTCCCAAAGATTGTAACCATTGTACTCCTAGTACAACATCAGCACCTCCCATTGGAATGGAAATCATTGGACTATTCAATACATATTCCCCCATGGTTAGCTTGATATTATGGCATTTTCCGAAGCAATTTATAGTTCCTCCATTTGCAACCATCACTTGACATGCTCGTGCTCGGTATAGGAAGAAATTCAATTCGTTGGCTACCTTACAATGAATTAAATTATGGGTACTACCCGAATCGATCAACATTGTTACCTTTTTCTTCTTGATATGTCCTTCTATCTTGAGAGTTTGAGGAGTGGTAATTCCTACCAATGCATTACACGATATGGTCAGACTCATTTCTTCTTTCGCTAGGGTTGGTTCCTAGTGTATATCCTCTTCTTTTGAAGTTTCTTGTTCATTTTCTTCCTCCTCTTCACAATCTATGTAAAATAATTTCTTCTCACCACACTTATGACCTTTAGTGTATTTTCTATCACAACTGTAGCAAAGCCCTTTTTCTCTTTTTTCTTTCAATTATTGTGGTGTCAACCTTGTAGGTTGTGGGAGTCTAGGAGTAGCAACACTTCCATCTTTATAGATGTGAGTGGTAGGCTTCCTTCTCGCCATAATTCTATATTCAATTTTTCTTTCCAACCTGAATGCCTTCTCCAATGAATCAGGTTCCCAAACGTGAACCTCATGTTGGATGTTATCCTTTAAAGTCCCTATGAAGACATCAACCCTGTGTTCATATGGAATATCATTTACCCTTATATTCAATTTTTGGAAGTCCTCAATGTGCTCCACCACTGAACCCTTTTGTTTGAGATTTATCAATTGGCTAAAGAAGGTGTTTCTCTTTGTATCCTCATAATGTGCTATCATTTCCTCCGTAAAAATTGACCAAGTGACAATTTTTTTTACGGGAGCAAAGCCATCGATACCATACAAATGTATTTTTTTCTAAATATAAAGTTGCAATACATACCTTTTGTGTGTTTTTCACATTATTGAGATCAAAATATTGCTCCATCTATAGTATCCATGTTACGGGATCCTTTTCATCAAACTTCCTCATATCGATCTTTGGAATATGGTGGGTCTTCAATCCAACATTAGAGTTTACAAAATCACGATTAACATTTCTTTTGTTCTCATCATGAGTTTTCTCTACTATATTTTCGCCATTAGGAAACATTTCTTGTATCAACTTTGTCAAACCTTCCATGTATGTTTTTAGATCATTCTTCATGTCTTCCATGTTGTCGATCATTTTTTATTCTATACCATCAATCTTAGCTTCCATGTCTTCCATTTCATTCTTCAAAGCACCCATATTAGCTTCCATGCCCTTCTTCAAGCCATCCATCTTAGCTTCCACTCCTTTCTTCAAAACTTCCATTTCATCTTTTTTTTCTCTCTGCGAGAGCGAAATTTGGTGCACTTGCTCTTGTAATTTTGATATATCATGTTGCACTTATTCATCTTCAAGAGTCATAGTAGAGTATTCTAAGGGCTTAATGAGTGTTGAATTCTTTTTAGGGGGCATTTTAGAACCCAATATTGATATCTATGCTTCAATATGCCTTGAAATCACTTCAAATTGATTTTTCAAACAAGACTTTTTGCAATTTGAAAAAAAAATACACATGTTTTTCTTGCTTTTGAGGAGCTCGATATTGAAACTAAATTATCTCTGTGATTTCGTATCTTCAATATATGAAATTCGGTCTTGTAGTATCGCTCTGAATCTTCTTTCGAATGCCACGGGTCTGACCTGATTTGGATGCTTCAAGACAAAGTTATTCACAATCTCCCACAATGACCTAATTATGGACTAGTTCAGTAGAGAGAACATGTACGGCATGCCACATGTCATTTTTTCCTCCTTCATTTCTATAATTGATACACAGGAAACTACAGCTCGTTCAATTTCAGTAACTTTTAACAGAATTCCAATCCAATTCAGAGAGAGAGAGTTATGAAGATTTTCCCAAGGTCACCTCATTTAGATGAAATTCAGGAGCCTACAAAAACCCTAACTTCCATAGATCATACCTCCAAACATATTGTGAACCAAGATCTAAAATTTGTACAAGACGTTCCTCACGATTTTAGATTCGCGTGTTAAAAATTTCAGTTTCTAAACCTTTGTAGAAAAAAAATTATAGCGAAAATTCCACGATGACCTGTTTGGAGCAACGAAACCCTAAAATCCAAAGCTTTAATACCAAATGTTATGAAACCAGCTCCAAAAATAGAAGAAAAAAGAGATCAACGCCTTATAAATAAGCCACTTCGATGGGGAAACCTCCTTTACATTACATAAAAAAACAATTTTTGGATGATACAAATGAAAAAACCTCCTTTCTATATATAGGAGTCCATGGGGTCACAATATAATCCTAGCCAACCTAACAAGAATAATGTAATGGCACAATAATAACAATATGGGGATTGCAGGGGTACAACAATAACAATAAAGGGGATACACTAACAACAATAAGGGGCTACACTAGTAATATAGGGACCTAACAAGCAACAAGTACATTATACAATGACAGGGTTCAGGATGATCCAACCAAATAGCTGGGTGGTACATTATTTTGAAGAAGCCAGCATGATGACTCCCTGAATATTAAAGAGGGGGAGTCTAAGCAGCAATAGTTGCACATTTGAAAATCAATCATTGACAGTTTAACATAAAGGAATATTATGGACAGTTTCAGCGGTGAGCAAATTTAATCCATATTGATAGATAGAATCAACAGTAACAGTTTGTATGAAGCATAGTATGTCAAGCGAGCATTAAAAAAAAGCATTTCAAATCTAACAGGTTGCAAGTTGAGCATCGATGATTCATCCAAAGATTCGAATCAAAGAATATTCATTGGTTGTCTTCTATATGTAATAGCTTCCAGGACAGATGTGATGCAGACAGTTGGGAAAGTTGCAACATTCCAAGCAACACGAAAGGAATCCCATGTCATTGTGGTAAAAAGGATTTTTCGATATCTTAAGGGAACAACAGAATATGGACTATGGTATCCTAAAGGAAATGAGCTAACCATTGAATCATATATCGATGTAGATTGGGCAAGAAGTGTTGATGATCATAAGAGAACTAGTGGAGAAACCTTCTATCTAGGTGGTTGTCTTGATTCATGGTCAAACAAGAAGCGATATTTAATCTCATTAAGAAAAATACATAGCAGCAACGACTACTCAAGTCCTATGGATGAAACAAACCTTGCAGGATCTCCAAGTGAAGTTTGATAAACCCATGTTTTGCAATAACACCAACGCCATCAATAGAATCTTGTGATGCATTCGAAAACGAAACCCATTATGGTCAAGTACCATTTTTTTAGAGAACAAGTTGCCGAGGAAAACATCAAGGTTGAATACACTGGGATAAGAGAACAAATCTCTGACATATTTACCAAACCTTTACCGATGAGGCATTTGAGTATCTTCTCCAAATGCTTCGGATTCCAAGTACATGGATGCTAGCTTGGAAAATTGTGAGAAAATGTGGCTTCAGAAACTTCTCATGGGGTTATTTGTTCAGGAGATAGTGTCGATGTCGATTCATTGTGACAATCAAAGTTGTATCATGCTCTTAGAGAATTTGGTGTTCCATGAAAATTCATAACACATTCAGATTAGATGCCAATTCATTGGAGATTTTGTGCAGAATTGGACTGTGAAGCTACATTATGTAACAATGAATGAGCGCGTAGCAAATATTTTGACAAAGGCTTTAATGAAGGGAAAACTTATATTCTTTAAAAATAAGTTGGGGGTGGTGCATAACACCTTCTTCACTAAGAGGGAGTGTTGTAAATGTAGCTTGGAAAGTGATTTTTCATTGGTCAAGTGCCATTACATGCAATGAAGCACCAAATTTCTCTCATAGTTGAACTATTTAAATATTTCCTAAGTTCGGACCTTATGCATAGAATAAATATATTAATTTTTTATTTCATTGGCCACTTTTTTTAAAGGTTAAGAGGTAAAGAAAGATTATATCGTGACTATTGATCTCAAATGTGGAGGTGCAATCTGAACTCTCCATCACTTTGGAGATTAGGTCAAAAAATTATAAAAAAGGGAAAGGGTTTTTGGAGATATCAATTTGATTTGGCACAAGTGTTGGGCATTTAGCAGTGATAGGAGAACGAATTGACAACAAAGTTTGGATCAAATAAGAGGCTATCTTTCAGGAGAAAAGAGAAGAATTGTGGAGGCCAAAATACCAGGACATACATGTCGATTTGATTGAATAGTGACTAGACCAATTTGGGCAATTCGTGCGGTCTAAAGAAGGTTGAATTGTGCACTGATTAGCTAGGCCATACAAGCTGCTTCGCATTAGACCATACAACTATTTTTTGATGGGTCAAAAGGCTGAAATTTCTGAGTGATTTGTTGTTGTAAAATTCATAAAAAAAAAGGTTGTTATAATCAATTTTCTAAAGTTGAATCAAGAGCCCATTTTGTTGGTTTTCCTCACTTTAGGGTTTCTAAGGTCGAAACTGTGTCAAATAATTTTTTTATGTGCTTGGTTTTCTATTTTATGTATGTTGTGCATAACTAAGTTAAGAACCCAATTTATTTTTTGTTAAAAATTTCTATATCTAAGGAAATTAGTTTTACTTATGTTCTGAGAAATTTTATCGATCATTAAATATGATATGGGTTCAAGAATTCTAACATACGTAAGAGGCATGTGTGAATTGTTGTCTATGGATAATTTTGAATGTCATACCAGAACCATTGTTTATGATAGTCTCCTTTAGTTACCCCTGGAAGCTATGTAACAAGGTTTGCTAAATTTTAGCCTTGAGTTTCGTGTTAGTTTTTGTAGCATCAAACAAGTGTTATAGTCTCTATTTTGGTTAGAGAGACTAAGAAACATAAGATCTCCAAAACCCAAAAAAGGTTTATGGAGAAAACACCTAGAGACAACTTAATTAAGTTAATTGATCAATAATTAAATATTTCCTAAGTATAACTTAGGAAAATTGATTAATTAACAACAATAAATTGAGCAAGGTGAGAATGCTCTAGAAACTCACACATATTGAGTTTGAGATTATCTTATTCATTGATAGGGATCTAATCATGGTCGTTGGTTCACGAACGAGGGATTATAAGAGCATAGCATTGGGTTGGAGATAGATATACCAGACACACTTGAGAGGTCGAGTTCCTTGGCAGATCAAGCTACCCAGTTGCAAAGATTGACCAAGGGGGAGAAGTTTGATCCATAAGGGATGCAAAGATAGAGAAGGATCCAAAAAAATTATTTCAGATTAGTTTCCAGTTCCAGAGAGGCAACAGCAAAGAGACCAAGTTATTCCACTCAGAGGCTACGCATAGGTTATGAAAAATCCTCAAGGAGGCAGTTCGATTCAGCCAGAGGAGAGATCGATTCATGAGTTGAGTATCAGGAAAGGTTTTCTAACGGGCCAGTGAATCCTTCTCAGTGGCACATACAGTTAGCAACAACAAATTGCAGCTATTCCAGGTAGTGCGAGTTTCAACGTGCGTAGTGCCTACGCAGAGGCTGACACAAGGGAAATTTGAGAGTTGATTGTGGAGCAGGATTGCTTGTCGAGTTGAGGTATTTGCCTCGCATATATTTTGGCCAAATTATTTGTTTTTGGATAGGAAATTTGGCATCTAGATTGTACTCAGAAATTTCACTGTGCATAATCAAAATAAAACACTCATTTGTTGCACTAATTTTCCCACATTCAGTCTTTCTGAGGCAATTTGTCCAAAAATAATAGTGTCATTTTTATTGTGTGTGTGCTATATTTTCTCAATTCTAGTTTTTATTTTCCACAACGTTTTTATGGTGAAGAAATTGCAGTGTGATTTATTCGTTGTTTGTCGTAGCAAATACACTGCATAATTAATCAGTTAGAAGAATAAATTTCCAGTTGTTGCATTTCAAGGAAATTTTCACATGGTACCATAGCAATTTTGATCGAATCAGGAGCCCAATAGCGAAGAGGGAGAAATTTCGTAGTTTAGAGGGAATCTGAACGAATTTATTCCAGGTATACACAAAGGTCCAACTAAATAGTTTGAGTTGTTGGGCAGAAGGGTTCGATTTCCAGTTGCAAGTGCAGGAAAAGTTCGAATAATCCGAGAGCAGTTCCAGCAGGAATGGTTATCGGGAAGCAGTTCCCGTGAAAATATCAAAGGTTTCATTGAGTAGATCTAGGCACAGTTGGTTTGTAGTTAGACTAGCAGTAGCAGATCAACATCGGGTGGAAGAGAAAATAACACACAAAGAAATTTCTCAGAGGGTTTCCTGATCCATTTCCAAAAGGAAATTCGCGATTTATAGTTGCAGAAGGTAATAACAGCAGGAAAAATTGTGCATTCCAGGAGTGTTGAGATTGAAACAAGATGATGAGCTTAGTGGAAAGGAGTCGCCTTCACTAAGTGGGCCCGCAGGCTATTTTTGGCGTAAATTCTATTTTTAGACTATGTCTATTTTTAGACATATGGATCATGTTCTATGAGTTGCAGGATGTTATTTGTGGATGGTTGGTCAAGTCGGAAAAAATAGATGGACTTTTATTTTTAGACATATTGGGTGGAATCTATTTTTAGATTGCCAGTCTAAAAATAGATATGTCAAATATTATTAGCTCTTAATAATATTTAGACTCTAAACATTATCTTATTCTCTTGGAGCACTTCAGTTAAGTGCACAGAAGTGGCACATGCAGCTGACAGAAGGAATTATGCTATTCCTAGGGTCAAGTGGAGCTATTGCATGGATACTTCAGTTAGAACTCATGTGACAGAGTTTAGTGGAGTTGATTGAGGAATTTAGTGGAGTTGTATTCAGTTTAACTAATCTAAACATAGTTGAGTTATTTGTATTCAGTTTAACTAATTGATACAATTAGTGAGAGTGGTGTGAATTAATTATAAACTCATAAATCAACTAAAGAATGCATCAGTTAACTTCATGTTGCATGGAAATGGACAAGCCAAAGGAGACCAAAGGCAAGAATAAAGGAGCAAAGTTAATCCATCGGGCCAGGACTATACTCATGGTTATTTGCAACACATGATAGGTGGAGTAGCCCATGAGGATTGCGCGGTTCAAGCCAGGTGGTTTATCTATTTAATGAAGCCATCCCATAGCATTAATTACGCACAGAGGCCGGATATCATGGTAAAAGATCGGGAGCATGTAAGCCACAGATACAACCTGACCTCAAAACGGGAACTCTAGCCCAAAAACGCTCAAAAAACATGAAAAAACACCCCCCAAAAAAAAAATGTGTCTTCCAGAACGCACTTGTTTTTTTTCGAAGGTCAAATTTCAACATTTTCTAAAATTATGCTAAAAACAAAATTGTTTGTTGAAAAAAGGATTGAAAAAACACCCCCCAAAAAAAAAGTGTGTCTTCCAGAACGCACTTGTTTTTTTTTAAGGTCAAATTTCAACATTTTCTAAAATTATGCTAAAAACAAAATTGTTTGTTGAAAAAAGGATTGAAAAAACACCCTCAAAACAAAACCAGTTGATGCTGGAATAACAAAAAAAAAAATTGTCATAATTTTGACACTTGTGACAATGGAATTAAAGACAACATATTAGGACATTTTTTAAAATCGTAAATTTCTAACATTTTTGATAGATGATGTTAAAGATAAACAAATACATGTCTGAAGGGCTTATAATTTTGAACAATTTTCATCCATGTTGTTAAACATAAAATATCTTCACTTTAAACAACCCCAAATTTGTAATTATTTTCAACCATAACCTTAAAGATAAAGGTAAATCTAAAGTTTTTCAATCTTAAGTGTTCAACATACTTGAACAATGAAATTATGGAGAAAATATAAGACTTACAAATTTAAATATAATTTCAACCAAAACCTAAAAATCAAGCATCAAAACAAAGTGTTATGTTTCAATGACGCATATAATTATTAAAACTTTTAAAAGTATCTTATACCAAATGGTAACAATACATAATATCATGGTAATATCACTGCATAATTTAAAAATTCAACATTAGTTTCTATTTTCTATTTTACTTATAATTAAAACATCAACATTGGTACATTGAATATAACATAAATTATTTTTGTAATTCATTGTTACATTGTCGATATTCTAAAGAAATGAATTCTTCATAATTAAAACGTATAATCCAACAAACATAGAAATGTCTCAGAACTTCATGAAAAATGAGATGGAAGTCAAAATTTTTATTTCAAGTTACCATGCAAACATCAATTACAGAAAAGTGTCTTAGATAGTTATTCAAAATCAGCCATAGGTTCTGGCACACCATCATAAGCTACATCTTCATATGAATGGCTCGATGCAGATGAAGATGATCCATATTCTTCCCTTTCATCAACTAGTGCTCCATCTGAGTCAACATGCATGCCCACCATTTCAGAGTTCAAAAGTCTTGTAGATCTACGTCTACATTCTGCAGAGTCCCATTTCAACAATAATTGTTCTGGTAGCAATTTCTTCAAAATATTTATGGTCTGCAACCGAAGAGTTCCTCTCTTTTTCAAATTGAAGTCATACACAAGTATGTCAACATCCTCCAATTTTAAGACATCTGTGCGGCGACGATTTATATTTGCGCCCTTTCTTTTTCTCTTTCTGCCAATTCTTTTTTCCACTACCATCTCTAGCTTCTACACACCATTGAAAGGGTGGGTACTTGTGGCATACCAATGTACATCAACAGTTGTAATCTCTTCATTTTCATTAATGACCTTTATAACCTTGGCAATCCAGAATGGATAGCCAAGTGGATTTTCATCTGCTAACACTGCTATCATGCAACCCTCCTTAAGATCCTGCACAGAACCCCTGTAAAGGTCTTCCATGGCTTCACGTTGTGCACGTGATCTTCTAGAACCAATATAGATTTCTCTTTCCTCTACCTGTGGGAAATTAATAATAGCTTGAGGTTGTTGTTGTTCAACATTGTGTGTTTCTTGATGTTCATAAAACAAACACTCTTCGTGCATTATGGAGTTCGGAAACTGACTGTAATAACAATATCTTTACTGATCTTGAAATCATATCACTTTGATTACTGAAAAAATACTCCCACCAAACTGAATCGGCAACATCGAAGTATTCATATGTATCTCTAATACATCTTTTAATTTCCTCTAGACATTCAAAATAATTTATCTCTCTCTTCTGCCTTCGTGCATTATGGAGTTCGGAAACTAACTGTAATAACAATATCTTTGATGAAAACATTGGACACTCTGGAATGAACTTCAAAAATGCTAAACCTGATGATGGTCCCCATTCTTCAATAGTTGAATACTTCTTGCCCCATATAAGTGTTATCCCATCAATTTTTTTGATACGAAATTGATGTTGGAAGCTAATGTCGTTAAGTTTTTCAATGCATTTCTCCTCACCATGCGATCCAAAAATAAACCTTCGCATGTCAATAGTTTCTTCCAACACATGAAAAACGGGCTCTGGAATGTACGATTTCTTAATACATTCAATTAATGATGGCAGGCTCCCAACACCTTTCCTCCTCAATGTTACTGAAAAACGACTGAACATTTGATCAATATTATCATGAGTATGCCCAACAAGAAGGAAACCAACCTTTATCTTTTTTAAAATCCCCAATTCAACAAGCATGTTTAGATACCCAAAAAGAACTTGATTTTTGTTCTCACGACTTGTGTTGTCTAATTGTAAATACAAAACTTCAAGAAGAATCCCAGACCAATGAGTAACCACATCATGGATTATAGTTATGGTCAGATTTGCATCATTATGAATATTTGGAGTTGTGAAGAAAACTCTTGGAAACATCTTCTCATTAAATACCATACAACCAACCAAGTGAAACTGAATGAAATTTTCCTCTTGTAATTTTTTTGGCGTGTGGACAAAATGTGGAAGAAGTGTTTTCTTTTGGTCCATACCATCAATTATCAATCCCAGATATTTATTTGGATGATCATAACACTTCTTTCGATGTTTATACAACTTTTGTCTTTCACTTGTTTGCTGATTGCGATGGTCTTGAAGTTCTTTGACAGCGGAATCTGTACATAAAATAAAAGAAACATATGAATAAATATATTTTCATAGTTGATAAGTATCAAATTTTAAAAAACAATGTTTTGAACACATACCTCTTTCCGCCCCTTGACATTTATCTCTTTTTGCTTTAAGAGAAGCACATGTGCTGCAAATCCCCATCCTTGTCTTCTTAGGAATACAAACATTGTTGAATTCAGTTTTCTATATCCTTGTAAAATAAGAATATGTAATAAAATTACCAATTCCTTCAACAGCTTCTGCATAATCTTTGTATAACATGAATATTTCTCGTCTCGAGAAATTATCTGGAATATGTATTGTGTCTTTATTTAGCATACACTCTCCATGATTTGAAAAGAAGTCTTTCATCCATGTCTTAGCAGTATTTGCAAACGGCCCCACCTCCCATTTATAACGTGCTTCTGAATAATATGTGGGATCCCTTTCCAATCTATCTTGGATTCTTGACAAACGACAATTACCAATTGAATACAACATTTTGAACGCCTTTCTGCAAAGCAATACATTCCCAATATGATAATCATAACCTGCTAGTGTAGATTGCATGCAACCCACTAAATATGAATTTTGCATGCTTTTATTCATTAACATATATGTTTTCCTTTTCTGCAAAGCAAAGTTGAAATCCATATTTTTCAAGCAATCCCTTCGACAACATGCACTTGAAATCAAATGAACGACAGAACTTTTTGTCGTGAGATATTTTGTCCTCGCCCTTGTATAACTGGAATGCCTTGGATTGATATGAAAGGGTCTACTCCTACTCCTAGTTGCAATATTTGCTTGCAACGGCTTCATCATTCCATCATCCTTTTTAAAAGTAGTTTCATCACCATTAGAAGGAATATTATCCCCACTATCATCATCCTCAACATAGTTAAGAAATTCATCAACATCATTGCATGGAAAATTTTCTTTACCATCATCAGTTGAAGAAAACATTTCACAAGAATCATCGACACTTTTGTAACCTTGACTCAAAAGAAATTCTTCACCATCTTGACCCATGCTTTCAAATTCTTCCCTGGGAGGATTCAATTCTTCATCACCATGAGTGTCTTTGAAATGGTCACTTGGAGAAAATGCAATATTCAGATCTGTGCCTCTAAAATTATCATTTGCAAGAAACTCTTCATCCTCCCATTCCTCAGTGGCGCTCTCATAATCCTTGGGATTAGGCATAATTGGAAGCTTTGAATTTGTATTTACTAGAATTTCTTCATCCTTCCCCTCCCCTTCCTCACTAAAGCTCTCATAGTCCTTAGGATTGGGAATAAGTGAATGCCTTGAATCTATATTTATTGGAAATTCTTCATCCCCCCCTTCATCAGTGGTTAAATTATAATCGTTATGATTAGGATGAAGTGAAAATTTTAGCTTTGGAAATTCATCTCCGTCTTCATCAGTGGTGCTGGCATAATCCTTAGGATTAGGACGAAGTGGATATTTTGACGCTGCAAATTCTTCATTCCCCTCTTCCTCAGTGGTGCTGACATAATTCTTAGGATTAGGACGAAGTGCATATTTTGACTTTGCAAATTCTTCATTCCCCTCTTCATCTGTGGTGCTAACATAATCCTTAGGATTAAGACGAAGTGGAAATTCTGACTCTTGAATTTTTTCGTCCCCCTTTTCATCAGTGGTGCTTGCATAATCCTTAGGATTAGGACGGAGTGGAAATTTTGACGCTGTAAATTTTTCATTTCCCTCTTCATCAATGGTGCTGGCATAATCCTTAGGATTGGGACGAAGTGGATGTTTTGAATCTGAAACATTATCATTCCCCTCTTCATCAGTGGTGCTCGCATAATCCTTACGATTAGGACGAATTTGATATTTTGATTCTGGAAATTTTACATCTCCCTTTTCATCAGTGTTGCTGGCATACTCCTCAGGATTACGACAGAGTGGATATTTTGACTCTACAGATTCTTCATTCCCCTCTTCATTTGTTGTTCTCATATAATCATTAGGATTAAGCTGAAGTGGATATTCTTCATCTCCCTCTTCATCAATGGTGTCCTCATAATCCTTGGGATTAGGACGAAGTGAAACTTTTGACTCTGCAATTTCTTCATCATGCCCTTCATCAATGTTGCTTTCATAATCCTTAGGATTAAGAGTAAGTGGTATAACTGGCGCTCGATTTTTTGACTTTCTATTCATGGTGAATGAACTCTCGTTATATTCATCACTTTGAATAGAGTTGTTGCGTGACGAAGATGTTGATGTTCTAGAAAGAAAAACTTCGTTATCAGAAGAAACCATGGCTTCCAACAAGAATAGGTTGAATGATACAAATTCCTCTCTCACTTACAATATATAGCTTAAAGACTGAAAATTTCCCTCCAAATTTTCCCTCCAAAAAAATTCGCGAAAAAATTTCCCTCCAAAAAAATTCACGAAAAACTTTAACTATTTTAACTATAATGACTACATGTAAATATTTTAAATTTTTTATTTTAAACTTACGTTATATTCATCTAAAATATATTTCAATTTTTTTTTTTTAAATATTCCTTTCATGCATGTCTTCGAAACTAAAATAATTTTCTTATTTGAATAGTTTAAGATTGACTACATGTAAATATTTACAAAAATAACATGATATAAATATTAACTATTTAAACTATAATTAACTACATGTACATATTTTAGATTTTAAAATTTAATCGCATGATTTTAAACATTGATTACATATAAATATTAACTATGATGACTAAATACAAATATTAACTATTTTATCTATAATATTAAATATAATTAACTACATGTAAGTATTTCATATTTTAATTTTTAATCTGAGATTATATTTGAATTATTCAACATTCGGTACATGTAAATATTAAATAAAATATTAATTATGATAACTACATGCAAATAATAAGTATTTTAACTATAGTATGAACTATAATAAATTAAATGTAACATTCAGTACATGTAAATATTAATTATGATAACCACATGCAAATAATAAGTATTTCAACTATAGTATGAACTATAATAAATTAAATGTAAATATTTTAAATTTGAAATTTTAATCCCACATTCATTAAACAGTAAATCAATCAGACAATATACGATATTTAAAAGGAATGATTTTTTCTATTCATCACATCACATCAAGTTTTCTGGTATTTGTTAGAGCAAATTTCTGGAGGTGTTACGTTGGCATTGGTAACTTCGTGGAGGCATTGCATTGGCATTGAAGCTTTGTGTCGCTATTGGTAATTTTGTGGAGGTGTTGCATTGGCATTGGTAACTTCGTGATGGAATTGCATTGGCATTGGAGGCATTGTGTTGCTATTCGTAATTGTGTGGAGGTGTTGTGTTGGCATTGGTGACAGCAGCTTCTTGCATTTCAAAGGTTAGTTTTCCTTCTATTATGTCAATTTAGAGATGATTTTGGGAAAAATCTGTTTTTCTATAGTTTTTTTGTGTTCAAAAACTACTTTTTTAAGGTTTTTAGGTTCAAAAACCTTGATTTTTTTATATTTTTTTAGTGAAGAAAATGCAAAAAAAACTGAATTTTTTAGGGTTTTAAGAACAAAAATTTAGATTTTTTTCTTTTTTAAGACTTATAGGTTCATTTACACATAAAAATCCATAAAACGACCATGCACATAAAAAAAAAAGTGGCCTTATAACATTTTTTATTTGTATTTTTTTTTATCATAAATATATGAGTGATTTCATTATTTAAATTTTTTTTTATGTGAGAATTTTTTATTTTTTATTTTATTTTATTTTATTTTATTTTTTTAATTTTAGATCTTTGTTTTATTTTTTTAATTTTTAATTTTTAATTTTTTTTTTTCCTTTATTGTTTTGTTATATATAAACATATATATATTTTTTAATTGTATTGTGATATATATATATATATATATTTTTTTAATTATATTATAATCTTAAAACAAATATTTATTTTTATAGTTTATTATATTGTTTTGTTTTTTTTTTAATTATATATTTAAATTGCAAAATTTAAAAAAAAAAATTTTAAAAAAAAATTAAAAAAAAATATGTATTTTGTCTTTTTTGTGGTGCCGGCCGCCCGGGAGGCGCCACGGGGGCGGCCCACCCGCCTCCCGGCGCCCCCATCGGCCGAGGGCCAATTCCGGGAATCGGCCCTCGGCCGATGGGGGCCCGGGAGGCGGGCTGGGCCGCCCCCGTGGCGCCGCCCAGCCGCCCCCCCAAAACAATGTTTAATATTTTTTTTTAAAAAAAATTAAATTTTATAATGTTTTGTTTTTAATTGTTTTTTTTTTAATTTTTTAATTTTGTTTTTTAACTGTTTTTGTTTAATTGTTTGTTTTTAATTTTGGTTTTTTTTTTTTATAATTTGGATTTTTAATTTTTTTTTATAATTTTTTTGTTTTTTTTTTATAATTTGTTTTAAGAACACATTTTATAATTTTGATTTTTTTTAATTTTATTTGGTTCTTTAAATTTTTTTTTTAAACAATTTATTTTAATAAAACAATCATAGAAACATTGTTATATATAAATATAAAAAAAAATTGTTATATAATGTAATAAAAACATTATTAAATAATAAATGTTAATAATTTTAAAATATAACAAATATATATATAAAAAAAAAAATACAATGTAATAAATTTACAAAAAAAACCATTTGTTTTAGTATAACAATAAAAATTAATTAAAAATATATATATAACAATAGAATTAAAAAAATAAAAAATTATATAACATTATAATATTTGTTATAAATAGTTAATAACTTTTTTGTTTTTTTTTTAAATATTAAACACAAACTGAAGTTTCAAAATACTAGTTTATTTTTTAAGTTTAATTTTATTGCTTTAATTTCAAACTATTTAGTTTTAGAAATACATTTTGTTTATTAAATTTATTTTATTCGCAATATTTTTCCATTAACTAATATATATATATATATATATATATATATATATATATATATCAGGAAAATGGCATCAAAAAAGATTTCTGTGAATGTTTCTGCACCTAGGGTAGCAGCTCCCAAATCTACGGTAGCAGCTCCCAAATCTATAGCTGCATCTCGACGCACTATGGATACAACTCCCAAATCTAAAGTTGCAGTTGAACGCACTATGGACACTATTGGACGCAATAAGGATATTGTTGCACACACTAATAAAAGTCAAGCAAGTGGGGCACTAGGTTCATTAAAGGTTATTTCTAATTGGAAGAATGCCAAGGAAATAGATAAAACCGATTTCTCATGGTATCTTGAAGACAGTGAAACGGAGGTTGATATACACATCTATCTGATTTGTGGTATGATTGACTTAAATGAGCAATATGAGGTGATGGGCAGAGTACGAGACATATGTATGGTCCCGAATACAAACACTATTTATGTTCTTCTAAGGGAGGCTCAGAAACGTGAGAAGGTTAGATATCGTCTATCAATCGTCAAGTACGACATAGATGAAATAACTTCAAAATTTTATGAAGAAATAGCAAACAACATTGCAAATAACATTGTAAGTATGCTTATTTTTATTTCCTCTATGCATTATTGTAAGGATGATTCAATTTTTTATAAATTATTGATCATTGACATGTTTTATTTTGTTTCGTAGGATTTTGTTCCGAGTCTTTCAAACATGTTTGATGGTATTTATATGTTGGTGCCAAATGTTATGGATGTGATCAAAACTTTCCACAAAGACAAAGCAGAGGAAAGGAGATTGAAGCAAAGAGCAATAGCTCATGACACTGCAACAGTACAAAGAGGGGATCAACCAAGTGTCACTAAGGTGGGTCAATCTAGTAAACTTAAACATGTTTCTTTTGAAGGCGTCGAACATGAAACAGAAAATTATGATAGAATTAGTGAGGAGGAGATGAGAACTATTGTGCAAAAGAAGAAAACAGATCAGACACCAAAAAGAAAAATTGCCAAAGATCTCTCTCTTGTACCTCATGGAGGAGAGCTTGTTTATAAAGAAACTGATATGTTATCCAATAAGGCTAGGAAATCAAATATTGATGAACCTGTAAAGGTCGTGAGCAGCAGTGAAGAACAAATTGAAAGCTCTTACGGAAGCAGAGAAATCATAACACTAGGTGCTGAGTTAGAGGATGGCATTATTAAAACAAAACAAAATGCTATTCGACAAGAGTTGAGGAAGAATAAATTAATTCTTGGTGGCCAAACATTTGAACTTAATGTTAACCAATTTTATGGCTCAGATGAAGGGCAATCTCAATATCAAATTAGAAAGGCCCATCACCTACATGTACATAATCTGAAAACATTGTTTAGGTTCAATCCATATGCGCATGTGGTGGATTATGTGGTTCTTGTCGATCCATGTCAGGTTCCCAACAAACAAGCATTTGACAAGGCAAAATGTTTTGATTATAAATATTATGTAATCGGAGGAAACCATTCAATAGAGGCTAAAAGACAATTGATTTCAGAATATCCCAATAACTATCTTTTTCAAACAGTGAAATGCATCATTTACGCTGGCTTAACAGAAATGGAATCAAAGTTATTGGCATGGGATCATAATGCAGATAATGAGTACAGAATGAAAATGAATTTCATCCAAAGGGTCAGATTTATTCATAATGAATTCATAGAAAAATGTCGTGGGGATAAGACAGAAGTTAGTGTAGCATTTCGAAATGAATGTTTAATGGAAACAGGTTATCAAATTGATGAAAAAAAAGCAAAAGATGGAAAATTGAATACAAATCTCTTCAGAGGCACAGATAACATTTTTCAGTTGGCATTTAGAACTACGGAGGTATGGGATTTGATTGATGAGATTTTTGATCGATGGGAGAATATTTCCATAAAAAATCAGAAAGTTAGAAAGAGTAAACCCATAATATGTACCAACAGTAAGGGGGGTCCTGAAATGAAGCAGCTTCCAAAGGATATGACTATTACACCTTGGAGAACAATGCAAGGTGTGAAGGATGATAAATTAGTCAAATCAATATTAGCCCGTGTGAAGTCGGGTGAATTATCAATGGAAGAAATGTGTGCAGAATTTCAAAAGTAAGTTTCTTGAATTATTTCTTTCATTATAATTTTATTTTAAATAAAACATAATGATGTTGGTAGAATTTGTTATACATGTCAATATATTAACGTTTTTAACTTGATTTATTCAGTCAGAAATTTTTTATGAAAATACAAGAACACATGGTTAAAATTTTGAATGAAGACAGTTAGGATGATGTTGTACGCAACTACCCAGAAGCAAGTTCTACATCAACACTAAAAGAGTTTTATATTGCATTCAATAAGGTATGTTGATTTATAAATTTATTTTATTCATATTTTAACTATTTTTATTTTATTACTTATACATATCTATATATATATTTTTATGTCATTAAAGATGTCAAAGAAGGATGGAAATGGAGTACCAGATACTTTCAAAAGCTTTATTGAAAAAATTAAGATGGAGAACATGAGAATGAAGCGTCTTATGAATGTTGAACTAGATCCTACTCTTAATCATTACATTTGGAATGGGCTCGACAGTGTCCAATATCAAATAATACAAGGTGACTATGAAGACATTGCAACACTAATACCTAAAAGGGAATATGGCCTAGTTATTGCAGATATTCCTCATGGTTTCAATTTCCCAGACATTGAATATGATAGAGAACCATATACTTATCAAGCTTTTAGTAAAGTGGTTACGGGTTTTCAAGAAGTGACAACATCACCACTTTGGCGATTTGTGACATTTTATTCAGACACACAGTTTCCAATGTTATTAACAAGCTTCAAGGGTAAAGCAAACTCAAGGATGCAACTTACATGGTAAGATTTTGAGATTGTATGTTTGATTCCTCCTAAAAAAATTTATTCATGTAAAATTTAATTGAACTTTTACTATGTTATGTAACAGGCAAAAGTCAAATATTGTTTCTTCCAAAGATCAACCTATTATAAATGATTGTGAGTTCATCCATGTTGAATGTTGGACAAAAGAGGATAGCTATAATCATATTATTATGAATCAAGTAGATGGGAAGAGTCATAGTCAAGTATTGGTTTATGATGCAGTGGTAAGAAAACTAACATATGAGGATAAAGATGCAAAAGGAGATATAGTTAACATTTATCAAAAACCACAAGCATTGATTAACTATCTTATACATCTATGTTCAAATGAAGGAGAATGGGTTTTGGATTTATTCTCAGGTTCAGGTAAGTTTTAATATACAAATTTAAATTTAAATATTGTCTTTTTTACTTTTTATATCTCCATAGTAATTTTCTTACTTATTTTTTTTGTGCTTGATGATTAGGTACAACACTAGCATGTTGCCTACAAAAAGGAAGAAATTGCATTGCCATTGAGAAAGATCCAGTTCAATGCAAATTTATTCAACAAAGAATTAACGCTCTTAAATTCCTTCCAGATGCGAAGCAAGAAGTTGGTTTGAGGAAAGGAGATTTTAATGAATCACGTGTGGCAAAAAAAACAAAGGAACCTCAACCACCATTATATGGAATGATTGGAAAGGGACACTTTGGAAGATTTGCTGACATGAAAGATCCATTAGAAGACGGCGATGATCAAAATGAAGAAGCAAATGCTGCGGAAGAAGCCATCAATGTTGTTCTAGATGATGTTGAAGATGTATTAGTTGATATTGTTGATGATGTTTAAGTTATGCTTGCAAACAAAGCTTATTTTTCAAAACTACTAATCAATTTTACTTGTAATGTTTAGACTTTGATATTTTATGAGAACAACCCCTTTTTTTTGCAAAAAACATGTGATTGCTATTATTTTTTGACATAAAATTCAATAAAAATGTTGTTTTCTTAAGTTTTTTTGTTAAAATTCTCCCAAAAAATTAGTTTATTTAATATGTTTTTTCAACAAAAACTCTGTAAAAGTGTATTTTTTGCATTGTATTTATATTGAAAAATTGTATTTTTTTGTCATATGGTTCAAAATATTGGTTTTTTAGCGATAATTTTTTGATGTGCATTGAAAAATTATTTAACAATACATAAACATGTGGAAAATATAAACTTTTGAATATTGACCTTTTTTCCATCTTTTATGTATGTGAAAAAGTGAAGATATCATTACAAGTTTTTATTTTTATTTTTAAATATTTTTTTATTTTTAAAACACAAGTACATAAATGCACTTAAAAATAAACATCTCACAGAAGAAGAAGACATTAAAAAATTTATAGTGTCAAAATCAATGCTATAAAAAAAACGTTGGTGATGATACACCACCACTATTCAAAATCGACATAAAAAACACCACTTAAAAAAAAAAAAATTATTAAAAAAAAAAACAAGATGAAAAAAAAATTAAAGTGCCAAAAACATGCTCAAATTTTTTTTTCGTGATTCTGCATCGCCACCTTTTCAAAATCAGGTGTTTTTCTTGATATTTGAAAAAGTAGGTAACATTGAGGTTACCTATTTCAGTTACCTATTTCACTCAGAATATCATGATACAGAAGAAGCGTATAGTTGGGGTTTTCAAATTTCTTTAAGCTTTCCATTAAATATTGTGTCTATATGTGTGATTATGTGTGCATGCAATTGATTTTATTTCCGCATGTGATGATCAATGGTAGAAGAGATTCTGTATTATGTATGAAGCTAAAATAGTGTGTGATCAGGAGAATCTCGGTGGATAACATATCAGTTATTCAAATTTCTACATGGTATCAGAGCGATATTGATCATTGGAGCAATTGCAAAACATTGAAGCGGTTGAGTTTTGTGTTGGTGGAATTCGAATTTGCAGCAGTGTTTTCTTGGTGTCGAAGTTGAGATGTCTTTCAACGGATTGCGATTGGAGTATGCCCTTGAGGGCAGCTCGAATTATATTGCATGGAAGGACAGGATGGAGGCGGTGCTAGATGACAATGGGTTGAAGGAGTTCATAGATGTTGAAATTCCAAAGCCTACTTCTAGTAATGTTGTCGTACTTGACGCATGGCAAAAGAAGACAGCAAAGTGTCGAAGGATTCTGTTGGAGGGTGTGAAGGATCACATAGTGTCCATCCTTCATGGTAAGGCTTCTCCATTCTTGATGTGGAAAGCCTTGACAGATTTATTCCAAAGAAAGAGCGACCAGAGGAAGTTGGCGCTCAAGGATAGACTCAAAAACATAAAGATGGAGAAAGGCGACAGTATGCCCAAGTACCTCACGAAGTTCATCCAATGCAGGGATGAGCTGGGAAGTGTGGGGGTGACTGTTGATGATGAGGAATTGGTGAGCTTGGCTCTCCTATGGCTTCCGAAGAGTTGGCACTCCTATCAGGACTCTGTCAATGGTCGGGAGAAATTTCCAGGATGGGAGCGACTTTGGTCGGATCTTGTGCAAGAGGAGATAAGGCAAAGTACCAGGGACGGATCTTCATCAAATAAATTTGATGAAGAGAATTGCGCTTTGGCTGCCAAAGCAAAGAAGGGGAAGAGCAAGAAAGCTTCTCAATCCGGTGCGAAAGACAAGAAGCAAGACATGTCCAAGGTGAAGTGCTTTCACTGTCACCAACACGGACATTACGCCATTAATTGTCCACAGAAGAAGAAAAATAAGCAGGCTGCTGGAACTGCAGCTGGAGAGGCCTTAGCCTCGCAGATTGAGCTGGATTTTTCATTGATCGCATGCTTGGTTTCAAGTGTGATGGGTTCAGTGTGGTTTCTGGACAGTGGTGCATCTTTTCACATGACAGGAGATCGAGATTTGTTTATTGATCTGGATGAGAAAGATCTTGGAGTGCACATCGAGATGGGCGATGATGGTAGATATAGTGCGACCGGTATCGGTACCATTTCCTTTGAGAGGGAGTCTGGTAAACCCTTCGTATTGAAGGAAGTGATGCATGTTCCAGGATTGAAGAAGAATCTTATCTCTGTGGCGATGTTAAAAGACAAGGGATATGATGTTGTCTTTAGCGAGGGAAAGGCTTTCCTACGTAGTAAGGCAACTGGTGAGACCCAGAGGATAGGGGTTCAAGTTAAGAACCTTTATCAATTGCAGGTAGATGGCTGCGCAGCAATGGAAGGCAAGGCAGAAGGAGTGGTGAGCCGGGATGATGGCGATTTGTGGCACCGGAGATTGGGCCACCTTCACCATGGAGCTTTGAAGATACTGCAGCAGATTTCTACTGGGCTTCCTAAGGGTACTCTTGCGCAGTCAGATCAGTGCAAGGGATGTACCTTGGGAAAATTTGTGAAAGCCACCTTTCACGAGAAGGACAGTCGCGCCACGACGATCCTTGAGAGAATTCACACAGACGTTTGTGGACCTTTCTCAGTAGCTTCGACAGCAAAGCACAGGTATTATGTGATATTTGTTGATGATTTTTCTCGTAAGTGCTGGATCTTCTTCATGCAGAAGAGCGAGACATACTCAAAGTTCGTAGTTCAAGACCAAAGTTGAGAAAGAAATCGAAAGGTGAAGGCTCTGCATGAGCGAAAATGGTGGTGAATTCATCTCTCGCGAATTCACATCCTTTGTGGCTGCGATGAATTCGAAGAGAGCCTATAACACCTCATAACCCAGCGCGAACGTGCTGTCGAGTGGAAGAAACGAACGATCGGTGCCAAAAATGGTGATGTTGCATGATCAGGGCCTACCCATTCACTTGTGGGCGGAGGCATGCAATACTGCAGTATATGTGCAGAACCGTTGTCCTCACAGGATACTTGGCACGAGTACACCCGAGGAGGCGTTTTCTGGTAAGAAGCCTGATATTTCCCATTTGAGGATTTTTGGTTCACCTGTTTACATTCATGTGACGAAGGATGCCAGGAAGAAGCTGGAGCTGACTGCAGAGGTTGGGATATTTGTGGGGTACACTGATACACCCCACAACTATTGTGTGTATTTTCCAGACAGTCGCAAGACTGTTGTGCGACGGGATATCAAATTTCAGGAGGAGAAAGCCATGAAGTGTTCGCTTGAGAGGAAGCCACACTTGCATGTAGATGAGGAGCTATTAGTTCCTAAGGATGAGTCTCAGGATGTGGATCAGCCACAAGATGAGGTTCATGGAGTGGAAGAGACCACTCGGGCAGCGCCAACCATCAAAGGGCAGAAGCGCACTACAGAGGTTGAGCGACTGGCTCAAGATGCAGAGAAGGTTGTAGGAGCACCTACATCACAGCGCAGATAGAGACAGTCACCTGATCGGTACACTGGATACATGGCTCTTGTGAGCAAGTGTATCGTGACAAAGCCATCCTCTTTCGAGGAAGCTATGGAGGACCCCGCATGGGTAGATGCCATGGTGGAAGAGTATGATTCGATTGTTAGAAACAATGCATGGGAGATTGTCCCGAGACCGGAAGGGAAATCAGTGGTGGGTTCAAGACGGATCTACAAAGTGAAGCAGGCAGCTGACGGGAGTGTGGAGAAGTACAAGGCAATATTTGTTGCCTGAGGCTTTTCACAGATAGAGGGGATCGATTATGAGGAGACCTTTGCACCTGTCGCAAGGTATTCTTTCATACGAATGATTCTTTCTCTCTTAGCGCAGATGGGGTGGCACATTCATCAGATGGATGTGAAGACTGTGTTCCTCAACGGAGTCATTGAGGAGGAGGTGTACATAGAACAGCCCGAAGGTTTCAAGATCGTCAGCAGCGAGTCGCATGTGTGCAGGCTCAAGAGAGCGCTGTATGGGTTGAAACAAGCACCTTGTGCTTGGTACACACGGATAGACAGTTACTTCACCGGACTTGGATTCTCTAAGAGTGAGGCAGATCCTAACCTATACCAAATTGTGGTGGAGGGTAAGTTGCTGATCATTGTACTTTATGTATATTATTTGATTTTGACAGCTGATGAACTGTTGATACACTCATGCAAGGCTAATCTTGCAAAGGAATTTGAGATGAAGGACTCGGGCCTCCTTCATTATTTCCTGGGATTGGAAATTTGGCAGCGCAGTGGTGGACTGTTTGTTTCTCAGGGTAAGTATGCCCGGGAGATACTGGAGAAGTTCAACATGCATGGTTGCAAGCCTGTTGATACCTTCAAAAATACAAAGAAGAGGATGCTACTTTGGCGTGAGGTAGTATTTCGCCACCGTTTATTGACGCTAAGGGGTCGCTTATGTATCCGGTCAATACATGACCCGACATGGCGTTATGTTATAATCCCAGCCACAAGCTATGGTTAAGCCCACCAAGCTCTTGGAATACAGGAAGTACGTATTGAGATATTCCAGCACATCGGGATACAGATTGTGGTACAGACAATGGAGCGAGGTGAAGCTACGTGTTTGCGGGATGTGATTGGCGGGGAGCCCAACTACGTAAAGACATCCGGAGGGACTTTCGTATCGGTCGACAAATAGCTGCGTCACAAGTAGAGATCCGTGGCACTCAGTTTAGCAGAGGCCGAGTATATGGTAGCGAGTTTGGCTGCATGCGAGGCTATATGGATGAGGACGATCCTGGTCTGGTTGTTCGGTTCACACTTAGAGCCTACTGTGATTTATTGTGATAATCAAAGTTGTATCAAACTCTCGGTTAATCCAGTATTTCATGATAGATCTAAACACATTGACATCCGGTATCATCATATCAGAGATTGTGTGCAGCGGAAGGTCATGTTACTTTCATACATTCCTACGGAGGATCAGGATGCTGATATCTTGACGAAGGCGCTCACCAGGAGCAAATTCGAATACCACAGGGGCAGGATAGGGGTTGCAGATAATCCATATCTTTTTGAGAGGGAGTGTTGAGATTGCAACAAGATGATGAGCTTAGTGGAAAGGAGTCGCCTTCACTAAGTGGGCCCGCAGGCTATTTTTGGCGCAAAGTCTATTTTTAGACTATGTCTATTTTTAGACATATGGATCATGTTCTATGAGTTGCAGGATGATATTTGTGGATGGTTGGTCAAGTCGGAAAAAATAGATGGACTTCTATTTTTAGACATATTGGGCGGAATCTATTTTTAGATTGCCAGTCTAAAAATAGATATGTCTAATATTATTAGCTCTTAATAATATTTGGACTATAAACATTATCTTATTCTCTTGGAGCACTTCAGTTAAGTGCACAGATGTGGCACAGGAGCTGACAGAAGGAATTACGCTATTCCTGAGGGTTAAGTGGAGCTATTGCATGGATACTTCAGTTAGAACTCATGTGAGAGAGTTTGGTGGAGCTGATTGAGGAAGTTAATGGAGTTGTGTTCAGTTTAATTAATATAAACATAGTTGAGCTAGTTGTATCTAGTCTAACTGATTGATACACTAGTGAGAGTGGTGTGAATTAATTATTAATTAATTCACTAATTATAAACTCATTAATCAACTAAAGAATACATCAGTTAACTTCAGTGCATGGACAGTTTCAGTGGAGACCAGTGCAAGAATAGGTGAAAGAGCAGGTTAACTATCAGTTGTGACTATATTGTTGCTATTTGCAACACACAGATAGGTGGAGTAGCCCATGAGGATTGCGCAGTTCAAGCCAGGTGGTTTATCTATTTAATGAAGCCATCCCATAGCATTAATTACGCAATAGAGGCTGGCTATCAAGTGAAAAAAGATTGGAGCATGTGTTTTGCTAGATCTAGCTTGATAGTGTGTAGCAATTGAGGGTGTGCATGAGAGCTTGTGAGGAGCTTTTGTACTATGATTGTTACATGATCTCCATGACATATAATACACAGATAGTTGGGGTTTTCAGCTTTAAGCTTTCCTATTAAATACTGTGTTCATATGTGTGATTATGTATGCATGCAATTGATTTTATTTCCGCATGTGATGATCAATGGTAGAAGAGATTCTGTATTATGCATGAAGCTAAAATAGTGTGTGATCAGGAGAATCTCGGTGAATAATATATCAGTTATTAAAATTTCTACAAGGAGGGAGTGTGAGTAGAATAGCAGACAACCAAGCAGGAAAGGAAGGAGATTTATGCTTATCTTCCTAGTTTTGAATGTTTCGGAAATGGCCTCAGTAGGACTTCGAGATTAGGATAGGCTAGATGGAGCCTCAAATTTTTGTAACTAGAAAGCCATAATGTCTTTCCTACTATATGAGCATGGTCTGAAGACATATGTAGAGAGATTTGTAATCGTACCTATAGACTCGCAACAACTAGAGAACTACAATAAGGAGATGGTCAAAGCAAAGAGGTTGATCCTTGATGGTGTTTGGGATCATTATTATACTCTCACACTTAGCAGGCAAGAATAAGACCAAATAAATGTAGGATGCAGTTGCTACGCTTTTCCAGAATCTTTCCGAGAATCGAAAGATGTTCTTGAAAGAGAAGTTGAGGACCAGTAGGATGCATAAGGGTGAAGGAGTCACTTCTTATCTCACTAAAATTCAAAATGTCTGAGACGAGCTTGTCGTAGTTGGAGAAGCACCTCAAGAGAGTGAGCTAGTGTGTACAACTCTCAATAGTTTCACCTCAGAGTGGGCTACCTTTGTCCAAGGTATCACTAATCGAGATAATCTACCAGGTTAGGATCAATTCTGGGATAATTTCACATAGGAGGATATGAGGCTTGCTCTTGTGGAGAGAAATATCAATGGTAGCAGTAGAAAAGGACTGAAGAGTATGAAAGAGGAGGAGAATGCAACCCTTGCATCAAAGGGGTAGGAAAGGAAAGGTCCTAGTCAGGGACAAGGCTCACAAGGAGGAGAAAAGAGGAAGAAACATCTGTCGAAGATTAAGTGCTTTAGGTGTGGTGAATTTGGTCACTACAATACTTAGTGTCCCAAGAGGAAGAAGGAAAAGAAGGAGAAGCGGGAGCAAGCTAGAACTTCGACAAAGATCAATAATTTAACTTCCAGGTTGGAGGACGAATTCACTTTGTATGTAACTATATCTCTAGGAGAGAGGTGGTGAGATCTTGAACTATAGTCCTTAGAGTTGCAGAGATTTGCAAAAGATCCATAGAGGAGCAACAAAGTTGCAATTTACTCTTCATATGGATCATTACCCTTACTACATGTCCCACAATATTCAGTAGCATATGGATTAGTGTTAGTTGGTGAAGTCAAATCTTGAGGGATAGTTGTAGTATTAGTTGCAGTCAAATGCTAAGGGGCGTAGAGCAGTTGCAGCGTAGACAATTACTCAAAGGACAATGTAGAGGCTAGTTGCAGTCAAAGACTCATGAGACAATTGTACATCTAGTACAGGGACACAGTTGATCCAAAGTTTTGTTCTCAGTTGCAGTAGTTGCAGCAGCATGAGATCAGTGGCAGCAAAAAGCAAAGTTGCTAGTAGTACAAGTGGTATAGTGCAGTTTCAACAGTAGTGCAAATGTAGTAAGTTTCAACTACAGGGTTGGTAGATGAATTAGAGTATGCACAATGTCTTGGTGGGCAGTGGAATATTGTCACAGATGTTAGACATCAGCAATGTCTAGGAGGATGTTATGAGACAGAGAGAACACCTTCCTCACTAAGAGGGAGTGTTAGTTTTTGTAGCATTAGACATGTGTTCTAGTCTCGACTTTGGTCAGAGAGGCTAAGAAACATAAGATCTCCAAAACCCAGAAAATTTTTAGGGAGAAAACACCTATAGACAACTCAATTAACTTAATTGATCAATAATTAAATATTCCCTAAGTCCAACTTAGTAAAAGTGATTAATTAAAAAAAATTAATTGAGAAATGTGAGAATGTTCTAGAAACTCACACAGATTGAGTTTGAGACGATCTTAGTTGTTTATAGGGATCTAATCATGATCGTTGGTTAACCAACGAAATATTATAGGAGCAAGGCATTGGGTTGGAGATAGATATACCAAACACACATGAGAGATCAAGTTCCTTGGCAGATTCAGCTACCCAGTTGCACATATCGAGCAAGGGAGAGAATTTCGATCCAAAAATGACGCATAGACAAAGAGGGAGCAAAGACAGTGATTTCGGAAGAGTTTACAGTTCTAAAAGGGCAACAACAGAGAGGTCGATCTATTCCACTAAGAGGTTGCGCAGGGGTGGTGCAGAAGCCTCAAGGAGGCAGTTTGATTCAGCCAAAGGAGAGACCGATTCAGGAGTTCAGTACCGGGAATGTTCTTCCAGAGGGCCAACGAATCCTTCTCAGTGATAAATACAGTCAACACCAGTAGATTGTGACTATTCTAGGCAGTGTGAGTTTAATCTTGTGCATAGGATGACGTAGGGGAAATTTGAGAGATGATTATGGAGCAAGATTTCTTGTGGAGTTGGGGTATTTGCCTCACAGATATTTTGGTCAGATCATTTGTTGGATAGTCAGTTTGACATCCAAATTGTACTCAAAAATTTCATTGTTGCATAATAATAATAAAAAAACCCTCATTTGTTGCTCTGGTTTTCCCACATTGGATTTTTCCGGGGACATTTGTCCAAAATAACAATGTCATTTTAATTGTGTGTGTGCTATATTTTCTCAGTTCCAGTTTTTATTTTCCGCTTCTTTTTTATGGTGAAGAAATTGCAGTGTGATTTATTCGTTGTTTTTCATAGAAGATAAATGGAATAATTAATCAGATAGAAGAATAAATTTCCAATGGTTTCATTTCGAGGAAATTTTCACATTTCGAAACTAGACAAAATTTAGAAAACAAAAAAAAAAAACGAGGTTCGACAAACCTCATCGAGCCTCGAACCCCTTGGTGATTAACCAAGTCCATAGCTCAAAATCATAAACTATGTCACAAATTGAGCTTGTAATCTATCCTCGTAGTTTCCAATTCCATGATAGCATTTTTTACATTTATTGATTTTGATTTCTTACTAGTTTATGTTATATTTCATTTTAAAGTTTATATATATATATATATATATATACACACACACACACAGACATCATAAAAAAATTCAAACTCGAATTGAACCTAACCAACCTAGATCCATATTCAAACTCGAATTGAACCTAACCAACCTAGATCCATCTTGACTCCAGATCTACCAAACCCAGCCCGAGAAGGATCAAATTTCTTTTCACTCTAAAAGAAATTTATATCTCAAAAATTTGATCCCTCTGGAGAACTGGTAGATCTGGAGTGAGTTAGGATGGATCTAGGCTACTTCAATTATTAATTATAATTAATTTTAAATATAAATATTGGTTTTATGCTTTATGTTTTATTTTTACAAAGTCAAAATGTTAAATATTACATCTCTACCATTCTGGGATCAAATGTTTACATATGGGTTAAATTACTTATGAACCTCAATATATATATATATATATATATATATATATATATATATATATTGAGGTTCATAAGTAATTTAACCCATATGTAAACATTTGATCCCAGAATGGTAGAGATGTAATATTTAACATTTTGACTTTGTAAAAATAAAACATAAAACATAAAACCAATATTTATATTTATAATTAATCATAATTAATAATAATTCATAAAATATGAATTGGGTGAGGGGAAATCTTGGTTAAAATATAATATTGCAATATTTATTACCACCCCCACCCAATAAGAAGTGGCCAAGGGTGGGGGAAATACTAATTAAAACACCTAATATTTCTACACACATCAACCTAAATATTACATTTTACTCAATATTTTCCGTTGTCCTTGCTAAGTTTATATAGTTGAGTTTGTTTGCTTTCAAACTTTAAATATAAAGAAAAATTACAATAAGAATTGGACTAGTTGAGGGGAAATATTGGGTAAAATGTAATATTATTATAATATTATATTTTACCCAATATAACCTAGCAAAAAGTTGATGGAGGTAGGCAAAAATATTAGATAAAATCCAATAATCTCCAAAGTGGACATTTCAATAAAAAAGTATTACCTAAAATGAATAAAAAAGTATTACCTTTACAAGTTACATGGACATATCAATAAAAAGGTATTACCTATCGCCCTCAAATAGATTATATTCCACATGAATACTAGGGATTCTTAAAAACATGGGTCATTTTTATGTTTTTTATTATTTAATTTTTATAGGGTTATTTTTATTTTATTTTCATCAAGTTAAAATGTTTACATTACATTACTTTAAGTTTCACATATATAGAATACTATAAGCATTAGATCTCAACTCAATGAAGGAATACAAATATCCCTCATACTAAAAAGTAACTTTTTTGATGTAAAATATGTTGAGAATTATGCTTCTTTTACTTAGATCTTATCTTCGTTAGATTATTACGTTCTTCATAAGTCAATTATCAAATGCACAAGAGACAATTTCACATCTATAACATAATATAAGCATTAGATCTCAACTCAATGAAGGAATACATATATCCCTCATACTAAAAAGCAACTTTTTTGATGTAAAATATGTTGAGAAATTAGGGCTTTTGTTAAAATTTCTCTTTCATGATAATTACTTGTGATTTCGTTGTGCTTCTTTTATTTAGATCTTATCTTCGTTAGATTATTGCGTTCTTCATCAAGTCAATTATCATCCCTCTTGGAGAGGAAAGCCCGATCAAAAATTTTCTTATAGATCCTCAACAGACGACTACCATAACCATGACAAAGACCCTTGTCACTTGCTCTTCTAGGCTCCTTGTGTTGTTCTCCTTTTCTATACCGTGTTGCACAAACACTAAGGAGATTCGATCCCTAGTCTAGTTGTCTAACTAATGTGCTTCCCTTCATTCCTTCTATAATCTGAACTTGGTCCCCAATAGACTCCTCCTCGACCTTCCTTTTGCACCCAAGTTACTCAAGACTATGATCTCTTATCTGTTGTAGTAATTCTTCTTTGCGCAACGTATACTTTTGAGATATAGACCTAAGACAAAGACTTGTATAGCCTTACTGCAATTATCCTTGAGATGAGTGCGGTATAGAACAGACTTAACACAAAGATGATTGTCCTCCTTTCTTCTTTGGGCACCCTTCTCCTTACGTACTACAGTTCGGATCTCTTGTTACAGACTTGTCATTGCAAACCTTTACTATAGAAACCCTTGGCTTATGCAAGGTAGGTTCAACCTTAAAACGGGGATAATGCTTCACCCTTTTACAACCCAATCTTAGTATGCTTACTCGTTGATATTACTTGTCTTTCTTGCACCCTTTTCATACCAATTGTAGTCATGTACTAGATCCTTGACTGAGATTGTTGTTATATAGGGACTGTTTCCCTCCTCTAGGCCGACATATCAATCTGAGTGTGAGTTGACATTATCAAGGAAATCTTCCAGCATGTTCTAAGCCAACTTCAAGGAGCATATTGACAAGGTCATGGAGCATATTATTACATCAATCAATTGTCCTTTACAAGTGTAACAACACTCCATATACATGACTCTAAATTATATATTTCTGACAAGATGACAAACCCCTAAAGACATCAAGAAGAAGTCTTTGACATAATAAAAAAACCTTGCTCATGAAACCCATGAGGCAAGCATTTACAGAATACATTTTATTATCTTTGTCTTCTTCATTACATAAATTCATAATTACAAGTCATTATGAAGATTGAACATAGTTACACTTTTCAACACTCCCTCTTAACTAAGGAGGTATTCATAATGGTACATGGTCACTCTCAATCTGAACAATCTCATAAGAAGATTCGAATTGGTAATCCCATCTGTATAGCATCATATCAACCAACATTATCATAGCGCAAGGCCTTGACTAACAACTCCATCTCTCCACAAGATATTTGAGCTACAATGTTGGCGAGACCAATGATGAATAGACACCTACATCATGGTTTCTCTTGGATCATATCCCACTCGGGTTCACTCAGGATATGTCTAGGGCTACTCTTATCTTGGATTCCCAGTCCTCAAAGAATATTTGTCCTTCCACGACTACTCTTATCTTGGATTCTCTAATACATCCTCAAGAGTATCAAACGTTAGAAGATTACCCAATCCTCCATTTTGTCTTCCCAAGTGAACACCAGAATGACATGTCTATCTCTCCCTCTCAACTAGGGAGGACATATTCCACAAAGGAATGTACCTAAGCTCCTTCTCGGCTTAGGAATTACCAAATTTCTTCCAAGTAAGAAACTTATTACCAGGTTCCCTCTTAATCAGGGGTCTGCAGCAGCAATGATGAAAACACCTAACTATTCATGAAGAACTCCTTTCTTCGATGTCATGAATTTCTTCGTTGTTGAGGAGTCTTCATCTTTGGGCTCTCTTCATAGGCCACAAATCATCCATGAGTCATGTCTTCTATCAAAGAGTGATCCATCTGGTCTAGCTTCATGTCATGTTGCTTTCTTTCGAACCATATTTCTTCCAAGGATCTTCCATCCTTCCATATGGTTGTCAACATGTGGAAGACATATACTTCCTTTTGGCAGCCCTGCATAAGCTCATAAGATATTATTTAATATGAACTTTTAAATCAAAAGTTACCTTAGTGTTGATCTTTCACCATGACATCTTCTTGTAGGTATCAGTGTCCTTTATTACAGATTGACACATATTCTAAAGATATGTATTGTCAAAAGTCTCCATCTTTTCCAGCTTCTATCAGAGTCTACATATCTTCCCAAGAGATTTTCTCATCAAGTCTCCTTGGCTTCCTTGGATGTTGACTACCTCTTATCATAGTTGTACTTCTCACGATCTCTTCCTTTCTTTCTGCACATAATTTTATTTCATTCCCATGAGCTTCTGATATGTAGTTCCTTGATTGTGTACAACCAAATCACATTCCATATGAGGACATATTGTGTTGATTTCATTTGGTGTGGATCATGCCTTTTGGCAACTTGTGCATCGAAGGAAATTTTATTTTCCTTTTGTTCACACTTCTAAAGATTGAAGTATATTACCCACAACCATATGACATGACTTCATATTATCCAGCGTAAGCATAAATATACATGTACCTCATCTCTTTTCCTTTTGAGTCATCCTGCAGTAATTTTCCTTAGAATGAAAAATTTCATTCTCTTGACCTGCTTCATCAATATGTCATCATATCCTAATCCCATAATTCTGCAAGTTAGAATTCTCGATAAAACCTTTTTGCTTTCTTTCTAACCAATGAATCCAAAGAGGACTCCATTATAAAATGTCAACAATTGTTTCCAAATTAATTAATGAATGGTGAACCTTGATCTAGATGATTGCCTTCTATAAATATTATTTTAAGTGAGGTTCCCAGGAGACACTTATCTCATAGCATAGTTGTCACATAAATGTGTTACAAACATCCTCCTATGACAAGTGCTCCTCCTTCAATGCTTCCATCATGATGCCAATTCTAAAGTGATGCATCTATCTAATATACAATGCTTCCTAACATACTATTTTAAAGCTGACAGATACCTCTTAAAGAGGAAGATGATCTCAATTATAATAGAAATATTTCACTTCTTCTTTCTTAAGTTTCTTTGAATCATGGTCTTCCATTTCTCTAGCGACATGGGCTTCTTCCTTCTTCCTCGTCCTTAGATTTGGGACAATCTTTCTTATAGTGCCCAATTTCATTACATCCATAGCATCATATCTTATCCATGTTTCTTCTTTTCTTCTGAGGACCAAACTTACCAAATCTTCCCTTTTTTCCTTGACATGGCAGCATAGGATTGATTTTCTTCATTTGATCATGTATCAATTTTAGCTTACAATCTAGTCTCTTTTATCTTACATAGAGACCATAGATCCTGGAATGGTGCTGCTTCTTTCTTGCCACAGATACTTGAAGTGAAATTTCCACATCCCTCCGCTAGAGCATTCAGTACCACCCTATCCGACATTACTTCTCCCAATTCCTTTAGTTGATCTCGCATTTCAAAATTCTTCATAAAATATGAAGTGATTCCTTCCTCTCTTGACAACTTCAACTTGTATAGTTCTTGTCTCAGAGATATTACTTCCCCTGCAGTACTCACCGATAATAGCTCCACCAATTTGTCATATATTTCTTTTGAAGATTCTAATTTTGATACATAGGGGATGAGAGAGTCCTTTATGGATTCTATAAGAATCCTTTGGGCTTTTATGTCTCCCTTCATGTATTTGGCATGTGCTTGAGTATCTTCTCTTGAAGGTCTAGTTGTTGACCCTCTGATATAGTCCATGACTTCATTCTCAATAAAATTTAGATCTGTCATTTTCTTCCATGCAAGAAAGTTTGAAACCCCAACCAATTTGTTGCTTTCTTTGCAAAAACACAGTTTCACATATTCAAATGAAGTCATAAAGATACTAACTTGAGTAGATACTTTTCTTCTTCTACAAGCTTCCTTGTTGACGATGATGTAGATAGTAGCAACAGCTCCCTCTTAGATAGACTTCTTCAAGAGTGGTGTAAAGAGGTAGATCACCTTGGATGGTCGATGACGATGATCAAGGATGGCTTACTGATGTCTTCAGCAAAATGATGATTCGCCAATAGTATTGATTTGGCTTCAATACCAAATAGCTTTAGATTATTCGAAGATCAAGATCACCTCCTTGATCTTGCTTTCCCTCTTGAAAGGACCTTGATGGATGAGGTTTTTGGTCTAGTTGAAGGTTTTTCCTAACTCCCTGCAAACTGCTCCTTCTTGAATGAATGAAGATCTTCTTAGATTTAGAGATTGACTTTACCAAGTAGATCCTTCTTTTAGCCTCGATGTCTTTCTTGAAAACTGATCCTTGATGTCTTCTTGGAGCTTTAACCTTGTGCCTTCTTGCTAAACTGCCCTTTCTCGTCTTCAACCCGCGCACGAAAAGGGCCAGGATCTATTCCATAAGGCCTTGCTGCTCGGGGGGTGAAGCCTTGAAATAGATAATCACCCCTCACGCGGATGGGGCTTTCGCTTTGGGGAAAAGGAGTCTCCTGGCCTTTTAGGCTCCTATAAAAGTATCTACGACCCAGTAGGGACTCACTATTCATATGGTGAGGGAGAGGATGCAAAGCATAGCTCGACCAACGGATAGGGCAGCTCAGGCCAGGAAGAGTAGGTTTAGACGATCAGACCAATTCTGTGAGGATATTACTTATGGTAAGCTTTCCTTCGAGTTTATGTTGTCTTAAGAGAGCATATGATGGCGGCCCATACCATGTTGAGAAATTAGATCTTTTATTAACATTTCTCTTTCATGATAATTACTTGTGATTTCGTTATGCTTCTTTTACTTTGATCTTGTCTTCATTATATTATTACGTTCTTCATCAAGTCAATTATTAAATGCACAAGAGACACAAAATTTAGGCTAGCAAGCCAGAGCCAAAACCTCTCCCTCTTGGAGACGAAAACCCGATCAAAATTCTTCTTATAGATCCTCAACTAATGAGTACCGTGACCATGACAAAGACCCTTGACACCAATATGCCTCCAAGACCCTCGTCACTTGCTCTTCTAGGCTCCTTGTGTTGTTCTTGTTTTATGCACCGTACTGCACCAACACTAGGGAGATTCGGTCCCAAGTCTAGCTGCCCTAACTAATGTGCTTCCCTTCATTCCTTCTATAATACGAACTTGGTCTCCAATAGACTCCTCCTCGAACTTCCTTTTGCACGCAAGTTACTCAAGACTGTGATCTCTTATCGGATGTAGTAACTCTTCTTTATGCAACGTATACTTCTGAGATATAGACCCAAGACAAAGACTTGTCTTCTTCATTACATAAATTCATAGTTACAAGTCATTATGAAGTTACACTTTTTAACAAAATAAAGGCGAAAATTGAAGTATTTTATTTATGGCCGACATTGATTTTTGAAGTAACAATATTATTTTTTTAAAGTAATTTTACACATCTCTCATATATATTAGCCGACATATATATATATATATATATATATATATATATATATATATATATATAACGTTACGTGACAACATCTTCCTCATGTACTAGGCTATAGAGCGACTCTCAGCGCAATCATTCCAAACACGAACTTGAACCCGAATTGTGTGATTTGGCCTATAGAAGTGAGGGAGTAACAATGATCATGACATAGTACCAGGACTTTAGTTCTAACTATATATAATTTTCACATTTCATACATAATTGATAATGTAATACACATCTTCGTTATCGTACAAGGACTTGAAATACTAGGTTTACTCGGCATACTCACTCCGAATACTCAGCAATTTTTTTTGTGTAGGAAACTGACACAAAAAAAATGCATAGCTGAACAGTAAAAATTATAGAAAGACAATTTTTCATGCAGAACTATAAAAAGGTTGATTCATCAAGAGACGTAAATCATTCATTTTCATGACCAACAAGGCGTGGATAGATACATAATGCATGGACCATAGGCATTGAAATTTAGATATTATAGAAACAACCCATAAATATTAAATATTTAGAACATGTGAGCATCAGCATACTATATACTGCATGATCACAACCTTCAAATTTCATGAATCCTAATTGCACAATATAGATGTCAAAACTACAAAACTAATCAATACTAGGATTGCACAATATAATTGTCAAGACTCGAAACTACAAAACTATCATCTACTAGTACTGATTCATCCTGCAAGTGTATCTCAGGGCCATAGGGGTGCTCACTGATTCAACATTGGCTAACGAATTAGCGCCATTTCAGCATCTATGCCTAAACCCTCCATTGGTGCTACGGGAAGTTCTGCACTAGTGAGTGATCTCTAATCTGGGGATGGGAAGTTCTGCACTAGTGAGTGATCTCTAATCTGGGGATGGGCCTGAACCAAGTCTGCTATTCCATCATTCTTGTGGCAAAGGGAAGGATTTACATCTGGGCCTCAAAATTTCTCTAATGCAAAGGGAAGGATTTACATCTAACGGTCTCTTCAACTGTTTGGCCCACAAGTGAATTTATAGTGGACAAACTACTATAACATGGACACCCTGTGCAAATGTTAATGCATGAAAATATTTGATGAAGCAACACCAATATTGACTTAGGATACTCAGCATAATTGGGAGTACTGGCCAATACTCTGGAGTACAGGTATTGACTGGTCAACACACTCAACTGGAGTAATACAAGTATTAAGGAGGGTATTCTTCCCAAGGACATACTCATGCTCAACTGGAGTACCAGTATTAAGAAGGGTATTCTTCCCACGGACATACTCACGCTCTACTGGAGCAATACAAGTATTAAAAAGGGCATTCTTCGCAAGGAGATACTCACCATACTTGGAAGTACTTGGGATCCATACTCAGAAGTATTGCAAGTTACATATTTCCAGATTTTGAAACATATATTCAAATTTGAGAACTACAACCAAAAAGAACATAAAAGATGAAGGTTTAGGCCATTATAAAAAGACAACAATTTGTTTATTTTGCACTTTTAATCAGTACTTTTACCACGTAAAGTTTAAACGTAATGCTAGCACATTGGTATATTTCAGTAAAGCATGTAGAACAATTGATGAGATATGTGAATAGTACTTACTAAGTTATTAAGATGCCTTGTAACTAAAACTACTTGAACTAACCACATTATAAATACAAATCTAGACAATATGCAAACGTCAAGCATTGCTCAAAAAATTACAAGGTACAGCAGATTTCTATTTAAACAGAACCTCAAATCACAACCTTAACTACTAATACAGTGCAATTCCACAATCTTGATATATCATCTAATGTTATTTGCATCCCTCCCTTAATAGATTCATTCCAAATGTACCCCGACTCAAGAATCATTTCTGAAATCGTACAATGAGGTGAAGTAAATTTGCAGAGAGCAAGAATAAAGAAGGCTAACAGGTGACATCCAATACATATACAGTCCACTGAAACAAACTAAAGTTTAAAAAGTAAAATGATACCCACTTTCCCATACATGAATTGAACACCATTGGCTATAATATACAAGTGTGCCAACTTTCCACCATCCATTTGGATTGGATGTATGACAATGGCTGCGGACAGGTTCAGCTACAAAATTCTACTATTGGGAGTTAATATATAGACATTTTGACTTGTGCACTGATCCATGCACACCATCCATTCTAAATTGAAAAAATTATGTGATTATTTATAATCCATTGGGTACCGCTTACAGAATCATGACAGCGCAGGAACTTCCTCTTCCACAAGTCTCATATTCTTTAGACATTCAGGTTGATTAGAGCCATAATAGAAGTAGGCCATTATCTTTGCCAAGTCATCCGCTGTCAGAATTTCTGAAATTTTTGTTTAAATATATTAGTGAAATGTTACAAGCTATTTCAGAAGAAGAATGAACAAGAACAGAACATTCATTTCAATGAACACCAAGCTACACAAGGAAAAACAGAGAGAGGGTAAAGTGCAATAGAGACAATTCTCCATTTCACACATCAGAATATTGTGTAAGGCATCTGACTTTGGAAAATCTAGAGATAAGGTCTATAAAAATACTTTCAACACACCTGTTAGGCGAAGCAATATTTTGCCAGACTTGATAAACAGAATTATAGGACTGTCTTTGACTTTCAATGCTGATACCAGATCAGTTTCCTTTGCAGCATCTACCCTGACTGCCTGCTTCAAAAGCATATCTGGAGAAATCAGAACGTACATATGAACGGAGAATATTAACAAGAAAAAAAACAGTATACTTTCTAAACGATTAGTGTGTATGAAGTATGCACGCATGCAGATTTATTCAAGCATGCTTATAATATGGACCAAACATCAAAAAATAACAGAGACTGACTGCCTGCTTCAAAAGCATACTGGAGAAATCAGAACGTACATATGAACAGAAATTATTAACAAGAAAAAAAAAAAAAACTGTATACTTTCTAAAAGATTAATGTGTATGAAGTATGCACGCATGCAGATTTATTCAAGCATGCTTATAATATGGACCAAACATCCAAAAAATAACACAGGTACAGTTTTGACAGAAAAGGTTCACACAATTGCTACGTATATATAACATTGATATTGAAAATTTAGAATATGCAACAACTGCACAGAGTAAAATCACACATTCGGTAAAATTTGGCATTTCCAAACATAATGAGATGATCGCAATCACACAAAAAGGAAAAAAAATCACGCAGTTTTGTCTCATAAATATAATAGAAAGTACATAAAATCATGAGCAAAAGCACTCGTAACTGTCCAATGGCTCCTCCCTCGAAAAGGGAACTCTTGAATGGAAATTTCATTATCCAACTATTCTATACACCCAAATTTTAAGTTTGGACACAATACATTCTTCAATTAAGACTTACCAATTGGAACACTTGTCCTACCTTCATGATGGTACACAGAAAATTATTAATGATGAGTTATTAAATCACCGTACCACAAACTAACTTATGTGACACATAATTCATGTTTGCTTCTAGCAAACTATTCATGATGAGTTATTGAATCATCATACCACACACTAACAATTGATGAGCTACTGAATCATCATACCACAAACTAACTTATGTGGCACAATGCAAAATTGCTTCTGGCGCAATTAAAGTGTAGATGATGTGATCTGTCTGAAGCGTTTAAGGAACTTGCTCTTTGTTAGAGTGAATTTTAATCGCAAACGTACGAAAAAAGCTCACTTTAGTTGTGCATAACAAACAGCCCTAACATCAAATGTGGTTGTCAATTTCCTTAGATCTGCAGTAAGTGATCAGAATAAATGTTACAAAAATCCAGATCTATGCAGTTAAAGACATTAAACAATGAAAATAAACAAGAGTTGCTCCATACATCCAATAGACAAGACAAGAATTTATAAATAATTTTTTGTATTATGACACCTGAGAAGGGAACACATAAAGATGTTACCAGTCTCCCACAATGGGATGGGTTCTTATATGTCTTCAGCGCTTCAGATCCAAGATCTCTCTCTTGATGGTGCAGAAAACCCAGACAAAATAGAACTCAAAGGGAGCTCACAAACAAAAGTAGAAAAATATGACAATGGTGGAGGATCAAAGTCAAACCATAAGTATAGATCAAAAGGTGATAAAGTGAATGAATAGAAAAACCCTTCTATTTATAACAAAATATTGAGTTAATTTAGATATTGGTCCATAATTAAAATATTATTAACCAAATCTAGATCCAACTTAATTGGAATCTTTTATTATTTTTGGTGGAAGGAAAAGGAATTTGGAATTGGTTAAATCCCTTTATTTAGAAATAATAAATAAATAAATGATTTATTTATTATTTCAAGGATGAGGTTCAGGAATAATTATGACTGGAGGCCAAAATGTGTGACACGAGAGAGGTACAAAGAAATGAAGGATGGAAGACTGTGGTGGGAGACAAAAGGGACTCGGGACACACTCCATGGATGCGATGATGACTCAACTCGGATGCTCTAAACAAGGGCGACTCAATGATGTTGCCACGCAGAATAAGCCTGGTGGGGACCATGAAAACATGAGTAAAGGATGGTTACTCACGACGAAAATCGACACGAGCATCAACAAGTATGAGGGCAAAGTGGTGCCCCAAGTACAAGTGGCGTAAGTGTGGAAATTCGGTTTTCATAAGCGGTGAAGTGACCCTTCGTGGAAAAAAGGCTTCCAGATGAAGTATCAAATCCCTAACAACAAAAGCTAGCTACTTGAAAGAAATAAAACGCGCATTTCAAAAGGGAAATGCTAAGGGTAAAATTTCTTAAGGTAGAGTGCATTGCGAAGATTAAGAAGAGGGTGGCCTTCGAAATCCTCTAGAAGGTATGCCCCTTTACCCAAATCCTTACTGATGATGTAAGGGCCTAGCCATAATGAGTCAAACTTCCCATGACCGAGGACATCATGAGCTTGGTCATACACTAGAATGAGATTGCCTTCGTGAAAAGTATGAGGGTGGACTTTTCGGTCATATTGAGCTTTGGTGTGCTTCTTAGCCACTTCGGTGGTTTGCAATGCAACACGACGGTCTTTGGAAGCATGCTCAAGCATGATAAGTCTTTGTTCTAAAGGTTGGGTGTCAGGAAGAAGTTCGACAGCTAGGTGAAGGGAAGGGATTTCACACTCGATCGGTAAGGCTGCCTCCTCACCAAAAACAAGGTGGAAAAGAGTAAAGCCGGTGGCGATTTTAACAGAAGTTCTGTAGGCCCACAAAGTAGGGAAGAGCATAAGGTGCCAGTTGGTTTTGTGCTTGTTCACCGTCCGTTGAAGCATAGTTTTAAAGATTTTATTGACCGCTTCAACTTGGCCATTACCTTGGGGGTTATAAGACGATGAATATTGGTGTTCAAAATCCAACAGAGAGGATAGCTCACGCCATATCTCATCTTCAAAATGTCGGCCATGGTCAGAGACCAATTGTTTCGAAACCCCGAATGGAGCGATAACATGGTTAAAGAAAAAGAGGGCTGCAGGAGCTGTCGTGTTGTTGAACGTTGGCATAGCCTCAACCCATTTGGTGAAATAGTCAACTGCCACGATGATATACTTGTGGTTACCAGCAAATGGAGGTCGACACTCCATAAAGTCTATGGCCCACTTACAGAAGAGATCAGCTAAGATGACAAGATGGAGGGGAGTCGGAGGGGCTCGAGCCTTTGGGGCGAAATGTTGGTAATTGGAACAGTGTTTGACTGCTTCAATGCGATCACTAAAGGGAGAAGGCCAAAAATACTCATCGCGCATGATTTTCTAGGCAGTAGCGAGACCGGAGATGTGGCCACCACAAGCACCGCTATGGCAGGCATTAAGGACTTGCTCAGCTTCAACATGTGTGAGACAATGACGAAGGACAGTATCTACACCACGACGATAGAGGTAGTCACCGATGAGAAGGTAGCGAGGGGTCTGGTGTCAGATATGTCATCAAGCATCACGATCAAAATGGAGGGAGAACTTTTGGGTCCACAGATAGGTGAGGATGTCGCCATACCAAGGATCATCCGAAGTAATGGCAAACAAATGTTCATCGGGAAAATCATCATTAATTGGCGAACCTTGCGTACCGGTAGGTAAGTCAGAAATGAGTTCAGCAAGGGCTAAACCTTTCTTACTCTTTGGTGTGACAAATTCAAGATCGAATTCCTGAAGAATAACGATCCAACGGGCATACTTCACATTGATGATCTGTCAACTCAATAGGAAGGCCATAGGGTTGGAATTAGTCACAACCTTGGTGGAACGCATAAGGATATAATGACAAAGTTTGTGGACCGAGAACACAACAACCAACGCCAATTTCTCTTCATGTGAGTAGGACACATGGGGGCCTACAAGGTTCTAACTGACATAATAGATAACATGCTCGATTCCGTTGTCATCTTCCTAAATAAGGACCCCAACGACCGAGTGGGTAGAGGCTGTGATGTACAGAATGAAATCCCTATCAAAGTTAGGAGGATTAATCAAGGGAGCGGAGGTGAGAGCATGTTTCAGGGCATCAAAAGACTCTTGAGCATAGTCATCCCATACGAATGGAATGTTAGATCTGAGAAGTCTAAGGAACCCATGTGCAGTGGTGGCATAGTCAAGTACGAACTGACGAAGGAAATTAGCTTTGCCTTGGAGGCTTTGTAATTGGCGTAAGGTACGAGGAATAAAAAGCTCAAGAATGACTTGAACTTTCAAGGAGTCAAGCGTTATACCATCTTTAAACACAATAAAGCCTAGAAGACGGTCGACAGGAACACAAAAGACGCGCTTCAGCAGGTTGAGACGGATATTATACTTGCGACATTGGAGAAAGACGTTACACAAATCATGGAGGTGTTGCCCCCGATGTTTAGAACGCGCAGTGAGGTCGTCTAAATAAGCAAGGATAATATGAGCCAGGTCATGAAAACAATATGACATGGCCCGCTGAAAAGTGGCTCCGACATTCTTAAGGCCGAACAGCGTGACCCTATAAGCAAAGGTTACCCACGGACTAATGAACACAGTTTTAAGCTGATCAGCACAACGGATAACAATTTGGTTGTATCCGGAGAAACCATCCATGAAGGATAGAACCTCATGCCCCACACACTCGTCGATGATTTGGTCAATGAATGGTGTGCGGAAGTGTCTTTGGGACAAGCTTTGTTCAGGTCGCGAAAGTCAATGCAGACGGATGGTGCCTTGTTTCTTGAGAACGGGAACCGGATTGGACACCCAAGTGGTGTATTCAATGGGATAGATAAAACTAACTTGCTTGAGCTTATCGATTTCGGATTTGACAGCCTCTCGTCGGGAAGGATTAATGGGTCTCAACTTTTGACGGACAGGATTGGCATCGAGCCATGTATCGATATGGTGTTCGACAAAGGGGAGATCAAGTCCGAGCATTTCTGAATAGGACTAGGCGAAAACATCGTGGAATTCCTTGAATAGCTTAGTGTAAGCCTCAATTTCTTCCAAGGTGCATTGTGCACCCAAGGTAATGTTTTCTTCTACCCCTGGTTTGCCAGAAATGTTAATTTTAATGGTAGGAGGGATATTGGCCATATTTCCTTCTTCGAAAGCATCTGGTGTAGGAATGAGATTTTTAAACCAATCGACCTCATCGGGAATGAAGTCTTTTGATTCCACAGCATATTGGTCATGGGACTGCTGCGGAAGGAAGTACGCATGATGGTGCATATCATCTCACGAAAAGTCAGGGGTGGTCATAGCTTCCATAATGTCTTCATATGAATAAAAGATGGGGGGACTAGTAGAAGAAAGACCATCTAACGCAGCGAAGCTACCTGACTCATCATTATGAGAAGTGAAGTTCACATGTGCATCGTAACGGAGGGTGACAGAAGAACAAGTAGATGAAAAATCTATCGATGTTGAGCCCAAGGTGATCGCTGAAGGGAGGTCAGCCAAAACAGAAGGGGATGCCCCAGAGGGGTCTTCCACCGTGGATCTCATAGATGATGACAGGTAGAGGATAGTGGTCGAAGACTCCGTCATCTTGACATCGAGAGGGGGTATGTCAATGGGAGTGGATGTGTCCTCTGGTTCTGCCGAAGCAAAACTCGCAAGGGAGAAATGGACTCGTTACGCTCGGCCTCGAATTGGCGAACCGCTTCTAAGGAGGTGCGGAAATCATTGAGGCGGGGACAGAGGTGAGTATAGTGGCCATGGAAATCACACAAAGCACAAGGTTGATTTGTGTGCAATGTCTTGAGTTTCTTGGCTAAAGTCGATAAAGTAACATGGACTTCTAGGATATCAGACTCAGGAAACGCTTCGTTTACCATGGGTTTGAGACGAGGCAATTCGGGACAATTGTGAGTAGCATGACCGACAACATCACACAAAGCACATGGAGGTGTACGCTTTGGAGGCTTAGGAGGAGCAGGTGTTGTCTGGGCAGCCTTGTCCATAAGTGCCTTTTTGCGGGCTTTTCCCCCCACTCGAGGCTTTCGCAACAAGAGTAGATTCCTGTTGAGGTGGCCGAGGCACAGAAGCGAAGGGAGGGGTCATAGCGACCAGTTGGACCGAGGTCAAAGTAGTGTAAGGTTTGAGTTGACTAGGCGGGGTATTGGCTGGGGGATCAATGTACCAGACTGGGATCCCCAAGGTCATGTTGGGAAGGGTCAAGGTAGCCATAACAGGTACCAAAATACTCCGGAAGGGGGAGCAAGAAACGATATCTGACCGGAGGGGTAATGGCCAGGCGGAATAGCTCCCAGATGGTTAAGGCTAGGGGGAACTGTTCCATGAGGAAAAAGAGGATCAGGGACACCAGCTATAGATGAAGGGCCTTGAGGAGGAGGTCCCGAAGGCTGAGTCGAAGTACTAGGAGCAGGTTACAAAGGGCTAGGCTACTGACTAGTCGAACTGGACCGTTTGAGGTCGAACCGAGAAGATTGCATCATGCAAACATTCGACGAACTAAGGTTAGGGATAAGAGGGGGAAGACCAGGGAATGAACCAAGCAAAGAGAAATCTTTATAGACTCTGGGTGAGACACTGGTCGAAGGTTCGACTGTTTGTTTATTGGCCACCGAAAAAATAATGGACTCTAGAGAGGTCTGAGACTTCGCTCATAATATGTCAGTTGATCTATAGTGACAATCTTTTCGTTGTGATGAAAGCACATCTTACGGTGAACCGTAGATGGGACAGCAGGCATCACATAAGTATAGCTACGACCCAATAGAATGTTGTAGTCTAAGGGGGCATCAATGACTTCAACGTCAACACAAACAGTTTTGCCCGCAAGAGTAATACGACAGTTGCTGAACATGCCAAAGGGCTGGGAAGAGTGGCCATCCCACACACGAAGGGTAATAGTGGAAGGAGCTAATTCGGGCGATCCGAGCTTTTTCCAAACAGAAGCGGACATCACGTAGGTGGATGCCCCCTCGTCAATGATACATCGGGAGAAGTTGGCATTCCGAATCTTGACAGGTATTTGGAAGGCTACGGATGCAGGTAGGGGTGGATGCTCTAACTTGTCAACATCGAAGACAATTAAACGATCATCTAAAGGATCCACAGCACCCATGGCGGTTAGTAGAGCTTTACATTGTGAAGGGCACGACTGGAGGACTTCCAGTGTTGACATGGCAACAGGGGATTGTGCCAAGTCATCTACTATACTGTAGGTGTGGGCGGCTTTATCAGAAGCAACGTTTCGACGTAATGGTCCTTTGGGGATCTTGGTATGTACCTCTGCCTTAGGCTGAGGGATCTGTAAAGGACCATTGGGTGTCGAAATTGGCTATGTGGGACTTAAGGACTGGGGCTCGGTTGCAGACGTAGCGAGAGGCTTGGTGTACTGGCGCGACCGAGTCTGAAGGTTGAGATCAGCGGTATTGGCCTGGTCAGATTGCATCATAAGGATCTGGTAATCCGAGGTACTAGACGGAGGAGGTTGAGAGGCCGCTTGACCTTCAAGGGGTTGGGCAGCCATATATCCTTGTTGGGGGGAAGGATTGGTAAACACAGCCTGTTGAGTAGGCGCAGCATTAGGAGGAACCGAAGCAGAGGCTTGTTGTCCTCGAGATGCTGCTTGAGCTTCCCACAGTTGACGCATCTGAGGTAAAAGGGGACAATCATGGGTATAATGGCCATGGACACCGCAACAAGAACAAGGCTTATTTGTACGAAGAGGCCTGTTTTGCTTGGGCTGATCGCCATGTTGCTGAGTTGCAGTGTTAGATGTATTCCCTTGGGGATTGTTTCCTTGATTACCTTGAGCGGGTTGGTTTTGGTTGCCTTTCCTCTTCTTTTTGGAAGTGGGAGGATTAGTTGTACTCTGTTGCACATACACCTGACCCTGAGGGGGGGTGGTTGCTGCTGCAAAGCTTGAGAAGGCATGGGAGGCTGAGGTGCTTGTCCTGGAGGAGTTGGAGCACCTAGCTATACGGATAGTAAGGAGGTTGAGCAACATTGGGGTAAACAGGTTGGTTAATAGCAGGCCCTAGCATCGGAGGATGCGGTTGAGCAAAGGCATGAGGCATGCCGTGTCCTGGATACATGCTGCCGAGAGGGGAAAAAGTGCTAGAGGAGTTGACCCCTCCCTGAGGGAAACCATAACCCATAGGAGGATAAGTGTACGGATGTGAAAGGGATCCAACGATACCGTCGGAGGCATGAGATGCCCCCGGTGCGTTGGCACCACCAGGTCTAGGGAGATCAGGTAAGATGATATAAACATAACCAAATTACGCGTAGATCAAGTCATATTTCAACGCAACTTGGAGGGCTTCTTCCTCAATCTAAGGAAAGTGAGACACGACGTCTTTACCAATAGAAGGCAAAAGGGATTTGAGAAACCAGTGCATGTAGACACAGTCTTCGAAAACTGGAGCTCGACATAAGCTCTTCCTTCTGTGCTATTCTTGAACATGGTCAGGTAGGCGGGTGGCAGAAGTTTGACGGAAAGTGGTCAAAAGTTCGGTACTAGTGTCATAGCGAAAGGGAAGCTGGAAGTAGGACAGAAACGCCTTTGCAAGGGTCGCAAAAGTAGCATGAGAGGCAGTAGCCTAGTCAACATACCGCTTGGAAGCTTCTTTAGTAAGCATACGCTGGAATAACCAAAGACGAATAGTGTCATCAGTGATAGAGTTGGACGAACACCACATGTGGAAAGAACGAACATGGTTGGTAGGATCCTCTCCAGCATTTCCTTCAAACTTAGGGATGTTTGACGGAAGCTTGGTTGGCATAGCAGGCCAACCTGGATCATGGTATATAAGGTCATTAATCAACTGCCTGAACTCGGGAAGGCTTAGGCCTGCCATATAAGAAAGCAAGGGAGTAGCTAGGACTGTTCTTGTTGCAGCTCCACTAGTAGCGGCTCCAACATTAGAGCCAGGGCCACCACTAGCGGTAGGTCCTGCACCAGACATGATGAAGGTGAAAGGTGGAGGAGAACCGGGGATAGGAACAGAAGGAGAACCCGATGAACCAGAATCAAAGTCAGAATGGGGACTCGACAGAGGACTAACGCGGACCCTACGCGGTGGAGTAAGTCTTCCTAACGAAAATTGAGGATGAAGGCCTTGGAGTCTCCGGAATGAACGCTTTGGGGGCGCTATGATGGAAAAGATATACGGAACCCAATAAGGAAGAGAGGTAAACAAGGGTACGAAGGTGCAAATTAATTAATTAATTACAATGTTTTAGTCTTGGCCTGACGGTGTAAACCAGGCGCTCTTCGTTTTAAGGGTGCATGTGTGTGATAATTGTGTTAATTTTAATTAAGCCAAGACGTGCGTATAGAGAAAAGAGAAAAGATGTTGTATAAGTGTAAATAAAACTGAAAGCGACAATAAAATAAACAGCTAAAGACGCATAAATTTAAACCCAAAAAGGAGGGCTTCCCAACAACTAGTATAAGGGTGGGTGAAATCTACTCAAAAAACACAATATGGCCAATAGATCTAAGGTCAAGAGGGACAGGGATCTAAAGGTCAGATCTGCTGAAAAGAGGTGCAAAAAACAAGAAGAAACCAGAGGGAAAAAACGTTGAAAAATAGGTGGCGAAAGGCTACAACCTAAAGGGAAACGTAGGAGACCCTAAAGGGAGGACCAAACAAAACTGAAAAGAGGTGTTTTGGATGGACAAAGAACTGATCTGAAATGGATCTCGAAAGATAGGTTCAGATCTGAAAAACACTGAAATCTCAAAAGACCTACTTCAACTAAACTCCAAAAAGGTGGAAGCGTACTCAAGCCCTAAGGGGCTTGGTTCCTACTTCGACGAGTAAAACTAAGCAAGTACAGGTCCAAGATGGGTAAAGACGGAGGTCAGAACCCTGAACAGTTCCCCAGACAAACTATGAAAAATAATAGAAAAATCTCGCAAGAAAGTTGAGGTCATAGGTACTGACCTGTTTTCTGCTGAGGTCGCAGTTTTTGGGCAGTTTTCCGCTACCTGAGAGCTGAGGTCACAGGTTTTGGGTTGAAAAGTGCGACCTGCACTTCTAGTTGTCTCGGCAACAGGGTTCGTAAAAAGTTGTTGTCTCTGTCGCGGTTGATATCTATTACCCTAGTGGCTGAAGCAGCTAGTCATGCAGGGATCTGAAAAACGACGGCCGTCGTAATTAAAAACCCTTGTGGAATCGCCAGTTGTTAGAGTGAATTCTAATCGCAAGCGTACGAAAAAATCTCACTTTAGCTGTGCATAACAAACAACCCTATCATCAAATGTGGCTGTCAATTTCCTTAGATCTGCAGTAGGTGATCAGAGTAAATGCTACAGAAATCCATATCTATGCAGTTAAAGACATTAAACAGTGAAAATAAACAAGAGTTGCTTCATACATCCAATAGACAAGACAAGAATTTATAAAGAATTTTTTGTATTATGACACCTGGGAAGGGAACACAGAAAGATGTTACCAGTCCTACTCAATGGGATGGGTTCTTGCATGTCCTCAACACTTCAGATCCAAGATTTCTCTCTTGATAGTGCAGAAAACCCAGACAAAATAGAACTCAAAGGGAGCTCACAAACAAAAATAGGAAAAATATGACAATGATGGAGGATCAAAGTCAAGCTAGAAGTATAGATCAAAAAGTAGTGAATGAATGGAAAAACCCTTCTATTTATAACAAAATATTGAGTTAGTCTAGATATTAGTCCATAATTAAAATATTATTAACCAAATCTAGATCCAACTTACTTGGAATATTTTATTATTTTGGTGGAGGGAAAAGGAATTTAGAATTGGTTAAATCCCTTTATTTATAAATAATATATAAATAAATTATTTATTTATTATTTCAAGGATGAGGTCAAGGAATAATTACATAAATAATGATTTCTTTAATTATTTAAAAATGATTTAATCAAATTCAATAAGGAATATTATTAAATAATTATTCCTAGAGAATAATAAGATAAATAATAATTTATCTAATTAATTCGCATATTTTGGATTAAATATAACCAAGAATATTAATTAAACAATGGTTTAGTTAATTATCCCATAGAGGAAAATCAAACAAATAAAGATTTATTTAGGTATTCCTCATGGGGTTTTCTGTTTAGACCAGAAATAATTTAATAAACTATGGGTTATTAAATTATTTCTCATAGTGAAAGCAATTTTACTATGGTAAAATTGGTCTTACATTGTGTACTTCAGTCCATCTAATAGTAACAGGTTAGATGAGCAAAAATTGGTGTAACACTTTCTAGATTATCATTATGAACTGCAACATAAGTTGTTTGGTTCTTGTTTGTGTTTGAATTCAGCAAGATGCATTGCATTTTTTATGAATTTAGATCTACAATCTAACATTGTAAGACAAGTTACAACAAAAGTTGTTAATTTTGGGCAACTAGGTCCAAACTCCAGGTTGCACTGCTCATAGGATGATTGGATCCTCTTTCGAAGAGTGCAAGATTGATCTAAAGATCATCTTGTTTGGATGAGCAGGACATATATTTTGATTTTATTTTCCACACATGTCCAAGGTCAACCAGATTTGTAATGTAGGCTCACAAGCCTAATAGATGTGTCACACACCCTCACTGACTGATATAAATTGGAGAGAGATGATGTCGATTTCATCATCATCTCATCACACCCATTCCTCAAGATCTTATTGGTTCGTACGGGCTTCTCTCTCTCCCACGTGTAAATATGGATGATGCCTGAAATATGGATGCTGGAAATGGGTGCCGGAAATATGGATGCTGGAAATGGATGCAGGAAATATGGATAATGCCGAAAAGATGTCGTTAATGATGCCGGAAATCTGGATGCCGAAAATATGGATGATGCCGGAAATGGATGTCGGAAATCTGGATGAGGGATTCTTTTGTTGACTTGCGTTGACTGTTGGAGTTGTCTTTGAGGGTTGTGTGTGACACTTGGAAGGTTGCCTGATCTGATGTTGAGAAAGACTTTGCTGGCTGATGCATCCTATTGACTGTCGTAACGCACATCACTCTCTATCTTTGTTGGACAAGAAGAATTGTAAAATATGATCTACATTATTCGGCTTGTCTTCTATTGATCTATTATTATGTTCTATCAACATTTTACTTTCATGTTTATGTGTTTGCTAGATTGAATTGGGCCTATAAGAAAGATTGAAGTAAAACTGCATTAAGCATAGAAAATACCATCGTTATCTAAATTAACATGGTATCAAAGCTAAGGTGAAGACAAAGCCCAAGATAGTGTGAAAAGCAATCACCGAAGAAGAAGTCTTGTCAAGGACCAATGGTCTGATGATAAGTTGAATGACAAGTCTGATTCTCATGCATGGAAGATGTCCCTGGATTTGGCATTAGAAGATCAGGATGTCATGGACTATGAGCAAGGAAAGATTCATGAGCCTCGATGATATTTTATGAGGCTCATAGAAATCAAGAATGATCTCCTTATGATAGGAGAAGAAGTAGCTGATCGAGAGCTCGTCCTCATTGCTCTTAGAGGACTTTCCCGAGACTGGTATGTATTTAATACTACGATTCTTAATAATAATTTGATTCCTGATTTTGATGAATTGTTGTCTAGATGCACTCAAAAGGAGACAAGAATGATGGAGAGAGATCATCCCTCTAATGGAAATAGAGGTGACCCTACTGCCTTCGCCACTCATGCAAAGAAAAAGAACCATGGTGGCCCGAGAAATTAAAACCATGGTAGAGCGGGGCCCAAAGGAAGGGAAGATGTTACACTTGTAACAAGTTTGGTCACTATGCAAGAGAGTGCCCTAACAGAAGGGACTCTCCCAGAGATGATGACAACAATAACTCCAAGGGGAATGGCAATCAAAGGAACAACATGTTCAAAGGAAAAAGGAAGGTTCCCTTTGATCGTAGTGGAAATGGGCAACCTTTCAAGAGATCAAAAAATCTCTTTCTTTTTCGGTATCGGTGTCGATGGGAGTGGATGTGATCCTTCATCTATCTCAAGGTCAAGTCCTCCGTTTACAAGATGTGTTGTACGTACCTGATTTGAAGAAGAACCTTATGTCTATTTCAGCAATGGAAGACAAAGGGTTCAAGGTGGCATTCGTTGATGGAAAGGTACGCATCTAGAAGAAGAACTTCAAAGAAGCTCTTACTATTGGTTTTAGAGTTGATACACTCTACCAGGTTAGAGGAAGTCCATTAGGGGCTATGTCATGTGATACAACTCTTCAAACAGAGTTATGGCACTGGAGGTCCGCACACCTTTATTACAAAGCCCTTCCCGAAGCAAGGAAGGTGGTGACAGGGATGCCCGAATTTAAAGATGATCATGAAGGTATATGTCAGGGTTGTGCCGAAGGGAAGCATACAAGGGGACCATTCCCCGAAGTGTCACAGAGACAACTGATATCTTGCAGTTGATACATTCTGATTTATCTGGCATGCTGCCTGTGACATCCTTGGGAGGATGTTCCTATTACATGACTTTTACAGATGACTTCTCCCGCAAGACCTGGATATATTTCTTGAAGAAGAAGGACGAAGCATTTTAATGGTTTCGTACCTTCAAGGCCTTGATGGAAAATCAAACCGAGAAGAGAATCAAAGTTTTGAGGACCGACAATGGGTTCGAGTATGATTCAAATGAATTCAATGACGTTGGCATTAAGAGGGAGACCACAACTATGTATACTCCTGAGCAAAATGGTGTTGTTGAAAGAAAGAACAGGACCATTGTGGAAGTTGCCTGTGCCATGCTATGTGACCAAGGTCTTCCGAAGTTTCTATGGGGAGAAGCTGCGAACACTGCTGTGTATGTTCAAAATAGATGCCCACATTCCGCACTGGACTCCAAGACCCTGGAAGAAGTCTTCTCTTGTAAGAAACCTGATGTTTCTCATTTTAGAGTTTTTGGTTGTCCTATTTACTTTCATGTGTTGAAAGAAAATAGAAGCAAGTTGGATGCTTCTAGAAAGAAGGGAATGTTTGTGGGCTACAATGATACTTCAAAGGTATATAGAATCTATGTGCCCGGTCAAAGAGAAGTGGAGATATGCCACGATGTGACCTTCGATGAAGATGATGCCCTCGAGAAAGTAAGAATCTTCCTAGCTCAAAGGAAGATAAAGAAGATGAAGAAGCAGGGAAGCAGGAAGAACTGAAGGATGAACCAATCACTGATGTTGAAGGACCTATGGATCCTATTGATCCACCTCCTTCAAATAAGAGAAGACCCTCATGGCTAAGGGATACTCTCGAAGATGTCAAGAGACATAATGCCCCAAGGGGGACGTTTCGTGAAAGCAAGAAACTGAATAGATACCAAGGGTATCTAGCAGCCATGAGTACAATTGTACAATCTGAGCCTAAATCATTCGAAGAAGCCCTAAAGCATCAAGTTTGGAAGGATACTATGCACGAAGAATATGAGTCCATTATGAAAAATGATGTCTAGGAAGTGGTCCCCAGACCGGAGGACAAATTTGTTGTCACCTCGAAATGGCTCTATAAGATCAAGCATGGATCTGATGGTAGTGCTGAAAAGTACAAGGCAAGATTTGTTGCCCGAGGCTTCTCTTAAAAAGAAGGCATAGATTATGATGATATATTTGCACATATCGCCCGCTATACCACCATCCAATCTATCATTGCCCTTGTTGCAATGCAAGGATGGAGTCTACATCAGATGGATGTGAACACTGCCTTTCTGCATAGTTCAATAAAGAAAGAGGTTTATGTGGAGCAACCTCTAGGGTTCGAAGTCCAAGTTAGAGACACCTATGTATGCAGGTTGAAGAAAGCCCTCTATGGGTTGAAGCAAGCCCCCAAGGCTTGGTATGAGAGGATAGATAGCTACTTGATGAAGCAGGGCTTCACTCGAAGTAATGTTGATCCAAACTTTTATTTTAAGGTTGATAGAGAAAGGCCTCTCATTCTAGTTCTCTATGTGGACGATCTCTTCCTAACAGGTACTGACCCTCTCATTCATCAATGTAAGAGGGAGTTGGCTTCCGAGTTTGAGATGAAAGACCTAGGATTGATCATTACTTCCTCAGCTTGGAGGTCTGGCAAAGGCTAGGAGAGATTTTCCTTTCTCAAGGAAAATATGTCATGAAGCTGCTAAAGAGATTTGGTATGGTGGACTGTAAGTCTGTGTCGACACCGATGGAACTCAACTTTAAGAAGTTGTGTGGAAACGTTGTTGGGCCCGAGCTGGGAAATCCCACTGAGTATCAACAACTCATGGGGGCCCTTATGCTCTTAGTGAACTCTCGTCCAGACGTATATTTTGCAGTGAACACTTTGAGTCAACATATGGTTGAGCCTCAGCACATTCACTGGATTGGTCCCAAGTATCTATTGAGATATCTTCGGGGAAAAATCAACCATGGGCTAAGATACACTACCGGGAGTTTTAGACTCCATGGATATATTGATGTCGATTGGGCTGGCAATGTGGTGGATCGCAAGAGCACATCTGGATGTTGCTTCACCTTGGGTTTTGCTTCCATATCTTGGATGAGCAGGAAGCAAAATTTGGTGGCTTTGAGCACCGCTGAGGCCGAATACATTGCAACGAGTATGGCCTGTTGTGAAGCTGTTTGGTTGAGAAAGCTCTTGAGTGAGTTGTTTGGACATGTGCTAGATACCACCGTTATCCTTTGTGATAATCAGAGTGGGATTCGTCTTTTTGAGAATCCTGTGTTCCACAATCGATCCAAGCATATTGATATTAAGTAAGGCGCCGTAAGGCTCGATCACATAGGAACTGATAAGCAGGGCGCAGATATTCTCACAAAGCCTTTGGGAAGTTCATGTTCCTAACCATCCGTAAGAAGCTTGGAATCGTGGAAAGACCGTATTGTGAGGGTCCTGCTTGAGTTGGACTATGAGCTCTGGGAGCTCCAGGGGGCTTGGGGATAGCTTCTTGGAGCTATAAGCACACACAGGGCTAGGCTTGCCGAACCTTGTTGTGCTTCTGCCCCACCGTTATGATATTGAGTTGATTCACCTCTCTTTCATCTATAACCCGCACGCATCCTACCCATGGAGTTTCGGACTCATGGGAAGTACCTTTCATTTGGCCAATGAGGTGGGAAATGTGGATAGAGATCAATAGCAAGACCAATGGACACATCAGAGATTGTCGTACTCTTTATGTCTAGGATGGCACGTGTCCAACACCTTGATCTGGGATCAAGTCTGATGAGGTTCTTACCTCTAAACTGACTTCGGATCAGTAAACTAACTTCGGGTTAGTATGAGACTCTTTTGGAGTCCAAGAGAGGTTTTAACCTCTAAGCAGACTTTGGGTCAGCAGAGCGTGATGTCTTTGTTACTCGCCTTTTTGTTCTATTTGCGAAGAAGAGCCAGCAAAGCAAGTTAGGGCAGGATGACGCAAGTTGATATATGATAGTACACTATGGTAGTGATCTCTGGATGGCACAAGTGGACAGATGGAGTTCTCCCTAGTTGAGAGGGAGTGTTAATTTTGGGCAACTAGGTGCAAACTCCAGGTTACACTGCTCATATGATGATTGGATTCCTCTTTCAGAGAGGTGCAAGATTGATCTAAAGATCATCTTGTTTGGATGAGCAGAACATATATTTTGATTTTATTTTCCACACATGTGCAAGGTCAGCTAGATTTGTAATGTAGGCTCACAAGCCTAATAGATGTGTCACACCCTCACCGACTGATATAAATTGGAGAGAGATGATGTCCATTTCATCATCATCTCATCACACAATCCTCATGATCTAATTGGTTCGTACAACCTAGAAGAGGCTTCTCTCTCTCCCACGTGTAAATATGGATGATGCCGGAATGGATGCCGGAAATATGGATGCCAAAAATGATGTCGGAAATCTGGATGCTGGAAATATGGATGATGCCAGAAATCTAGATGCCAGAACGATGCCAGTAATGATGTCTGAAATATGGATGATGTCGGAAATCTGGATGCCGGAAATGGATGACGGAAATCTGGATGAGGGATTCTTTTGTTGACTGTTGGAGTTGTCTTTGAGGGTTGTGTGTGACACTTGGAAGGTTGCCCGATCTGATGTTGAGAAAGACTTTGCTGGCTGATGCAACCTGTTGATTGACATAATGCACATCACTCTCTATCTTTTTTGGACAAGAAGAATTGTAAAATCTGATCTACATTATTTGGCTTGTCTTCTATTGGTCTATTATTATGTTCTATCAGCATTTTACTTTCATGTTTATGTGATTGCTAAATTGAATTCGGCCTATAAGAAAGATTGAAGTAAAACTGCATCAAGCATAGAACATACCATGGTTATCTAAAATTAACAAAAACTAGCACCTAAGGTGGAAAAGTCTCAACCACCAATGCGTAAGCTCGGGTTTAATTTAGGAAGGCTACTCACTATCGCCATAGTAACTCTTCTTCTCACTGTAGGCTAGTTCTTTTCTAGTGCAAGAGGGGCTTCCCCAAGGTAAATCGAAGTCTAAGGTTGAAAAGCTCATTGAAGTATTCAAAAGACTCAAGTTAAGTTTGATTTGTAATCTTGTTTGTGTGTGTCCAATCAAATAAGTTTTTAGGTTACAAATAAGTTGCAGGTCCAGTATAAGATATGTATGTGTGATGTTTTTAGGGTTGTGTCCAATTTGAATTCATATGACGTTGTGATGATTATTGCTTTCAGATTTGAAAAGAAAAAATGAACTTTGAGCAAATGTCAGATAAAAATATTAAAATCCAAGTTCGAATGCTCAATATGAACTTTGAAAACCAAAATTTGTCTGTCAAATGCAATGTTATCAAAACTGAACTGGTCATTGAACTGGTCAACTCCAAAATCAGGAACCAACCCGGAACTGGAAAAAAACTGGACCGAAAAAACAATTGACTAAAAAATATGTAAATATTGAAATTCTTGCAAAAAAAAAACATATATATTCATGTGCATCCATATGAATCCAAACCATTATACGCAAATATGCAAAGTTTCTAATATATATAGCAAGGGTGCATATAACCAAAACACAGAGTGCAATCCATCTCTGAACCAAAAATACATCAGCAAAGAGGCTATAGATTGCCTATAGCCTCAAACTAAAATCATGCTACAACAAATACCAATTTATCATCAAAATCGTCGACTATATTGGGATCCAAAATGTGTCTCAAATGAGGACGGAAATCACTTTTATATATACATTTTCATGTGGACGAATAGGCCTTTCTAGGCCGACTTCTTCAAGATAGGCTGACATGGCCTTGGGGGACTCTTTTGACACTTTAGATACAAATTAAATTTTCTTTCTTGATACAAAATTCCCATTTATGGTCTTATATACATGACAATGACTCTTAAATAATTCTTTTGACTTGACAAGTCCGCATGAAGAAAATCCTTGACCTAATTGACTTGAGCATGAAACCCATGCTTATAATAATTTTTCTTCTTATTCTTTTTACAATAAATATACAATGATATAAGTATAATAACAATTATGAAGACCGAGCATAGTTACATTTCTCAACAATCTTGTGACAGAATTCATTTCAATACACTTGTTTCAAATATTGTACGTCTACTTGAAAAAATATGCTAAGATAGAGCAAAATTGTTTGGGCTAGTCAAAGAGAGGAGCTATGCTCCCATTCTTTGGTGTAGTTCTTGTATATTAGCTGTATATAATTCTGCATTTTCTGTGTTGTCACTCACTGAAATTTGGAACTCGTTTTGCAGAAGTATAACAGCTTATACAAGTGGTTTTTCTCTCATAACTTTGACAGAGATTTGGGAGCTTCATGCTGGAAATTGTTTACATTCCTTTTGCAGGCTACCAACACTTCATTGGAGGAGAAAAATTTACTTGACTGTGAGTTCTTGAGGGCTGCCCTATCTCCCTAAAAGTGAGCACAAAAGAGCTGCATTACATCTCTGTTAGAACAGTGAACAAACAGTCCCATTTGCTCTCTTTTTGGGCAGACTTCATCTCTCTAAGGGCTGGAGCTGTTTGGAGCAATTTTCTTTTGTAAATTTTCAAAGTTAATTGGGGAGTTCCTTGGTGTTTCATTGCCAAAACCTTTGTAAAACTTCCTCGTTGTTTTCTTGAGGGATTCTCTCTTTCAAAAGTTCAGCATTCACTTGCAAAGCCTCCTTTAAGGACTCAAGCCAATTTCTCTGATAAGAGGCTCTTCATTGCATAACATCATAATAATAAAGTGATGTTTTTCTTTGGAGCTTGGGGAGCCATCCCCTTGGTATCCATCCCCTTCTCTCTTTTGAGGAAAGGCTGTCTTCTTGTTTGATGTTTGACTAGTGCTCCTGTTCTTCCTTGGAGTTGGTTTTAATTTGTTTATGCTCTCTCTTTTCATTGTCAAGCTTAACACATGCTGATCGTTCATTTAATGAGTTTTCCAGTGTAGCTCTCATCATATTTTTATCTAGTTGCAAATTTCGTGATAGTATAGTTTTCATTCATATCACAACATTTACTTACCTCAAAGTTTCATGCTCGATTTGGTTTAGTTTACTTGCATATTGTTTCATTTGGAATCTTACTTTCAGCACATCTCTATACTTGAAGCAAATTTTGCAAGTTTATTCTAGTTTGAACAATCTAATTGTCTATTTTGGTTCATTTGATCAACTTACATTCCATTTACCAATTCGGGCAGCTCATTAGCCTCCAAATTTTCTTGTGCTTTATGATGCAACTTTCACTTTGATGATTATCATAATATGTTACAGTGAAAATACATTTTTCAATTCAAGGCACTTGAGTTGGTATTTTAACCATTGAGCTAATTTTCTTTCATTGTTTTATTTGAGTAATTAGTGCATGTTTCATTGAGCATCATTACAAGCTTATGTCATATTGTGCTTGATGTAATCTTGGTCACAAATTTCATTTGCTTTCTCTTTATTTGAAGCACATTGTTATCAATATATCTCTTTGAAGACATTTTATTAACATTTAGGCATTTCACTTGCATATTTAACTTAGGCTTGCATTTTTTTTTAAATCTACCTCCAAGCATAAGCTTGGTTGAAAAGAAATTTTAGGACAAATCTTTCTGATTTTTTTTTCACTTGTGTACAAAGTAAGGTTAAAACACGTGGTCGAGCCCTTGTAGGAAAGAAGGCACGTAGATTGCAAGGAGATTGGGAAGGGTACCATTAATGACAGACTTGTGCCTCCTCAACCCATCCTTCTTGCAACTCACCCCAATCATTACCTTACTGTAAGAAATTGAAGGAAGATTTATCACCATAGATAAGGCATTTAATTAAAATCAACCAAGATAACTTGCATCTCACATAGTCTAAATTGGCATCATCTCATTTTGCATCAATTTGATTTGTGGGCACTCTATCTTACTTGCAATATTATATCATATCTCTTGTACTTATTATCTAAAATTTTGTTCATGGCCATTTGATGTTGTCCTATTTTATTTGAGCATCTCTTAAAGTACAAGTTTTTTTTTTGGCAAGTTGTGTTTTACTGCTCACATTTCAATATCTCTTGTACTAACATTTCTCTTGTACATTGCTGCGTAGTTCTTGTCTCAGAGAGATTGCTTCTCCTGCAATACTCACAGAGAATAGCTCTACTAGTTTCTCATATATTTCTTTTGCAGACTTTAGTTTTGATACATAGGGAATGAGTGAGTCCTTAATGGATTCTATGAGAATCCTTTGGGCTCTGATTTCTCCCTTCATGTACTTGGCATGAGCTAGAGCATCTTCTTTTGAGGTTTACATTGTAGATCCTTCGATGTAGTTCATAACTTCGTCTTTGTTAAACTCAGTTATGGTGATCACACACAAATAGGAAGAGATAGGGAAAGATAAGCATGAGTTGCATTATTGTTCACAAGATGCATATATATAATATATTAGGTGACCCTTGGTTTCACATTCCAAGTGGTCTCTTGGACTCCTTTTGTCCATTCACCTTCTACACCTACCCATTGAGGATTAGGTGTCCAACATTCCCCCCTTAATCCGAAAGGGTATGTGTGAGTCCAAGAAGAGAGTTGTAATACAAATCTACAAAGTATGCATGGCAACACTTAAGTTGAATGAGCTCTCTGCAATGTTGGCATAAAGAGGTGGTTTAAGGATGACCACCAACACTGGAACGTTTATTGCAATTCCCGGAACTCTTCCAAATCTCGCAAGAAGCAGAGATCTTCTGCTAGAGGAAGTGCTCTTCATATTTTGAAGAGGGAGACCTTCAACCCGGAAGAAGGGAGGTCTACAACCTGTGATGGTTTAAGGATGACCACCAACTTTGGAATGCTTAATGCATTTCTTGGAACTCTTCCAAAATTGGCAAGAAGCTGAAGCCTTCTGCTAGAGGAAGTGTCTTGAATTCTTTGAAGAGGAAGAATATCAACCTCGCATAGATGGTTTAAGGTTGACCACCAACCAAAGGCATGCTCATGGGCATATGTGTCTCTGGCTACAACTCTGAATCTGGAATGACAAATTGTGGCTCAGGCTCGCTTGAACTCCTGTGTCTCTGGCTACAACTCTGAATCTGGAATGACAGGTTGTGGCTCAGGCTCGCTTGAAGTGGCTTTGAAGCTTGTAGATGACCACCATTTTCCAGCCTGTCAGATACAAGGTGAGATGATGGCGAAAACTCAACTGCAAAACCTTTTAATATTCTAGAAGAAATTATGCCATATGACTGAAACATCTTCTTGGTTGTTGATGCCTATTGCCAAGAAGCGATCCATCCAAGATGAATCTTTGTTCTTGCAGGAGGCTTGTTTCTGAACAATTTGTGTGAAGAATGGGTGTGACGACCACAGTACTTGCATGGGTGAAGATGTTGAATCTCTGATTAAACTGAGAGGGGGGGGGTGAATCAGTTTAATACATTCCTGATCTTTTAAACTTTTCAATAAACTTATTTACACCTTCATTTCAAACTCTATTTGATGTGAGAGTAATCTTAGAATGTAATATGAAAGTATTAGTTTAATAGAGCAGTAGACTTAATTTGAGAGCAGCAGGTATTAAGCAAATGATACATATCAGATCAATACATAAATATCATGCACGGAGACACCAGATATAAGTGGAAACCCATAAAGGGAGAAAACCACATCTTATTATTGTTGTGATGCAAAGGCAAGCTCCAACTCCCTCTCACCACTGTTTTTCTGCAGGCACCAACCTACAGGAGGCTCCTACCTCAATTCTGCAAGCTACAACTTGCAAGGAAGCACCAACTCCCTTCAGTTTTCTGCAGGCACCAACCTACAGGAGGCTCCAACCTCAGTCAGCTACAACTGACGACTATCAAGCTGCAACTTGAGAGGGAAGCTCCAACTTCCTCAATTTATCAAACTGAAAGTTTTAATTTATAGATATAAATGCAATGCAGCAGCTATGCACATTAACTTTTTAATCTTCTGTCTTATACTATCATCTGCCTTCTCTCGATTTACTCTCTCTTCATTTAAAAAAAAAACTCTCTCTGCATATCAAGATGATATTATTTATAGATTTCCTCACATGACTGTTTGTATTCTGCTTGGAATTCGAAATGGAAAGTCATGTCTCTTTGCCTTCTTCCTTCTCACTCCTTTTATCAGCTTACTCAGAAATTATAACTGTGGGTGTCAATTTTAACATTACAGTGGGAGTTTGTTTTCTCTCGGAGACTTGCCAATGCATCACAAACAATAAAAACAATTAAAACATTTACATTCGAATTACAATGTGAATTCCAGCTCACTTATTTTGTCTCTTGGTTTGCTGCGCATTTGTATTTTCTGTGACTGTGTTTTGACTCTTTTCTGCTCTGTATGCTTTTCTGTCCTCTGCTGTAGCGTATTTGCTGTATACGTGTAATAGTGCTTTTATATCAGTGCCTCTTAGAAAAAATACGTGACTGCTGACTTGCAGCAAGTGTCTTGTTGATGTGGAACATTCTGCAAGTGGAACGGACATATATCACAGTCATTGTATATTTATAATCGCCCTCCCATTAAGTTGAGGCCCGTGGGTCTACAGACCACATGGCTTATCGCAACAGCGTTATATATATATATATATATATATATATATATATATAACAGCGCCTTTTCATATATATATATAAGTAATTTCAACACTCGGCATACATACAAACTTCCTTTTAAAAAGACTTAAATCAATTCTCGGCATTATATAATAAAAACTCTTTAAACAAATAAGAACTCCTTTCGGGCTCACTCGCCGATCTTTTCCGATGCGATGTATCACTCCTCAGCCTCTTCCGATTGCGATTATTCACTGTTATGGCAAAACTTCAAACATATATCGGTCTTGGCTTATAAACCCATCGGGTCCGGCCTTTCAATCGTAATCGCAAATCTTTGTTAACATGTTCCGGAACTCAAACCTATCAAGTCACAATTTATCAGTCCATCGGGTCCGATTCTCAATCGCAATCGCAACTTTCTGTTGTGATGTTCCGATGCTCCACTTTACCTCCGATGCGATTGACCATGGAACTGAAACATTTGTTAGTCATAATTTATAAGCCCATCAGGTTCGGGCTTCAATCGCAATCGCAAGTCTTTAACATATGTTCCGATTGACCAGTGCCGATGCGATTTGACCGTAACTCAAATATGTATTAACCACCGTTTATACACCCATCGGGTCCGGAACTTCAAACAAATGCAATCGGGGCGCATAATAGAAAAGTTCCTATTACGATCAGAACACGGATGCGATTTGCATCTATTAACTCCTGCTTATAATAGGATCGGGTCTGCCATTTCAATTGCAGCGTTTTACAAAAGACATGCGATTGGGAACTCGGATGCGATTAGCATCTATTAACTCCTGCTTATAACAGGATCGGGTCCGCCATTTCAATCGCAGCGTTTTACAAAAGACATGCGATTGGGAACTCGGATGCGATTAGCAATTAACTGTGTTATATAGCTCAATCGGGTCCGGCCTTTAATCAAAGCACATAACAAAACTTCGCCGATTGAACCTTTTCTCCGATTGCGATTGGGGAGGGGTCCCACCTTATAAGCCATTTTGTTTTGATAGAACCTTTGGTTAAAGTGCTCCGCTTGTATATAACTGATATATATGCTTATATATATTTTGCCGCTGGAGTGAAGCGATTCCCAGAATAATGTTTGTATTTGTTATATGCTCATGGTTTGAAATCGTTCCAGAATATCAGTTCATATTCCATACCTTCTTGTAGGTGGGTACGATTCAGCAAAGCTTTTGTTGTATAACAACGGTTGGAGTGTGCGATTTCGGAATATGGATTCTGTATTATATGCGTGGAGTGAGCGATTAAAGATTTCTGCTTTATATATTTATACCTCACTTCATTTGATGGTCCAGGCCTATGCTTGCTCTCTGCTATGTCTGTACATTGTGCAGTTGGAAATTAAATTAGGAATTTTATGTTGCTCTCTGCCCTGGTTAGGGTATCTTAAAATGAAGGTTCTTATTTGTGTATGTTGTTACATTTTGACTTTCTTCTTGCTGCCTCTATTGCTTTCGCTGTGCCTCTTTTGCCTTCCTTTGCTACAGCGCTGCCTCTTTTGCCTGAGAGCTGCCGCCTTTGCCTGAGTGCTGCTCCTTTGCCATCAATGACAATATTTCCAACAGAAGATCGAAACAATGATCTTTCATATGGCCAACTCGATCATAGTGTTGGCATTTTACAATATGTTGTCGCTGCTGTGGAAGAGGAGCAGAATCTAGAACATCTGAAGGTGAGCTATCATGAAGAAATCCAACACTCTGAAATTTGATGGGCTTGAAGTAATTCGGAATATGAAAGGACACCTCCATGTCATATCCAAGACCAGTTTTGTGCTTGTTGTGGACAAGCTCTTCCCAAGGTTTGATGATTGGCTTGGGAAGTACGCGTTGAATTTCTACTTCTGTATGTAACTCTGCTCTTTCAATGACTTGATTAGTTTGTAGCAGGTGATGGGAGTTTGTCTCAATGTGAAAGAGAGGATTATCCTGAACAAAGACAAGTTTAGAATGATAACTACGCTTCTACAAAAGCTCATCTCACAAGGACTGAGATTCTAGCTGTAAAAATTCAATCTTGCCTTGTGCATTTTGCAAGCAAGTTTGAATGTAAAAACAGAGTCTTTGTTGATTTGGATTGTGTTGTCAATAGCAGAGTGTATCAAAGTATTGAGAAACTCTAATTCTTCACCCATTATAGCCATTTTTCAAACAAATGCAATGTTTTGATGATACTTTGAGTCCCTCGAAAACATTTCTACATCCAGCTTTTTAGAAAAACTCCCTTTTGTGAAATGGTTTTTTTGTCCATCAAATATCTTCGCCCAAATCTGCTCCTCGTAGAGCTTGCAAAACCTGTCTTTTTAGCAAATTAAAATATAAATGTAATACAAGCAAACTCTAGTTGAAACTAGTCCAAATTGAATAAAGAATTGACCCAAACCATCATTGATCTCTCAAACATGCCTTCAGATATTAAATTTATGCCCTACACTGATTCGAATTCCAAAAGAAAATAGAAAACAAATCCTTTCAACGGTTTACAATCCTTCACTGCTACGAGAGCTTACGACTCGTCAGCACTTACACTTCATAGCAGCCACAAGAGTGAATAAAGTTACTCGTGACAAGCCATGGTAGCACTAGTTTGCCTCGTACATTCACGGTACACAAAAGAGAACCAACGCGACAACCCTAACATACAATAACACAACACATTGACTTACAACAACTCTATAGTCACTCTGCTCGCAGTGTTTCTAGTTCAAAAGAGACGTGGTACAACTTTACCTTCGGACATCTTTTTATTACACTTCAACGACTTCTAGTTTCCACATTCAACGGCTTATATGCTCCTACAACTTCCATTTCTCATATGAGCAGTGCAATGTTGACTCCAGCAAGTCAACAATCACTGGGAATTTGATTTACAAGCTTGAAGGAATTGACAAGCGTGTGATTGAACGTTTTGAGAAGGAAGCTGATGAGATGAACAAAAGATCATTCAAGCATGCCTGGGTTCTTGACAAGCTCAAGGCTGAACGTGAACATGGTATCACAATTGATATCGCACTATGGAAGTTTAAGACAACTAAATACTACTGCACGATGTATGACGATCACTTGGTGTCCACGAACTTTCATGGTTCCAACAATGATATTAATCTTCACGCGGCGTATAAACCAACGCAACACACAATCAAAATTTCAACGGAGTTCCTTTAAATCCAACGGCCGCAGCTGCTCGGTTATGGAGTCGTAGCGGTGGCATAGGAGTGCCTTTGTCGAAAAGAGATTTCTCGTCTTCCTCTGCCCGCAGCAATAACAACATCACATTCCAGGGCTTGCCGACCTTGGACGCTTCGGCTTTTCTCATCAACATGTCACAGGATCGATTCCCTTCTCTTCAATCAAATACACAGTTTCAACAGCTATAGCTATCAAAGTCCCCCAATCCATGAGCCCATCAGCTGCGAGCCTCCGTCTAGCAAAGGTGAGTTTTTCGATGAGAAACTGCGACTACTCGATGTTCTCCTTCCTCTACTTGTAAATTACAAAACCATTCTCTCAAAATGAGAGCACAAAACCATCAACAGAGTGCCTCTTTGCATAACGTAGAGAATAAAACATGGTCAGGGTAACGCCAAAAATAATCAATGATAGAGAGGCGTTTTCTAGAAAGGAAAGGAATATACAAGTGAGATATAATGGATAGATAGCCACGTATAAGATTCCTATCAAGGGAACAAAGAATTCTGACAAGCCAACAATTTGGCATTATGATTCTAGACTAAGAATAGCCAAAAGCAACAATTCTGTGAGGAGTATGGTCAAACCTGAATGGAAAGGCCTTCTACGATGAGTAGGTGCAAAGACGTTATGGCAGGAATGGTCAGGTTCTAGGACGCGTAGTCCTGGGACGCGAAGTCCTTCATCAACAAGAATCCGAAGAGTAGCACTTTTAATACAGAGGTTTGCAATTCCTTGATAAGAGCCCTTCAAAAATCTGAGAATTACATTCACCAACAGATTGATCTTCAATAAGAAGCAATCACGAGACCTACCTTCATCCCAGATAATAGAGTGGCTTTCAACACAGGGAATGAATGTGGCTTCAATTAAGGATTCAACACGTAGTCTCTTCGCACAATGTGTATCATCTTAAAGAAGGCCACAACCAACATTTATGGTGCATAAAAAGACTGCATAAACGTTAATTCAGGTAGCATAAAGGACCACGAGCTCAATGTCTTTTTCAGATTGCTTCTACGGCTATCAACAGTGCTCAATGCAGAGAACAATGAACAGTGAGGAGATATAGCCAGTGTTCAGATAGGGGACAAAGAATATGCCAGAGAATAGCAGGAAACTGGAAACTCGATTGTTTGGAGGGAGAGGAAGTGCAAGGCACGCAGAGAATGGCCACCAAAATTGTGGCTCAGATATGAGCAGGGCGAGAATTCGCCCGCTCTGATACCATATTAAACTCGGCTATGGTGAGCACACACAAATAGGAAGAGATAGGGAAAGATACGCATGAGTTGCATTATTATTCACAAGATGCATATATATAATACATTAGGTGACCCTTGGTTTCACATTCCAAATGGTCTCTTGGAATCCTTTTGCCCATTTGCCTTCTACACCTACCCATTAAGGATTAGGTGTCCAACAGTCTTCAATTAGATTCAAATTTGTCATCTTCTTCCATGCACTAAAGTTTGATGACCCAACCAATTTGTTTCTCTCTTTACAATAAGTCATTTTGACATATTTAAGTAAGGTCATAGATACTTACTTGAGTAGAGTGACTTGCAGTTTCCTTGATGATGAAGGATATCTTCAAAAGATGATGTTTCTTCCAACTATGTCTTGAATGTAAATCTTTGATGGCAAAGATTATTTTTCTTGAATGAGTTGATCCTTTGAAAGAGATAGCTTGAGAAACTTCTATTTAAACATATTTTACTTTGATGTAAACTTTGATCTTCGCTTCTTGGAGTGTCTTCTTCACAAGTAGTCCTTGTGTTCAACACCTTAGCTCTGATTCCATGTTGAGAATTTGGAGGGTTGGTGATTAATTCAAATTCTCTTATTGATAATTACTTATGAGCTTATTTGATTTACTTATGTCTTCACTTCTTAGCTTATTTAGTCTCAAGTCAATTACCAAAACATAAAAGACACAAAATTAGGCTCCTTGAGCCAGAGCAAAGGCTCTCCCTCTTGGAGAGGAAAACCCACGAGAAATTCTTCTTATAGATATTTTAGATGACAAGTACCATGACCAAGACTTAGACCCTTGACCTATGTATGCCTCCAAGACCTTGTCACCGCTTCTTTGTCGACCTCCAACATTGATCCTTCTTTCTTGCACCAACCTGCACTGTCCTACACCAGCACTAGAGAACTCAGTCTCTAAGTCAATCTTCCTTGATTTTGTCTCGGTTGCTTACACTCCTTACTCGCGTAATCTTCTTTGTCTTTAGTACACTAAACAAGTATCTTTCTTGTTGTTCTATGGAAGTGCCTTTCCATAAGTTTCTTTCTATTCAGATATTAGACTAGGTCGCTCGGGACCCTTCACTTCGCATAACCTTGAGTTTACTTTACTTGAGATATGCTGCTTCTTCTTTATGTATTGTAGATAACGAAAGTAAATCACAGATTTACCTTCCTTAATTTCTCACATTGTGATCTAGAGACAGTCCAACGCTTAACCACAAACTTCAGAGCAATCTGCATTCACTGTACAGCACTTAAACACAAATCCTCACTTCAAGTAGTATATCCGCACTTGAATTTCAGAGCTAACCGCAGACATCTTTCACACTTCAAAGCAGTCCAAAAATCCTTTACCCTAATCCATATATATATTGGTCTTTTACTTGAAGTCCACACTTCTTTCTTCTCTTAAATCCGCACTTTTAACCACTGTAAAACTTCAGAGAAATCCACAATTTTTTCTTGCTAAATTGAGCCGCAGGACCTTCATATATATAGTGCATATTTTTAGTCTTTTAGGCCGACCCTACTATCATCTTGTAGGCCGACTTCACCACTGAATATATAGGCCGACATGTAGTGTGTTTATTCCAGCAGTAAAGAGAGATCTTTGAGCATCTTTTAGGTGCTATTTCTTCACGGTATCATGACAAGGTCTTGGAGCATTATAGATGACTAGACTCTTCATACTTTTGACCCTTAATTATATTTATAACTAGAAGACACGGCCTAATAGACATCAAGAAGAAGTCTATTGACCTATAATAAAAACCTTGCTCATGAAACCCATGAAGCAAGTACAACAAAAAATACATTTTTATTATCTTTGTCTTCTTCTTTACATAAATACATAATTACATAGTCAATATGAAGACCGATCCTAGTTACACTTTTCAACACTCCCTGGTTGAGAGGGAGAGATAGGCACATCATTCTTCTCTTCACTTGGGAAGACAAAATGGAGGATTGGGTAAGCATATGGCATATGATACACTTTGAGGATGAGGTAGGGCATCCAAGATAAGAGTAGTCGAGGACCAATATTCTTTGAGGACTAGCTATCCAAGATAAAATAATCCAAGGAAGGACATACTCTATGAACACTCGAGTGGGGTATGTGCCTTAGAGAGTCAATGATGATGGTGTTTATAAATCATTCGTCTCGCCAACATTATGCTCTGATCTTGTGGAGAGATAGAGTTTTTAGTCAAGGCCTTACTATGTGACAATGTTGGTTGTTATGATGCTAAACAGATGGATTACCAATTAGACTCCTCTTATGAGATCTCTTCCTATTGAGAATGTCCATGTACCATTTATGAATACCTCCCTAGTTAAGGAGTGATGAAAAATGTGTAACTAGGTTCAATCTTCATAAATATGAAATGTACTTTGATTTCTGTAAATTGCAAAATGAAAGAAAAATTATTATTATTATTTTTGGAGCATTGGTTTCATGCTCAAGGTCTTTTATTTTAGAAGTCAAGCACCCATTGAGTGCTTCTAGGATTTGAACTAGGTTAATGAATCAAAAGAGTCATTGTCATAAGTTGAAGACCCCTTCAAGCACATTGTAACTTGTAAAGAAAATTATGTCTTTAAAAATGTCAAAATACCCTTCAAGACCAAGTCGACCTGGCAGCTAAGAAGTCAACCTATTTTGAGGAGCCACATCCACCTTTAGAAGCCTATATAAAGGAGGGAACTCGACCTCCTTGGAAGACATTCATTCACTCATTGAAGTGACGAAGAAGAGCAAAAAGGAAAAGAAGAAGGAAGAGGACGAAGAAGACTTGTTTCTGGGTTATTTCTCTCTCACATGTGCGAAGGAAGGCTAGGGTTTATGTGGCTGGACTAGGGTTTTTCTTCTACAAGTTCGATCTTGAAGAAAGAAGAGAAAGAAGGTCAGTGAAGGTCACATTAGGTTATCCTCAAGCACTAAAAGAAAGAGAAAGCCTAGCGAAGGTCTGGAGAAGCCTTGGGAGACTAGAATAAGCTCACACATGTGGCAGCAGTTGCTGCTGAGAGGGTCGGAAATTTCAGATCTACAATGGAGGTCAAAATTTTGAAGTTGGGGGTCGAAGATGTGATGTTGGAAGAGATTTGACAGTGTTTGACTTGGACAAAGGAAGCACATCATCCAGAAGGGTTGGACTTGGTCTTGGAGGGTATTGGTCTTGGTCTAGAGGTCTTGGAATTCGTCAATTGAAGAATCTATAAGAAGAGAAGAGATTTGCGGGTTTTCCTCTCAAGTGGAGAGGTTTTGGCCCTGGCTTGCAACCTACATTCTGTGTTCTTGTGTACTATTGTTCTTTTTGTTTTGGTAGTTGTTTGATGATATACAAGCATAATAATAAGCGAAGAAGCTAATAAGTAAGAAAAAGTAAAAAGAGATCACAAGCAGTGATCAAGAAAAGAGAAATCATTCTAACTATTGCCCTATAGATTTCTCAACAAATTTGAAGTAAATTTTAATCCACTTATACTGTAATGTTTTTGTATTCAATATTAAAATTAATTCTAATTTAAATAGTTTAAATTAAAAAAATAAAAATAAAATATTCGATTGGTGTGAAATTTAATTCTAATTCAAACCTTACATGAAAAAGGTTAAAGACTAAAACAAACTTCAAAGAAATTAAACTATTCCTAAAAATATCCAACCTTAACGCAATCGTAACTATCACATCTGAATTATATAAGAAAAATATAACATTCAAAACATTAGATAAAAGTAATGCCATCATTGCGACGCAAATCCACATCATTCAACATTAAATTTGTCATCCACGTCATTTCATATCGATCATTAGCATAATCCCTTGTGTTATGGTTTTGAACAATGTAAACGCTCAGATAGTTCTGGAAAAGAAAGAAAGAGAAAAATAAAGATAACAACGTCTAACCTTAGATGATTCTGGAAGTTTAACGAATAAATAGATATATCAATATAGGAAAATGACAAATTTTGCCTCATAATCGTCTGGAATTTATATGTGCCCAAAGGTAAAGCAACCTGAAGATTCTCAAACATGCCTTCTACAGTACACTAGGTTGTTCTTCCCTGTCCTATAGAATTTTATGCCTTGTACAATTTGATTTTTATTCTACATCATATAATTAAAATTCAATTCTTTAAAAAAAAAATATTAATCAACCGAAATATTACAGTGGAAAGATAGAAAGTATCTAAATAATTTAATTCTCTAATGCATCTTTTCACAGCATTTCAACCGGGATTTACAAAGCGAATATGACGCCTTTATATCACAACAAAATAACACGAACATATAACTCTAAAGATTGAAGGATAAAGATAGTTCCTATGACATCAAGAAAAATGCATTCAACATTTGAGCACAAACCCTAACATACGCGTCTTTTTCACTTGGATAGGATCAAGTGAGTTCATCACTTTTAGAATATGGTATTTTGAAATTTACCTGGTTAGCCGAGAATAGAATACACAGTGTTGACTTACTGCACCAGGGAGAAGGAAATACGAGTTTGGAAAAACGTAGAGATGATTCAAGAGAGGCCTTAAGATCCGCAGAGTTTGAAACCAATGCTCTTATACCATATTGTAATACTCGATTTTCGCAATTAACCAAAAATGAAAATTTTTTGCCCTAAATTTAGGAATTGACCAGACAATCTAAATTTTCACAAATTAATTGCAAATACTTACTTAGAACTTGTGTTTGAAGGCGATTTTGGTATGTTGTTGCTCCCGCTCCTGCTACCAAACCTATCATTTTTCCTCCCAACCTATCTAGGATCAACCTAATTGGTTCCCAGATCCAGAAGACTTCGAAATAGAGGTCTTCTGACCCCTGTGCCCAAAGCTCCAAGAAAAATCAAGGCTCAATCTTCGTCTTTGTTTGTAACTTCCTCGAAATTTTCTTCTCTGACCATAAAATACTTCAAAAACTCTCCCCCCCTTCTATGTGTTATTCCTTCTCTTTATATCCCCCACACCAATGTCTTAGACTCCAACGAGGCCTTTTGTATTCCCTGCCTTCCGGCACGTGGAAACCTAGAATGTTCTTTTATCCCTTTTAGAGGCGATCACACCTTTTATACTTAAATAACATTATTTGTAACTAAACATGAGTTGACTGAGTCGGTTCATTCACCTTTATATGTTCTTGTTAAAAGATTTATCCAAATGTTTGTCATACGTACTTTGAACATCTTAATTTAGTTCTTTTAGTTGATATATATAATTATATTCTTTTAGTTAGTATTTATTTTATTTCCTTTAGTTCCTTTATATTATAATTAATATAAAATATATAATTTCTTTTAGTAATATAATTAATAATATTATAGTTCCCTTTTATTTTGCATAATCCTTTGTATTTACTTTTATTTTGAATAATGTGTTAATTATATATTATCATGGTGGTATACATAACAAGTAACCCACTCAATATATCCATTATATTGTTGTGAGTTAATTTTTTACTTAGTACTTCAATAATTAAATCATTACCCTATACTTGGACATATTTTTTAATTAGTTAGTGCGTGTACCAGTGTAGTGCATGCGATGCATGCATATGTAGCGATCATATGCATGTCTCGTATGGTTGCTAATATTCTTATGCACCTTATAATTATAAATGGATCATTACAAACTTGCCAAGAAACCCTAGAAAAACTCACACATGTGAGACAAAGATGCCCTAAAACTTCAATTTTGATCTTCCTTTGATTTGTCCTTCTTTCTCCTTGACCTCACACTCTTTTTCTACTTCTTCCACTGCAGATCGAATTTGTTGATGGGTGGATGGCAAAAAGGTCGACCTCCTCTTCTATTTATAATGCTTCCACAGGGTCGAAAAGCCCCAATCTGAGCTGACTTCATCAAGGTAGGGCCGACTTGGTGAGGAGGTGACAAATAATTGTTTTCACTCAAAAATCATTTTCTTTACATGATACAAAAGTCTAAGAAGGGTCTAATAAATGTGGCAAAGACTCCTAAGACTCAAGAAAATCCCTAGAAGCCTACAATGGAGGCTTTGAACTAATAAATAAATAATATGAGCATGAAACCCCCGCTTCAAAATAATTTTATTTTTCTTCCTTTTCAATTTTACAATAAATACATAATGATAAAGTACAATAGCAAAATTATTAAGACCGACCATAGTTACATTTTCAACATCTTTTCCCTCGTACAAACCCTGTGCAAATGAGAAATGCGGCCTCTGGATATTTTGGCCCTCATCCAGTAATTTGGGCTAAGGTTGTTGGGAAGCGTCCCCCCACGCTCGATCCCGCTCCCAAAACACGCTCCGTTCGAGAGCATTTTGAAAGCGCTCGGGAGCACACTCTCGAGCCTGAAAAAACGCTCCCTGGTTTCTAGGGAGTGCTCGGGAGCATTTTTTAAATGGCGGGAGCTCTCGGGGAGCGTTCGGGAGAAAAAAATTGGCGGCAATTGTTTTTGGGAGGGAGGGGGGGTGGGTAATAAAAAGCCCTCCCCTCCTCATTTTTGTCATTGTTGGTTTGTCAATCAAGCGAGAGCAAGGATAGAAGGAGAGAGCAAGGATAGGAGAGAGCAAGAGGAGAGAGCAAGGAGCTTGGAGAGAGCAACAAGGAGGATTGAAGGAGTCAGGACTCAGGGCAAAGAGGTAGGACTCTCTAATCTAGTTTTTTTTTCTATGTTGCATTTTTAAGTTGTTCAAAAATGAAAAATTGAATTTTTTTCTCAATGTTGCATTTTAATGTGTTGAAAAGTGAAAAAATGAATTGTTTTCACGGTGATTGTTCATCCTGACTAGATCCCGCCATTTTTTATGTTAGAAATTGGAATATTCATGGCTATATGGCTTGGGGTTTTCTTCATGTTGGTTCCTTTCTTTGTAATAATGGTGTTGGAGAGTAGAAGAAAGAGGCCCATTAGAGAAGAGGAGGATGAAGAAGTGGGTTATAGTGGATTTGATGAAAATCCTGAAGAGGAGGAGTATGTTGAGGAGGAAGGGGAGAGTGGAGAACATGAGGCCACAGAGACCCCAACTAAACAAGACCAAAGTCAAACACCATTGTGGAAATATGTTCAGAGGCAGGAAGGAGGGAAAGGTGGTGGAACCACTAAATTTCTTTTCCCCCATTGCAATAAAGAATACACAGGTTCATACACCCGTGCCAGAAGGCACCTTTGTGGGAAAATGCCAGGGGATGGAGACAAAAATCTAGGAATCAAAATTTGTGTAAGTGTGCCAGCAACAGAGAGAGAGAAATATAGAAAGGAAGAGGAGGCTGCCCTACAGAGATCTAAAAGATCTAGGGGTTTCATTGATTCTTATACACCATCATGTCCATCACATCATGGACAAAGAAGTCCATCAACTTCCACCCATGGCAGTGGATATGGAGGCACACCTGGACCAAACATCTCCTTAAGGTGTAGAACCATATCCGATTTCCTTGACGAAGGGTCTAGGAGTGATGTGGGTTCAAAAAATTTCCGATTTCTCTATGCATGTGGGGTACCATTCAATGTTCTTCGCTCACCTTATTGGCATGAAATGGTTTCCCATTAATGATGCCCCCAAAGGATACAAGAGCCCTGGGTATGACAAGGCCATGACCGTGGGACTTGATCATGAAAAAGCTAAAATAAGTCATTCTTTGAATAGAATGACAAGTTCTTGGAATGAGCATGGGGTGTCCATTGTATCTGATGGATGGACAAATGTAAAAGGAAAGCCATTGATAAGTGTTCTGGCTGTGTCTGTTAGTGGTGCAATATTCCTTTTAGCATATGATTATTCAGACAAATTCAAGACCGACATTAACATTGCAGAACCATTACTTGAAACAATTGAAAGTATTGGGCCATACAATGTCGTCCAAGTCATCACTGATAATGTTGCTAATTGTAAGGCAACGGGAGCAATTATTGAGGATAAATACCCCAACATATTTTGGTCTGGGTGTTTGGTTCACACAATGAACCTTTTGATGCATGATATAATTAAAAACAAACAACCTCAATACAGATGGCTTGGTGATTTGTACAAGAGAGGTAAAAAATCATAAAATTTATTACAAATCATAGCAATACCCATGGGCTTTTCTATACTCATTCAAAATTGGAGTTGTTGAAGATAGCAAAGACTAGATTTACTAGCTATTACCTCACCTTCAGGCGCCTTTTGAAGGTAAGAGAGTCACTGGCAGCCATGGTATCAAGTCCACACTGGCAGGTATTAAAGGACAGGGCAGCAACAATAGTTGACAGGCAAGGTTTTGAACAGGTGGAGGAGACCGCTCTTGATCCTTTGTTTTGGGCACGTGTGAGGGAAATTTTGAATTTCACCAAGCCCATTTATCACATGATTCGCTTTTCAGATACAGATAAACCAGTGATTGGGGAGGTGTATGAACAAATGGATAGCATGTTGGGGCAAATAAAAGATGTTGTTAAGGAAAACGATCCCAACTTGTATTCAATGATTCACAACTGTGTGTGTGCACGGTGGAATGATTCCACTACATGCCTTGGCATATATCCTTATGCCAAAATACTACTCTCCATCTTGGTTGGGCCAACCTGCACTTGGAGGTGGGGTTAGGATCAAACCTCACACAAATCCAGAGGTACAATAGGGACACGGATAATTTTAAGGATAGAAAATTATCTTTAAGTTTAAAAAATTGGCGAATCTCACTAGTCCCTAATATGTATACTATAAAATATTTAGTGATGTATCTATAAAATTATTCAGATCTATAATTATTTTATATATACTCTCTATATAATTTTGGCGATTTTTAACATAAAATAATTTTATATTGTAAAATTTGGGCGAATCATTTTTATAAAAAAATGGAAATTGGCGAATATTATTTTTTGGAAAAAACATGGAAAATTAGCCCACCTGCGAATATTAGCCCCTAAAATTTTCCATGAATAGGGATACATGAAAGCATTAGACAAGTTGGTCCCCGACAGGGAGGAGTGTGCTAGATTGCACCTTGAATTAAGTAGATACTTCAGTTGCATTGGTAACTTTGGTTCTTTCCATGCAATGGAAGATAGAGACAGATTTGATGCTCTCACATGGTGGGAAGCATAAGGCGACATGGGACTTTTGCCAAAGTTGGCAAAAAAATTTCTCTCACAAGTTGTAAATACTTCTTCTGCAGAGAGGTGTGGAGAACCTACAGCTTCACACATAATGTGAGAAGAAACAGGCTGAATGAAAACCGAGCAGAAAGCTTGGTTTATGTGCATTACAACTTGAGGTTGTTGAGTCATTATTGTGATCGGGCTTATGAGGATCAATCATATAAAGTTTGGGACAACAACCCAGAGGACGATAATTTGGAGGACGACACTGTACATATAAAGGAATTGGAAGCAAAACTTTTGAGGGATGATGATGAAGCAACAGCAGCCATGCCATCGCCATAGCCAGGGCCAGCCCCACCATCTAGTAGTAGTGCGTGTGCCAGTGCCAGTGTTCGATTTCCAGCTATTGTTTCTTTGCAGATTCATCCTCCACCTACATCCTCACGTGGTCCTTCGCCTTCTAGTTATGGTTGTGGTACTCCTGAGAGTACTAGAAGACCACCATTGCCTCGTGGTTCTCACAAATTAGACATTTCTCATGGGCGTGGCAAGGGGCCAACCAATAGATAAAATAGATTTACAGTTTACTAGTCTTTTCTATTTTCTAGTAGTTTTTAACTTTTATAACTGTTGAACAGTTGAAACTAGATTCTTTCATATTTATTATGATAATTTTTGTAAACAATTTATGACAATTTAAGTTTGAAGTTTGAATTTGAAAGGTGAAACTTTGAAGTTGGCATTTATAAGTTTATAAGTCATTATGACTTATGAATATGATGCTTCATGAAAGTTGAAAGTTGTTTCATTTCGTTTCATTTTATAACATTTCATTTCATGTTAAATATTCTTTGTTGTAATGGTTATTGGTTACACTTAGCTTACAAGTACAACAATGGTGATCAATGGCGCTCCCGCTCCCACTCCCAAGTAACCATGATTTGGGCTCCTCTTCAACTAAATTAACCTCTCTCTTTCTTGGCTTCAGTTGCCCTGAAATTTCTCCTAAAATTCCCTACTGCAATTCTCCTCCGTTCTCTTCAGACTAATTAAGCCCCCTACTCTTGAGAAAATTGCTTCCTCAACAAAACTGTGTGTCTTCATGTAATATCCATTTTTCTAATTTTGACAAAATTACCAGGGATTTTACGTTGGAAAATTTATTTCTCAAATTCCATCTAGAACACCATAAAAAATTGTTGAATTAAACATGATAAATTGTTGTTGCAAATAAATCAATCAACCCAGAAACAAATGAAAATGTTGCAACTCAATAATACGAGGAATAAATAAACTCAACTTTATTATTTAACTGGAAAGAGGTTTTACGTGACAATACAAATTGGGAAATAGTTGAGACATAACAAATGCTACATCCAAAAATATTTGTTGCATCCCTGAAACTGGCCTCTCAAACTGCAACTAAAAATGGTGCTCGAATTGGAGATTTATGTGATCCCCACTCCAATCTGTTGATAACACTGAAGCTCTGTGAGACTTCTAAGTGAGGTCTCCTCAATGGTGTTGGGTTTTTGTCCAACATACACAGTAGTAAACCCTAGGTTTTCTGTCTTGGGATATATAAGTTGGGAACTAGGTTCTCCATACCTCACCAAAGACAACATGCACAAATCCAACATGTCCTCAAATGGTCTCCTCCTCCTCTTTTATAGATCTGATGGACCCCTCTAGAAGTCTTATTTTATTATTATTTTAATCACTTAGTACCTTTTTCCCTCCTTTTAATTTAATTAAAATACCTTTTTAATTTGGGAAAATGGTAAATCGTCCACCATCCCTCCTCATGCCACTGAAAGTCACTTCCCACCATCTAATCATGTAGATCTTCGTGTTTCGGTTACAAAGAGCTATTACACTAAGGTGTTGCGTCAAGTATTCCTCCTGGAATGTCAGCTTAAGCGTAATTAATTGAGTTAGGCTCAATAATAACCCCATTTTCCGAAAGTTTCCGAAATGCAATGGAACAAAAGGAAAGTTGTGTGGATGATGTAATATGCCAAGGAATGCCATTGGATCCCAAAGAAACTCCTCAAAATCCCATAAAGCCCCTCTAGAACCTTTGGGCCCACTAATAGAGTAAATCTGCTCCTATGACCTAGCTGCCTCCAATCTTGGAAGTCCATCATGACCACGCCATAAGGGAAACAAGAAAAAGGAACATGACAAATCCTCCCGCCCCAAGATTGCTTACCATCAAGCAATCCATATCTGTCAACCAATCTGGTGGTCATGTGCAACTAAGAACCAATACCTGGATCCCATACAAACCACTGGGTGATACCATGCCTCCGTGTTACCCAATCATGAACAGATCCCTTAATGCCCAAAGCCCATACTAAATGCTGACTAGTGTTGCCATCAACAAATCCCATGGATACCAATGCCACCATGGCCAATCCACCAACACCCTTATCTCTTGGGTCTATCTTGTGAAAATTTCTGAATCTTTACACTTTATGAAGAAATTATTACTGTTAATTTGGTTATGCTCCTCCTACTTAGTCAAGTTATTAGCTGAATAAATTCAAGTTAAAATTGAAGCAAAACACATAACAGATCTCCACCAATCCAGATCTAGAACAAGTTCATGCACACATAGGCAAAGTGACAGTTATTTCTGGACAAATAGTCCCCGGAAAAACCCAATGCGGGAAAACCAGTCTTCTATCTACTGAAGGGTTTTATTATTAAGAATTGTTTGAATACAAGAAGCCTGGGTTGCAGATCTGGAAAACCCGATAGAGAAATAATAGATCTACAGCTCACTCGCTGATCTAGGGCCAAAATAATGACTGATCCACACCCTCAAACGAGATTTACAGAACTCAGCCAAAATTAGGGCCTAGAAACCCCAGCGTTGCCCTTGAAGCCTCTGCATCCTCTGAAGCCCTTCTGAACCTCAGCGCTGCTTTGGAAAGTTCTGCGTTACCCCAGACTGGGTGACACATGCCTTACGCTGCCCCTTAGGGTCTCTGCATAACCCTTGAGGGTTTCCTGCAGAAATTACGTTGTCCTTGAGGGACTGCGCAGCACCTGCGTAGCACAAATTGTTGCCCTCCTGCTGCTGCCCTCCTGCTTCTCTGTGTTGCCTCTCTAAGCTGATCTTTGCCTCTTGCTAATTCTAGACCCTGGGATCAGATCATCCCCTTGGCCTAAATTCCCCTCTCTGTAGCTGAAGCACTTCTGAGAATTCTTAGCAAACCTGCCCTAGAATCTCAGCTTAGCTTCAGTGCTCTGTCTCTGTCTGTCTTTACAAATGACCCCAAGCCTTTCCTTTATACTTTTCTCGTTGGAAAACCAACGGCAATGATCAGATCTTGAATCAATGGCTAAGATTAAAAGAAAACTTGATCCGTGTGACTTTAAGACAATTTCATCACATGTTTAATTAAATTCACTTTAATTATTTAAGTTCCCTAAGTTTTAACTTAGGAAATACATTAAAATAATTAATTGTAAACCAGATGAAATCTCCCAAATCAATTTATGGGTCTTGTAGATCAAGTGTACTCTAGTTCCTCCACAAAATTTGAGAGCTAGAGTACAACTAATGCTACCCCAAATACACAAAATCTCAACATAATTGTGCTCTGTCTCGAGCTGTAGATGTTGCTCCATCAATGGGATACCAACTCATCACTTCTCTCCAATCCAACCCCTAACACAAACCAATGTCAATCCTACTTTGTCGATGCTAGGCTAGAATGTTGAAGAGTTGTCGGCCTGCATCCCACTACCAACTAAAACATGCAGTCTCCCTCACATTTGAGGGCTCTTATTGCACTATTTCCCTGACTAAAAATAACGATCCATCAACAGGGTACCAACTCATGATCTCCCGCCAATCCAGCTCGTGAGAAGAATCTAATGCATGGATACAAGTGTATATAACAAGTCTACTAGGCAGATGTTGGTCCATGCTCAACTCCTGTTGCTCCGGCTGACCAACCAACAAGGAAAACTTTACCCCTCTCTCTCGGAAGGATAAAGATGGACAAATGGTGATGCGAGCCCTATCTATGTGCTCCTTGAGAGGGTTGCCACCAGTAAATATTGCAACCCTGTTGGTTGCCACTGCACCTATTTGCACCTCATCAATGGGTAGACCCATAGATGGATGCACCACCATCTCTAGAATATCCTCACTCGTCTGACTCAAAACTCTGTGCTCCCCAAGTCTACCAATCTCCTGCAAAACTGCCCTGTTAGGCTCTAGTACCTCCTAATGACCAGTGTCGACAACCCCGCTGGCTACTTGTGCATCTGTCTGCTCCTCGCCAATGGTTGGCCCAAAGGACAACTGCTCATCATCCTCCATCGAGGGCGCCACATGAGCCACTAACTAACCCTCCACAAATGGCCCATCACACACACTGTGCATATCATCTTCCTCATCTGACGCATGCCCCACCATACGCTGCTCATGTTGAATCACCACAAATGACTCAACTCCCTGAATATCTCCCATGGGGTCTATCAACTGCCCATCATACACCTTTGTCAAATGTGGTTGCACATTTGGGTTGTTGTCAACACCACCACTTGTCTGCTCATGCTCCCCAGAGGTATCCTCGTAAAAACCCATGGACTCTACTATAGATGGAGAGTCCTCACCCGAAAAGTTAGAAGGAATCTCCTCCAAATCTCGCTCTATCATCTCCTCTTTGCTGCTCAAGCATGAGTGGTTAGGCGCCCAAGCTTCCTTGCAAATGAAGCAAAGACCCTTCCTTCTCACCTCATTCTTGCTTAAAGTTTAGATCTTTGTATCCTGCATCGTCGTCAACTCCTCCTAGGTTAGTTGCCTTCTGAAGAATCTCATGTTTTGCTCAACCACCCCTTTGGCTAGCTCATAGGCAGTTGGTGAGACAACCTGTGTCTTCCTCCAAATGGCTAATAACTTTGTCTGCAGTTGTTTGCAAATGACATCACCTTCAACTAGTAATGAAGATAAGATATCTTGCATGTTGGCTTTTACCTCATGAGGGTGATGCTATCTGATGTTGGTGAAGAAGAATTAGCACATTTGAAGGATCGGATCATCCTACTCTAGATCAAGCATGACTACGCAGGATCTGATTTTGGCAATGGTGTCTAAGATCACAAACCTTTTATCAAAGTTTGAGCTTTGGGTGTCATACAGTCCTGAATAGCACTCTACAATCAGTGGAAAGACCCTCTTCATGATGCCATCATTGTAGGGAGGAAAGGGTGCTACTATCCTCAAAATATCACTGAAACAAGAGGCAATTATAAGCTTGACTCTTTCACCCGAATGCTCCAAGAATCTGGCTTGTGCCAATGCAAGCATAGCTGGCTCCAGAGCCCAATTTAAACTCCAATCAAATTGACCCACCTTGGAAAGATAAGATTCCAACTTTTCCAATGTGGGAAGGCCATCTTCTAATCTTCTAGTATTTAAGTCCAACCCAAGCACATAAAGCTAATTTCCCACTTCTTTTTCCTTCTATAAGTCCCTTTGTTGCTTTTGTATTAGCATATTATGGACCTTTTTGGAAAAAGGTTTGTTTTTTTGCTTTATTTCTTGGCCCAAAGAAGCATTGTTGCTTGATGCATTGTTGCGCTACTTCAATCTTCTTTCATGGTCTTTTATGGCATTTATGATGTTTGTGGAGCCTTCTAAAGTTAGCTTCATTTTCTCATCCATATTTTAGCAAAATATACAAGGCTTACAATGCTTATACAAAATCAGACTCTGACTGACAGCTCAACAAAAGTACATAATAGTAGTTGTCTTAATACAAAGACCTCTCACAGCACAAGCACTCTTTTGTGACAAGATGCATGCAACCCTTAGTAACAACTCAACCATATATATTGCCATATCCTCAATAATTAAATTTGACAAAAAGCATTACCAATTTTGCAGTTTTGTTTCCTACTAAATATTTTGATGATTGGACTTAGGAGGATAGGTTAGAAGGCTTGGGATTAATTTTTGCAAAAAGGAAAATCAGGTAACTTAGGAGAAGTGGGTAAAAATTGAAGTGGTGAGTTGTGGGGGCCACACTCAATCGAACCCTTAGGAGGAATTTGACCCACAAAGAGGGAAAATGCATAAGGGAGCTCGAATTGGTGGGGAGCACAAGGGTGAAAGAGGAGAGCAGCTACAAAAGGCAAAACCAAACTCATTTTTTGGGTTCCTTGTTTGTGCATCTAACTTGAGACTTTGCTTGAGTTGTTTAGCCAAGTCAACTGGTGCAATGAGCACAAGGGTTTCCAAGGGGAAATTCCCAACTCTCTTTCAATGGACTTAGAGTACCACCATAGGAGAGAATTTCAGAGCTTAGTGGGAAGAGATTGTTGGAGTTAGTGAGTCCTTTCAGCTATTGTTTTCAGTCAGTCGAACTTCCAAGAGGACGCAATAGCAGAATTCATACCACTGAGTTGAGGGGTCTTCAAGGGGAATTCTGGCCAGTGAATTTAGGAGAAATTTCGTTGAGGGTAGAGCATAGTTTGTGGAAAATTTCAGGGCTGGAGATTGTTGTTCCTATGAGAACCAAATCCACCATTTTAGGGCCTGCGCAGAGGCACTACTAAGCAAAATTCGTGGGGCAGAATTTAGCTTGTTTGTGTTGGGTTTGTGGAGGGATTTCACTCATATCTTCTGAAGGGAAATTGTAGGGCAATCCTACAACAAATTTGGGAGGGATTTGAGGCTACATCAGCAGTAGTGGATTGTGGTGGATGCAAAACCAGTCAAGGAGGGCGTAGCACCAAATTTGGGTAATTTTGGGAGGCTGAAATTAGCCCAAAACATTTCTGAATTTTGTTGGAATAGCCTCAAGGAGTCGGCTCCTAATTTTGCAGAATTTTTGGAGGGTTTTTGGGCCCTCAAATCTCAGTTCACTTACAGCAGCAGTTGCAGAATTTTCTGGGTTGAACACAGCTTGGAGGAGCCATCTTGAGTGGAGATTTTCAACTATTCTCACCTGTGTATTTGCTTGCTTACTGTAGCAAGCCCAGATGCACACTTTCCATCTCCATTGTACTCAGATTCCATTATTATTGATAAAAATACTCAAAATTATGGTTGCTACCCTATGGAGTTTTAATTTGTCTCTACATGCTTGTTTCATAATTTTCATAGTTATGCTTATGCTGTAGCTAGTGCATGTTTTGGTATTTCACTGTAAATTTTCTAGATAGAATATTACAGTGGTATTAGAGCATGTCTTTGGTCAGTTGTGGGCTCAGGAGCACGTCATGACTGGACCATTTGAGGGAGCAGTTTACCAACCTAGAGGCAGAGGAAGAGGTTGTGGTAGAGAAGGTGAGACAGAGCACCTCTCCGATACAGATTTTGAGAACGCCTGAGACTACATGGGGGGCAATGGTGAAGATTAGCCTAGGCACGGAGGACGTGACCCATTACTAGAGGAATTGGCCAAAACGAACCAATAGATGATGAAGATGATGAGGCAGATGATGGCCCTGCAATGCAGGGAGGACCTCAAGGTGGATGTGGAGGAAACAATGATGAAGAAGGGGGCTCACGCACAGAAGAGGGGAACCAGGCACATTCTTGCACCACCCACACGTATGGCCAAACACCCCAACCCACTATGCCACGCTTCACAGAGGAGCCAGAGAGTGAGAGAGGGGTTGATGCTTTCACGGAGTTGATTAGATCGTTCACTGAGGGGATTGACGAGTATGAGGCCTTGGACCCCAAAATCAAGGGGCCTCACTCCTTCGGAGACTATTGCCATCTAAAGGAGAATTATCGAGGAGTTGGGTCTTCACCCCGAGGAGGGCAACAGAATCAGAATTGGGACAACCAGAGAGTGGCCGAGAAGGTGACCTTACCTAGCTATGATGGGTCACCTAGGAGTTCAGCGAGGGCATGGGTTCAGAAGCTAGACACATATCTTACCCTGAACCCAATGAGGGAGACTAATGCCATCAGATTTGCCACACTTCATCTAGAGGGAGACGAGCAGGAGTGGTGGTACCACGGGTTGGTCACACTCGAGCATGCCTCCATTACTTCTTACACCAAGTTCACTAGCCGGCTGGTGGAGAGATTTGACCAGAAGGATTCAGAACTACACATTAGGGAGTTGGCGAACCTGAAGCAGACTAGTAGCGCAGAGGCCTTTATAGCTAAGTTTCAAAGACTTGCAATGATGGTCTCTGACATATCGAAGAGAAGGCTAATCATGTTATTCACAAAGGGGTTGGTCGAGCCACTGAGGGGATGGGTGCGTACATATCAGTTGATTTCATTGCAGGATGCCATCAGCAGAGCCCAGGGCATGCTAGACGCAGTTCTGAAGACAAGAGCAACTATGCCCACTAGACCCACTTTCCTGCAGAAGGGGAAAGACACCAAACCTCAACAGAAGGATTGGACAAGGAGAGCACAGCTGGATAACGATACTAGGAGAGATCTCAGGAGGAGGAAGTTGTGTTTTTCTTGTCAAGAGCCATGGACTCTAGGGCATCGTTGTGCCGAGGGCAAGGCCCATTATATTGAGGTGTTTTCTGACAATGAGGTTGAGGAGGAGGAGATGGAGCAGGATCCGGACACGGGAGTTAGTGGACCTTAGGGGCCGAGTGGAGGTGGCCCACCATCCCCACCTACGAGAGGCGTTTTTACCCATTGTAGGGATTATTGCTTCACTTCGAGGAGTTCCGAAGTATTTGACCTTGAGGATTCGTGGCATTGTACAGGGGCAAAGAGTATCAATGTTGGTGGACAGTGGGGCTACCCACAATTTCATTGATGCATAGTTGGTGGAGAGGAGAGGCATTCATACAGAGATTTTCGAGGGGTTCTCAGTTCTGGTTCCTGGTGATAGGACCATGCAATGCACGAGATACGTTCCCAACATGATGGTGATTATGGGGAACTACTCGATGACAGATCATTTCTTCGTGGTGGACGTTCCAAACACCAATGTGGTGATGGGGGTTCAGCGGTTGTATTCCTTAGGGTGAGTCACCACAGACTGGAGGAAGTTAAAGATGGAGTTCACTGGCCTGGATGGGAAGTTAGTGTTTTTGAGAGATATGCACCCATATCCACCCCAGATAGTGTTTGTGCATAGGCTGGAGGCAGACTTGAGACATGGGGGCATTGCTTGGGCAGTTGAGTTGAGGATTTCAAACTCCAAGGGGCAAGAACAGCAGACACATCCGGACATCCTGGCACTCCTAGAGAGGCACCAGGCATTGTTTGGAGAGATTCCTCCAGGTAGACCATCGAACAGAGGGTTTGAGTATGCCATTGAGCCGGAGGAGGGAGTACATGCAGTCATTACTACTCCCTACAGGCATCCCAAGACATATAAGGATAAGATTGAGAGGGCGATACAGGAACTGTTGAGGTTGGGACACATTAGTCCTAACTCGAGTCCCTTTGCTTCTTCTATGGTGCTAGTGAAGAAGAAGGATGGGACCCTCCACATGTGTATAGACTATAGGGCCCTCAACAAGAAGACGCTAAAGAACAGGTATCCCATTACACGCATTGATGAGTTGATGGATGATCTTAGAGGAGCTAAATACTTCTCTAAAATAGACTTGCGCTCGGGATATCACCAAATCAGAGTGAGGGAGCAGGATATCCCCAAGACTGCTTTCTGCTGCTACTATGGACACTTTGAGTTTTTGGTGATGCCCCATGGGCTAACCAATACACCAGCCACATTATAGTCTTGCATGAACCATGTGATCTACAAGCAGTTGTGACGATATGCCCTTGTGTTCTTTGATGGCAGTCTGATATATAGTCGGACTTGGGAGGAGCACCTCCAACATCTGGAGGAGGTATTACCCATATTGGAGGAGCAATAGTTGTATGCAAAGATGTCTAAATGTGAGTTTGGACTAACTAAGATGGTGTACCTGGGGCACGTGATCGGAGAGGATGGAGTGAAGGTACACAAGGAGAAGATCAAGGCCATCATGGATTGGTCTATGCCCAAGGATGTGACGGAGCTGAGGGGATTCTTGGGCATTTGCACATACTATAGGAGGTTCATGGGGTTCTCACAATTGAAAGCACCGATCATGGATTTGACAAAGAAAGGAGCCTTTGAGTGGACACAGGTGGCACAGGGGGGCATTTGAGCACCTCAAGAAGGTGATGAGCAGTTGCCCCGTTTTGGCCTTGTCGGACTTCACACGACCATTTTTGCTGGAGTGTGATGCCTCTGGCAAAGGGGTTGGGATTGTATTGATGCAGGGAGGCCACCCTGTAGCATTCGAGAGCCGAAAACTGCTACCCCATGAGTGGTTGTACTCTATTTATGATAAGGAAATGTTTTTAGTGATGCATGCTTTAGCCAAGTTCATGCAATATCTAATGGGAAATCGGTTCAAGGTGAAGACTGACTACAACAATCTTCATTTCTTCCTAGAGCAGTACACCTTGCAGGAGAGGCAATAGAAATGGGGGAGTAAGATCCAGGCATATGACTTTGAGATTGAGTATGTCAAGGGAAAACAAAATGTAGTGGTTGATGCACTTTCCCGGAGGCCCGCGTCACTCTCTAATGGACATCACACAGGACTAGAGGGCACAATTGTTGGTGGAGTACTCCAAGAATCAACATGCATGCGAGATCTTGGATGGTACACATGGGGATGACAAGTACATGGTGATGGATGAGGTCATATACTACAAGGGTAGGATCTATTTAGTGCCAGTGTCGCAGTTGAGGGAGAAGATTCTACGAGTTGTACATGATTTGCCTTTGGCGGGTCACCAGGGATTCCTCAAGACGTACAAGACTATTGGAGAGCGCTTCACTTGGCGGGGGCTCAAGGAGGACGTCCTGAGGCATGTGCGAGAGTGTGATACTTTCCAGAGGAACAAGGGAGAGAACACTCATCCAATAGGACTACTACAGCCTCTTCCTATTCCTGAGCAAAAATGGGAGAGTATATCAATGGATTTTATCACCGGACTGTCGACGGTTCAAGGACGAGATTGCATTTATGTGGTGGTGGATAGACTGACAAATTTTGCTCATTTCTTTGCCATTCCAACTAAGTACTCAACTTCTCAGGTGGCCGAGTTATTTTTTAGGGAGGTGTTTAGGTTGCATGGGTTGCCTAAGACTATTGTCAGTAACAGGGATAGCAAGTTCATGGGTGGTTTCTAGCAAGAGTTCTTTCTCTTAGTGGGCACTGAGGTTACACCTAGTACAAGCAACCATCCTCAGAAAAACGGCCAAACAAAGATCGTGAACAAGTGGTTGGAGGGCTACCTGCACAACTATGTGATCGGGCAGCAAAGAGCATGAGTTAAGTGGTTGTACCTTGGGGAGTATTGCTACAACACCATTTACCATATGTCCATAAGTATGACACCCTTTCGCGCTCTTTATGGTTAAGATGCATTAACATTTGCCGATGTGAACTTTGGAGATTGTAAGGCCTCAGGGACAAAGGACTGGATACAAGAGAGTCAAGATATCCTTGGAGCTCTTAAGGATAATCTACAGACTGCCCAAAATCAGCAAAACTTGATGCAGACAGAGGTAGAGTAGGGAGAGTTTGAGGTGGGTGATTTGGTATTCCTGAGATTGCAGCCATATAAGTAGTCCACGTTGAAGTAGAAGGGATCAGAGAAGCTTAAGCCCCGCTTCTATGGGCCATACAGGGTGACCAGGAGCGTAGGTGAGGTAACGTATGAGTTGGAGCTTCCACTAGGAAGCAAAGTGCACAACATCTTTCATTTCTCTTGCCTGAAAAAGGCTTTGGGACAGCAGGTGACAACCATGACAAAGCTACCACCTCTGGATGATGAGGGCCATTTGGTCTTGACACCCGAGGCCATCTTGTAGGAGAGGGAAAGAAGGCTCAGGAGCAGAACTATCAGGGAGTACCCTGTGAGATGGAAGGATTTACCAGAGGAGGATGGCACGTGGGAAGGAGAACAGATTTTGCAGCACCCAACATTTCAGTTGCTGGAGGACAAGCAACATTTGGGAGGGGAGGACTGCCATATCCCCAATAATTAAATTTGACTAAGGAGAATTCCCTATTTTGCAGCTTTGTTTCCTACTAAATATTTTGGCGTTTAGACTTAGGAGGATGGGTTCGAAGGCTTGGGATTAATTTTTGCAAGAAGGAAAAGAAGGAAACTTAGGAGAAGTGGGTGAAAATTAAAGTGGTGAGATGTGGGGGGCACACTCAAATGGAAATCGAACCCTTAGGAGGAATTCGACCCACAAAGAGGGAAAACACACAAGGGGGCTCGAATTGGTGGGGACCACAAGGGTGAAAGAGGAGAGCAGCTACAAAAGCAAAAGCAAACTCATTTTTGGGATTCCTTGTATGTGCATCTAACTTGAGAGTTTGCTTGAGCTGTTTAGCCAAGTCAACTGGTGCATTGAGCACAAGGGTTTCCAAGGGAAAATTCCCAACACCCTTTCGGTGGACTTAGAGTGCCACCCTAGGAGAGAATTTCAGAGCTTAGTGGGAAGAGATTGTTGGAGTTAGTGGGTCCTTTCAACTATTGTTTTCAACCAGTCGAACTTCCAGGAGGACGCAGTAGCAGAATTCGTTCCACTGAGTTGAGGGGTCTTCAAGGGGAATTTTGGCCAGCAAATTTAGTAGAAATTTCCTTGAGGGTGGAGCAGAGTTTGTGGAGAATTTCAGGGTTGGAGGTTGTTGCTCCTGTGAGAACCAAATCCACAATTGTAGGGCCTGCACAGAGGCACTATTGGGCAGAATTCATGGAGCAGAATTTAGCTTGTTTGTGTTGGGTTTGTGGAGGGATTTCACTCATATCATCCGAAGGAAAATTGCAGGGCAATCTTACAGCAAATTTGAGTAATTTTGGGAGTTTGGAATCAGCCCAAAACATCTTTGGGTTTTGTTGGGCTAGCCTCAAGGAGTCTGCTCTTAATTTTGAAGAATTTTTGGAGGGATTTTGGGCCCTCAAATCTCAGTTCACCGAACGCACAACTTGGAGAAGCCATCTTGAGTGGATATTTTCAACTATTCTCACCTGGGTATTTGCTTGCATACTGTACCAAGCCCAGGTGCACACTTTCCATCTCCATTATACTCAGATTCCATGATTATTAATAAAATGGTTCGGGATTATTGTTACTACCCTATGGAGTTTTAATTTGTCTCTGCATGCTTGTTTCAGAATTTTCATGGTTATGCTTATGTTGTAGCTAGTGCATGTTTTGGTATTTCACCATAAAATTTCTAGATAGAATATTACATATACTATCAACACTGTATGAATGGGACACACTCAAGACATACCCTCTGCACTACTCATACACAGGCTTCTCACTTCATGATGGCAACATATGGTTATTACAGGGCTTATGACCAGTACAATGACAAATTTATTAGAGAACAGGGTAAAATTCCCTTGTAGAAATACCCCTGTTATGCCAATAATACCCCTTGTAAGTGTTTTTCTTGATTTTTGTTCCCAAGACAATTTATGCATGTACAACGGACTTCAAAATATATTGATGTTACTTATATCAAACCCATAAATTTACAAAATGTTGTCACAATAATATCACACATGCAGCTTTTGAAATATAAAGCATACAATGAACATAAGAGAACGATGGAACCTGGAATAAAGATCAGTTAGGCATCCTCCAATATAATGACTGAGTGCGGATATAATTTCAACAAGGCAATTTTAGGTAAAGCCACTATATTGTATGACTGTCTCACTGTAACAACTTTTAATCATGCCCAGAATGCATGCACAGTAGCAAGGGGAACTTGTAGTAGCTCAAGACAGGAAGATGAGGAATCCACACATTTATTTCTTGTACAAACTCGACCCCCCAAGGAAGAAGTCTTCCTCACCACGACAATCACGCTCTTCAGTGGATAATACGTTGCCCAGGTAACAAGCAAAGCCGCACTTCTGTGGAGAGAAATCACGCCCAGCCAAAAGCAAGAGCCACAACTAGCACACTGAACTTTGTGAAGTGATTTGACCAGCAAAAATATAGACTTGTAGCCATGAATTTGATGAAGGTTTTGTGATGAATTGTTGGAACCACACTTGATAATTCTGCCAGAAATCAGAAGATCAAACTCGGCCTTAGAATTTTTGCTTAAAACGGCCCCTTTAGAAATTGTATCTTGGTCTGCAAACAAGGAGATGGATCTGGCTTCCAATAGGTGGTGTATTCACCCTTCGTTGGCACTGAATATTCAATTAACTTTGATGCCCATGTTAATCAACAAATACCAATCTCGACTTCTAATTTTCCCAGGAATTTGACGCACTACTATAAGCTCGACCTCTTCAGATAAATGATCTGCAGTGAAGAAAAAATAGTGTCCTCCAGCAATGATATATTTCGCTCTCCCTTCGGTACTAATATGCAATGAAATTCGGCCTGGTGGTTGAGAGCAAAAATTCAACCTTCCAGCGGATGAGTAACTTGGTCTCTAATGATGTTACTAGGATTATGCCTTGAGATCGATCATCAATAAGTGGAGCTCAGTTCTCCAAGTAAATGAAAAAAAATGCAGCTTGACCCTGAGAAGTACATATAATCAATCCTGCAGCAGTAGGAGATTCGACTTCCTCTGAAATTAAACTTGCCCTCCAAAGATTTATGCCCTCAACCCCTTGAAGAAGATAAAACTCAGCCCTTGTAAATTCTATCCATGCAATTAGGGTAATTAGGCCTACACAATTGGGACGAATTCACACCAGCAATAGGTTTCCAGTTTCAATATGGCTTCGCTCCTTGTAAAATAATTTGGCCAAATAATAGTCCAACTTCACAGCTTTCACAACAAAATAATTGGCCCCTTTAATATTTCGATCAAGCCGAATATATATTGGCTTTTAAAATTCTCCACCCTTTTAAATATTTTTAGCCAAGCAATGGACCTAGGCGTAAGTATTTGACTTCCCCCAAAAAAGAAATTGGTTCCACGAACTTTCATAGTAATTGGGCCGTGAGAAATGTAAAATTTAAATGGCCGACACCAAATATCAAACGTTGGCCCCTTGTAAACATTTGATTTTCTAAAGAGTTTCACCTTTTAATAAAATATTTGTTTTCTTCCTAAAATAATTTGGCCAAAAATTTCATTAGACATTTTGCTCATGGGCCGATGAATTTGCGCTCAGAGATTTATCCCTTTCGATCAGGGCTTGTCTTCAGCAAAACCCTCCTTCCTGCTCCTGCAATAAATCTAGTCCAGCAATTTGGCAAGTAGACCCTCAAACTGGCAAGAAAACCAGCTTTGATACCATTGTAATATCCTTTTTTCTTATTTCGACAAAATTACCAGGGATTTTACGTTGGCAAAATTATTTCTCAAATTCCATCCAAAACACCATACAAATTTACAAAATTAAACATGATAAATTGTTGCCGCAAATAAATCAATCAACCCAGAAACAAATGAAAATGTTGGAACTCAATAACACGAGGAATGGAAATAAACTCAGCTTTATTATATTAAGTGGAATGAGGTTTTACTGTTTACATGCCAATACAAACTGGGAAACAATTGAGACATAACAAATGCGGCCTCCAAAAATATATTTTGCATCCTTGAAACTGGCCTCCAAAACTGCAACTGAAAATGACACCCGAATTGGAGATTTGTGTCATCCCTACTCCAATCTGTTGATAACACTGAAGCTCTATGAGACTTCTAGATGAAGTCTCCTCAAGGGTGTTGGGTTTTCGTCCAACACATACAGTAGTAAACCCGAGGGTTTCTGTCCTGGGGCTATAAAAGTTGAGAACTATGTTCTGCAAACCTCACCAAAGACAACATGCACAAATCCAAGATGTCCTCAAATGGTCTCCTCCCCCACTTTTATAGATTTGATGGACCCCTCTAGAAGTCTTATTTTATTATTATTTTAATCACTTAGTACATTTTCCCCTCCTTTTACTTTAATTAAAATACCTTTTTAATTTGGGAAAATTGCAAATTGGCCACCATGACCACTGAAAGCTACTTCCCACCATCTCATTCTATAGATCTTCTCATTCTGGTTCCTACAAGCTATTACACTAAGGTGTTTCGTCAAGTATTCCTCCCGGAATGCCACCTTAAGCGTAATTAATTGAGTTAGGCTCAATAATAACCCTGTTTTCCGAAAGTTGTCGAAATGCAATGGAACAACAGGGAAGTTGTGCAGATGATGGGAATATGCCAAGCGAATGCCATCGAATTCCAAAGAAATTCCTCAAAATCCCATAAAGCCCCTCCAGAACCCTTGGGCCTGTTGATGGAGTAATCCTGCTCCTATGACCTAGCTTCCTCCAATCCTAGAAGTCCATCCTAACCAAGTCGTAAGGGAAACCAGAAAAAGGAACATGACACTTCACCTCTCCCTTAGGCTTATTTTATAATTTCATTAAGCGAAAATCCCTAACCTTAATTTCCTAAGCAATCAATGACTAGGATTAAATCCCAAGCCCCACTTGAGATCAACAGTTTAGATTATATATAAGTCACTTGAATAATTTTATTATTGATCATTAGAACTTTGGCCTAATCGTCCACAATGATTAACTAAATTAATTATTGTACTTTTTTTAAGTTAAACTTGGGGATGAAATCATAAAATTGCTTACTCCACCAAGCAAGCACCTAAGGAGGTAATCAAATATGTTCTACATTTTAAGACACCAAGCCAATGTAGAAGGCCTTCCTGTGCTACAAAATCACCATCCCAAAGATGCAAACTAGGAGACTACCTAGTACTCACTAGCTAACCTCTCTTTCGCCAGTTATTCCAATAATCCTTTTGTGTTGGGGATCTAAATGACACATCAGTTGTGGCAGGTTCTTCTGCCTCTATTGTTGGTGGGGAGCATGGTACATCTTTTTCCGATGCTACTTTGTATCATTAGGCTGGGAAACTAGCCATTGTTCCATTAAAGAATGTGGGGAGAGATCACTATCAATCAGATTTCTCTCAATCCCTAGATTTTCATGTTTCCATTACTTATTTATTTATTTATTTTGGACATGTGGAGCTTTCCAGACAAGCTTTGCTCTTTTAAATTTTGATGTTTTGAGCTTTATCATTGACATTTTAACATAATAATAGTTGATAAATGATATTAATATATAGACTCCAATCAACCAACCTATTATGAATATAGGATGTAAAATTGTAATTTATTATTTCTGAGAGTGACGTGATTACATTTGATTTTCCAATTTGCAGAAATTAATATATTTCAATTTTCCTGAAACAAAAATATAAATTTGATTTCAAACCAAATTTTTTGTTTATGTAGGAAACGATGAATCTAAAATTTCAAAAAAAAAATTCAATGTAAAATTTAAATTTAAAATATAATTATAATAAAAATTAGGGTTAGGGAGTTGATTCCCTGAACCTAACTTTGGGACAGATACCACACCCACACAAGAATCTTCTACCAATTGCAACCTACACCCATGATTCGTGTTAACTTGATTAAATGTTAAAACTTTAAAAATAATTGTTGCAATTATTATTTCCAAGTTTTGTGTGCCAATATATTACATGTACACATAAGAATCCATTCATGCCACTAGATATGCCTAAAAATCTTCTAGTCCCTTGCTACTAATGTATACCGATCAAAAGGTACCTATGGATATAATAGCAATAACCATTAAGCATATGGATTGCCACCCACAGTAGCAGCGATAGCTTACCTAACAATATTTACCAAATTAGGTGGCCCATTATAACTTGTAACTAATAGATTGCCAGCATAATATCATTGTCAATATTTTTTTTTAATCAGGAACTTCTTTGTAAAGAAGCCAGTTATTGTCAACCAGTACTGTGGTACACTACCATTATATCATGCCACTCATTCCAAATCATGGGGTTAAGTTGTTGATTGTTAGATTTTCAAGTTGCTGGATTCGTCCTCAGGTTTCATGGCTTCATAGCTCATATGCAAGTGAAGTTAAGTCAAAATTGTTATACAATCAACTGTCCCAACAACCATATTTAATATTTGTAAAACTATCATAATAGGCACCTATAACAATGACCAAACACTCATCAAAACCTTACTACTAAATGCACTTGTAACAGCCAGCTGAAAACCATAGTAGTAGATTGACATGGATAGTGAGAATAAATGAAAGAGCTATGGATAAAAGCACTTTTATAGCAAGAAGCCAGTTTGATTTTTAATAGGGTTGAGCTTATCTGTGCTTGCTCAAGAAATCAACAAGCTCGAAAACTCCTCAAAACTCTTACTCAAATAGACTGGTATAAGACCAAAAGCTGCTGAAGTGTGAGATACTGGCAGTCATAGTAACCAAATACTGCAAATGCAACATAACCCTGCCTTGGTTAACTCATACTATGCTGCCATCTGTCAGCATCTAATTCATTCATACCAAGCAACTCTAATTGTTTAGCACATAACAACTGGATACAGTTTGTTCATAGTTGATGTTTCTTAAAGATCACTAAACCTACCCTCACATTTATGAGGCATAAATTTTGAGCCTTCAATGGATGCAAATTTAACAGGAACCACTTTATCTAACAATTTGGAAATGCTGGATACCATCACATGTAAAACTGTCGCAGTCCATGTTTTCTCTTCCTACCTACCATATTATGGGATTAAATGTACTTTTCCCTCAAAAAAAGATGTTGGGGATACATGTTCTTGTTCTACACATGTCCACACATTCCAAATAAAATCGGCCTGATTGATATAACATTGATATAGATTCTGTCTGCATGCCTAACTTTGTTGAAGTGTTTATCCACGTGACCTTTAAGCTGCCAAATTGTTTCTGATGATTACATACCAAGTATGTATTCAATGTGCCCTATGGTACCCATTTATATATGGTACACATTTTTTGTATGCAAAATATCATTTCTTTACTAGTACAGAGAGGAGGTAGGGAAACGTTCAATGATAAAATCAAGTATCATTAAATCGAAGGAAACCAAAATATGGACTAAGCCCTCCATACCGCTTCAGCTATAACATACATCTCACACATGAGACCAAAGTGAATCCAACTTGATAGGAAAAAGCCATAATGCAGTCACATACCCTGGGAGATGGTTTATCAGAGTCCCAAAATATCTGTATTGCTTTGTCTAGCTCCTTGCGCACTTTCATGTTGTCAAATGGTCTGCAGTACACAACAATCTCTTTTCAGCACAAACACAAAAATTATCTCAAAATAGTTTCTTTTGTGAAAGAAACAATAACATGAGTAGTTTATCTAGAAGTTCACAAAACATCCATCATGTGCCTGTTATCATTATTATCTAGGGTATTCTATTTTTGCATCAAAAATTGTTGAAAATGTAGCTTCAAAGGTGATGCTGCATTGCCAAGTGCTATGACATGCAGTGAATCACCAAAATTCTCTCACAGCAGAATTAATTAACTATTTCCTATGTTTGGACCTTGGGCATAGAATCAATAATGTAAAATTTGATTTTATTGGCCACCTTTTTTTTTCTTTTCTTTTTTATTAAATAAAGTTAAGAGGTCAAGAAACAGTATATTGTGACCATTGATCTCATGTGTGGAGGTGCAATCTTAGCCCTCCATCACTTTGGAGATTAGGTCAAAAAACTATAAAATAGGGAAATGAGTTGTTGGAGAGTTTAATTTGATTTGGCACAAGAGCTAGGCTTTCAGTAGAGACGGGAAGTCAAAGTTACACCAAAGTGTGATTAGCACAAAGGCATATTTCAAGGGCAGCAAGTAGACCTGAGGAGGCCCAATTATACAAGCCATACAGGTCGATTTAGAGGAGCAGAAATGGACCGATTTGACAGGGCCGAGTTGGGCAAATCAATTGAGCTGAAGGGGGCCGAGTTGCTCAACCGATTTGACTAGGTCGTACAAGCCAATTTCCAATGAGCCGTACAGATCGATTTGGCTGGGCCATACAAGCAAAATTCCATTGGGTCGTATAGCTAATTTGGTGGGTTGAAGGGCTGAAAATTTCTGGAAAAATTGTTGCTGTAAATTCCTAAGAAAATATTTGTTGTAATTAATTTTCACTTGGGAAGATACATCAATCTGGTTGTAATTAAGGAGAGATAGACACATCAATCTGGTCTTCACTTGGGAATACAGAATGGAGGATTGGGTAATCATCTGGCATTCAATACTCTTTGAGAATGTGCTAGGGCATTCAAGATAAGAGTAGTCGGGGACCGATATTCTTTGAGGGCTAGCTACCCAAGAGAAGAATAGTCCAAAAAGGTCATACTTTGGGAACACCCGGGTGGAGTATGTACCTTGGAGAGACAATGACTATGGTGTCTATAAGTCATGTGTCTAGCCAGCATTGTAGCCCATTGTCTCGTTGAGAGATGGGGTTGTTAGTCAAGGCCTTGCACTAGGACAACGCTGGTTGATATGATGTTATACAGATGCGATTACCAATCCGATTCTTCCTATGAGATTCTTCAGTTTGAAAGTCACCATGTAACTGTATGAATACCTCCCTAGTTAAGAGGGAGTGTTGAAAAGTGTAACTAGGTCGGTCTTCATAATGACTATGTAATTATGTAATTATGTATTTATGTAAAGAAGAAGACAAAGATAATAAAATGTATTTTTTGTTGTACTTGCTTCATGGGTTTCATGAGCAAGATTTTATAGGTCAATAGGCTTCTTCTTGATGTTTACTAAGATTGTTTTCTAGTCACAAATGTAATTAAGTGTCATATGGATAAAGGGTCTAGTTATATGCTCCAAAACCTGGTCATGATACCTTGAAGATATGACTTCTGGAAGATGCTCAAGATACCTTCATAAACGCTGGGATAAATGGACTACAAGTCGGCCTATATTCTCAATGGTGAAGTCGGCCCTCATACAAAATGTATGGTCGGCCTTCAAACAAAAAAATGTGCTATGTATATATATGAAGAGACTGCGGTTTAGTTGATCAAGTAATATTGCGGATCTCTCTGAAGTCATACAGAGGAAAATAATAATAATAATAAAAAAAAAAAAAAGGAAGCGTGGATTAATCCGAAATTAAGTACGGATCACACAGCTTATAATGCGGATACATCTGTGATGGACACGAAGTTTTGAAAAGATAGAAATGTGGGTCAAGAACATATTATAATATTTTGCTCTGAAATTGAATACGATTACTCCTGTAGTGAATGCAGATTTCACGAGAAGGTTACAGGACAAATTTAAAAGAAGACACAGTGCGTATTTAAGGTAAGATAAAGACTACGTATTGCTCTGAATAAAAAATGTGGAAATATCTGTGATGCGTATTTCAAGAAGATCATCTCTGAAGTAATGTGGATTAATGGATGGATGTTGCGGTCAAAGTCTGAAATAAAGTTCGGATATATGAAACAAGTCTGGAAGAATTGCGGACATCACTATGTTAACTACCGCATGATCAAGTCTGGGTTAAATGCAAGATGCGGATCTATTTTCGTGGAGCATCCTGAAGTGACAAATGTTGAATAATATGAAGGGGCTATGTTCAAATGAAGTATGGTCAAACTGATATTTAAATGGTGGAATAAGATATGTTTTCTATGTGTTGTAATGATTGTGACTAGAAGCATTCCAATGTCATGATGTGTGAAGTGATAGGTCGTGCTGCAATAAGAAATTTGAGAGCTATTACAGTATGGAGAAAGGAGGATGGTAAATCTACGATTTACCTTCCTCCTCACAATTCATAAAAGAAGGGTCAGTGAAAGTTGGCAAAGATAAGAAGGATCGGGGTCTTGGAAGCATCCATTGGTCAAGGGTCTAAATCTGGGTCATGGTACTTGTCATTTGAAGATCTATAAGAAGAATTTCTCGTGGGTTTTCCTCTACAAGAGGGAGAGGTTTTGCCCTGGCTCTAGGAGCCTAATTTGTGTGTCTCTTGTATTTTGATAATTGACTTGATGAAAGATTAAATAAGCTAAAAAAGAGAAGACATAAATAACACAAGTAAGCTCACAAGTAATTATCAAGAAGAGAATTTGAATTAATCTCTAGCGGTCCAAATTCTCAACAGACCTTACACCCAGTTTGTAGGTCGACTTCATAATTGTATAGAGGCCGACTTGGAGAGCATAATTTTCAACGTTAAGGAGGTGAGGATGAAGGTTGTCTTTAGCCATTCCTTCAAGAATTCATGACAAGGTCTTGGAGCATATATTGATGACTAGACTCTTCATATACATGACACTTAATTACACTTGTAACCAGAAGACAACCCTAATAGACATCAAGAAGAAGTCTATTGACCTATAAAAAATCTTGCTCATGAAACCCATGAAGCAAGTACAACAAAAATACATTTTATTATCTTTGTCTTCTTCTTTACATAAAAACATAATTACATAGTCAATATGAAGATCAATCCTAGTTACACTTTTCAACACTCTTGACAGGTGTGGAAGGTCGAATCGAAAGAATGTAAGAGGCAACTAGCAGTAGAATCTGACATGAAGGATCTAGGGTTGATGCAGTATTGTTTTGGACTGGAAGTTTGGCAAGGACCTGATGAGATCTATCTAGGTCAAGGGAAGTATGTGATCAAGATGTTAAAGAAGTTTGACATGATGGATTGCAAACCAATGACAACCCTCATGATCAAAAACTTGAAGAGACTAAGGAGTTCTAAATCTAGCCCAATGGATCCTACCAGGTATAAACAATTGATTGCCTCACTAATGTACTTGGTGAATACTTGACCAGACATATGTTTTGCAGTAAATGTTCTTAGTCAATTCAAAGTGGAGCCGAAGCATGATCATTGGATAGCAGCAAAACATATACGGAGATATTTGCAAGGAACTATCCACTACTTCCTGAATATGATAAGAGGAATGATGTCAACATGATTGGATATACAGATTTCGATTGGGGAGGCAGTGTGCAGGATGGAAGGAGCGCTACAGGAGGATGTTTTAGTTTGGGATCCTCCATGATCTCAATGTTGAGCAGAAAGCAAGATACGGTTACTTTGAGTAGTGTTGAAGCTGAGGATATTGCAGCTTGTAAAGTAAGCAGGGAAGCTGTTATTCGATCTATTTGAAGGACCAATGAACCCTGCAGTGATACATTGTGATAACACCAGTTGTATACGATTGTCTGAAGACCCAGTGTTTCATGGAAAGACAAAGCATATCAACAACAAGTATCACTACATTCGGAAGCTAGTACAAGATGGTGTGTTGCAGCTACAATATATCTCCACTGATGAGCAAGTAGCTGGCATATTGACAAAATCTCTTCCTAATAAGAAGCTTATATATTTGAGAGACAAGCTTGGTTTGGTTGATGTATCCTCCCTGGTTGAGAGGGAGAGATAGGCAAACCATTCTTGTTTTCACTTGGGAAGACAGAATGCAAGATTCGATAAGCATCTGGCATCCGATACTCTTTGAGGATGAGGTAGGGCATCCACGATAAGAGTAGTCGTGGACCAATATTCTTTTAGGACTTGCTATCCAAGATAAGAGTAGTCCAAGGAATGTCATACTCTGTGAACACCCGGGTGGGGTATGTACCTTGAGAGACAATGATGATGGTGTCTATAAATCATTGGTCTTGCCAGCATTGTGTTCTGATCTTGTGGAGAGATAGAGTTGTTAGTCAAGGCCTTGCTATATGACAATGTTGGTTGATATGATGCTAAACAGATGGGTTACCAATCTCACTCTTCTTATGAGATCTCTTTAGATTGAGAATGTCCATGTACCATTTATGAATACCTCCCTAGTTAAGAGGGAGTGTTGAAAAAATGTGTAACTAGGTTTGGTCTTCATAAATATGAAATGTACTTTTGATTCTTGTATATTGTAAAATGAAAGAAAACTATTATTATTATTTTTGGAGCATGGGTTTCATGCTCAAGGTCTTTTATTTTATAGGTCAAGCACCCATTGAGTGCTTCTAGGGTTTGTCCTAGTTAAAAGAGTCATTGTCATAAGTTGAAGACCCCATTGGGCACATTGTAACTTGTAAAGAAAATTATTTTTGTCCTTAAAAGTGTTAAAATACCCTTCAAGACCAAGTCGGCTTAATTTGAGGAGCCACGTCCACCATTGAGAAGCATATATAAAGGAGGAAACTCGACCTCCTTGAAGCACTTTCATCTCTCACTCATCCAAGCGAAGGAGGCAGAAGAAGAAGGTAACGAAGAAGGAAGAGGACGAAGAAGACATGGTTTTGGGCTATTTCTCTCTCCCACGTGCAAAGGAAAGCTAGAGTTTCTGCAGCAAATCTAGGGTTTTCTTCTGCAAGTTCGATCTTGAAGAAGAGAAGGAAAGAAGGTCAAGCGAAGGTCACAAGAAGCCATCCACAAGCTCTAGAAGGAAGAGAGCCAAGCGAAGGTCTGAGGAATAATTGGAAGGCTGAACAAAACTCACATGTGTGGCAGCAACAACTGTAGAAGGCCCGAAAATTTCAATTCTGCAGTGGAGGTCAAAATTTTGCAGCTCAGGGTCAAAGTTGTGCTACTGGAAGAGATTTGAATGAGCTTAACTTGGACAAGGAAAGCACATCATCCGGAAAGGTTGGACTTGGTCTTGGAGGGTATCAGTCTTGGCCTAGAGGTCTTGGAATTCGTCAATTGAAGGATCTATAAGGAAGAGGATATTTACGAGTTTTCCTCTCAAGAGGAGAGGTTTTGGCCCTGGCTTGCAGCCTATAATTTGTGTTCTTGTTCTTGTTTTGGTAGTTGTTTGATGATACACAAACATAATAATAAGTGAAGTAGCTAATAAGTGAGAAAAAGTAAAAATACATCACAAGCAATTATCATAGAAAGAGAAATCACTCTAATCCCTACCCTTTAGATTTCTCAACAACCCCAAAAGACATGTCTATTTGAACCCCTCTAGACAACTATAAATAAAAAGAAGTTGGGGTTGATTTTTAGACACACAATTTCCTTGATCTGATCTCAAATTTCGCAGAAAGAAGGCCAAAGTCTAAAGTGGAAGAAGGATTTTTCTTTAAGTCAAATGTGTGAAAGTTTTGCCTTATCACATCTCTTGTTGAAGATTTGTTGTTGGTCTCTTGTTGTTGATGAATTTGTTGTGCAAAAGGAGGGTTTGACTTGGCATCTAGAAGGTTGGAGTCTTTGTGGTCATGGGTCATGAATGTCTCACTTTGATCTGATTCTATAAGAAGAGAATTTTTTTGGGTTTTCCCCTTGGAGGGGTTTTGCCCTGGCTTGAAGCCTATATCTTGTGTTCCTTTTTTTTCTTGTGATCTTCGTGTTTATGTTTGGGTAATTGTTTGATGAGAAGAACATAATAAACTGTAATAAGAAGCCAACAATTTTCACAAACAATTATCAATAATGAGAAATCTGCCCTAATTCATCAGCCTCCCGATTACTCAACATGATATCAGAGCAAAGGTTTGGAGTAAGAGGCTTGAAGATCACTTTGTTGGCAAATTAGATCGAAGTATCATGCTTTCTATGGCTCGACTCAGATTTATTTTGTGAAAAGAGGCTCAATGTATATATTTTGTGGCTCGCAAAAAATAAAAAAAGAAGCACACATTTGTTGTCATGGCCTGCACTTGTTACAATTCGTTATGTTTCGTTAATATATATATATATATATATATAGAGAGAGAGAGAGAGAGAGAGATTATATTTTTGTGGATCTTTGTAGCTTACTCTTTACAGTGGCTCGATATCCTATCTGTGGCCCGATATATCTGTGGCAATGCAAAGATTAATCTCTGTTGTGAACTAGCTCAGATCACTGTGAAATTGTTTCATTGGCTCGGTTTCATATTTTACAATGGATTGTATCTATCATTTATATATATATATATATATATAGATAGATAGATAGATAGATATTATATTTTTGTGGATCTTTGTGGCTTACTCATTACAGTGGCCCGATATCCTATCTCTGGCCCGATATATCTGTGGCAATGCAAAGATTAATCTCTGTTGTGAACTAGCTCAGATCACTGTGAAATCGTTTCACTGGCTCAATTTCATATTTTACAATGGATTGTATCTATCATTTTTTGTGAGGCTCGTCCTATTTCAAAGTGTGATACAGCAATATTCTGTGTTCAACTCTTCGATATGGTGCGAATCATATTTATGGCTTACATCCCGTACTTTGAAGGCTCACATTCACTATGACTTGAATGGATCGTCTGATAAGTAGCTTGAATTTGCTATAAATAACGGTTAAAATCTATGATACCTCTCTAAAGCTGAAATCAAATATGATTCTAATTTCCTTAATGAAGATTGAGGCTTGATTTTTGGGTGACATTACAGTGGATCGATGAAATACCTATGGCTCGCTCTTGCCATCATGGTGGCCTAATACATTACAGAGACATCACATCGCATCTCATCCCTTTGAGACATGATATTCTCTACATACGTTTTATATTTTGTGGTTCAGATTATCTCTGTGGATCTCGCACTTGTATATAACAGTGACAATGAGGATATTACATTACCATGGTTCGTATTCCTCGGAGGTGGCATCACATGATTATATACAATGGACTTGAATTTATGATGTCATGCATAACTCTACGCAGTTGTGGTTCGGATTTTTTTGGCATCGCTATATATGTAACATTGTAGTGAATCGATGGCGGTTCAATGCCTCATATAAAATTCTTTGGGAAGCTCGGTGGAATGAAATGTTAATAGTGGCTCGAGGTTCAATTTGCATTGACATGTATATACTAGCTCGAATACAGCATAGTAGCATCGCTCACACTATGGCTCGCATAATTTACATTATAGTGAGACAAGTACCTTGACGTATGGATAATACTAACCGTAAGACCTTGATGACAATGAGAAAATGCTCTTGATAACAATGACAGTGATAACCTAGTAGTGATAGTCATATAATTGACACATATTGCAACCGTGTAAAAGCCAACCTATCTGTAATGTTTATCAGTGCAATAGGAACTACCTGAAGATTGCTTACATATTCTATGACTTGGGCTCATAAGATTTGAGGTTCACATTGTCTCTATGACTCTGTGGCTGGCAATCTTGAAGTATGAATTGTGAAGCATGATTATGATCTGAGCAACAATGACCTTTGCTGACAACAAGACAATAAAAATTATGACAATAGTAGATATGTGAGTAACCTTGATGATGACAATAATCTACTCAATAACTTCCATTTAAAAAGTGATATATAGACAGAGCAAAAGTGTAGCATGCAGACAGTCATTGAAAAGCCCTCTGAGTTTGCACTGTTTTACTTATGATGAATTCAAATTTGGGGTTCGAAAGCCCAGGTTATGGCATGATTTTGTCCAGATATCCTTAGTTGGCTGCTCATGTTGGTTTAATTGATATTTTAAGTTTGTTTTGCAGTCTTCAGGTGCTAGTAACTCATGAACCAGGTTACCAATGGCACAGTTGTTTTAACCCATGGCCGTCATAGGAGCAAGTTGCAGCCAAAATTTCATGGCCCAAAGCAGAGAGTAGATTGGTAGGAAGAAAATCTCGAAGCTCTTTGGCTAAAACACTGATATCTATGGTTCAAGCGATAGAGCTTATAACCGTCAGAAGCAAACGCTTAGTATGGCCATGGGAATGATGTCTTCAATTTCACATGCAGACATGAAGTACAACTGAACAAGGAAATTCTTTATTTCTAGTCAATTGTTGTAAATTTCTTTCAGAATAATTAAAGGCCTCAGTGATGTCGAGCCCTGGTAAAATTTTCTGAGTCTGAGGAAAACCACAGCTCCCAGAACAAGGCTCATAAGTGTTTTTCATTCTTCCTCCCGCACAGAATGGTTTTTCTTGGTTCCAGGATAATTAAGCAAGGTTCTAAGGCATAAAACATATTGAATGGCATGTATCAATGTGGACTAAGGAGACACGCAGACTAGTTTTAGAATAGCCAGGTCTTGGTGGTCCCTCCCACATCAAACCAAAGTTAAATTACCAAAAGAAGAGCATACGGACCTTTTGAAATGCACGCAAATCATAAAGAGCAATGCAGTCTTGCATAAGGTTAAACACATGAGAATGAACAAATGGTGGGCCATGATGGGTCCATGTGGAGGAGATATGAACTCCCAATTTCTGCAGCACCGAGAATAAGAGGACTTGTGGGCTGCTGGTTTGTGGGTGATGAATGACACATGGCCTTTCCCTCTGACATTGTGAGATCATCCCAAATGCCATAACCACCCATGAAACCACGCATGTCAAGGAATCATACAGGGTTTTATCTTACAGTTTATGAATGTTTTAAGATGTGATGTGCTTGGTGGGTCCTTCCATCATTTAATCAAAAGTGCATGACCAGTTTGCTTAATCTCTTGGTTTTAATAATCAAGATTTATTTATTACTAAAACAGAAGCAACTCCTAGAACTTAGAAGTGAATTGTATTATGTTTACTTTAGGATATTAAATAGTACTATAAAGTCATGAAAAGATTGAGCTTGGAATTTATAAAGGAAATTCAGGAAAGATCAAGGTTCAAGAACGCTGTAGTCTAACTCTTCTACATTTTGGCTATTTTATGGGCATATTTTCCAGTCAATTTTACCCGAAGTCCAGCATTAATTTGTTGGAATCACAAGTTTGAGTTGGGAAATCTGCATGATTTGAGTGCTTCAAGGGTTTTTCAAGGCGTTGAATCCATTTATGCATTCAAAAATGCATTTTAAACAACAACAAAAACCACAATTTCACCATAAATTATATTGCCAGATTGCAGTGTAAAAAGGCAAGACGTAGAAAAGTTAGACTGCTCCTTCAAGAACACTCCAACTCTTTGACCGCTAAAGCCAAAGAATCCCTGACCAACCAATTCAAGCATTGCAGCCATTCTTCTTAGAGCAGAAATAATATTTTAATGCTCCAATCTCCAACTGCTTCCACCTTTAAGACAAGTTGTTGAGAGGCACATGCCTATCATACCTGACGAAATTAGTCTGTTGCGGAAGTAATGAAGGGAGGAAAGCGAGGGCACTTGAAATGATATCGATTCTCCTCATCTCAAAAATCATAGTTGGATGAGCCATCAGCTCACTAGAGGCATCTTCATAAATGCTTGGAGGAACCATCTATTGTTGCATTTGTTTCAGAAAAAGGGGGCTTGGTTGAAGAAAATTTGGAACAATCAAGTTCAAAGGTTTTGGCTGGAATTGAAGTAGGAGGGCAGCTAATGAAAGGAATTGATACCAAATTTGAATGGGAATGGTCACTATCGAAGAATGTGTTATTAGACAATACAGGTTGGACAGTATTGGAGTTTCTGTGTACAGGGTTGTGATTAATTCACCATGCTATCAAGATAAAGGGAAATGCTGCATTGTCTGGTTTCATATGCTGTTTTTTATTCGTGTGATATTATTGAACTGTTGGAATCTACTCTTGCAATGCCTAATACGTTTTCATTTCTGCAACCTGTACTTCCACCTTCTCATGACTTTCTAATGAATGTATCTTCTTCAATATCTTTTACAACTTCATACTCTATACTACATGTCATTTAATCTGGGAGAAAGGTGCCCAACGTGCAAGGGATTTTGTGTATTTATGCTCTCTACTGACTGTCTCTAATTTAAAAAGTAGGATACATTGAAAAGGCCATAGCATTCTTTACTATTCCAGGTCCTACCTTGGCCCATGATCATAAGTAGCTTGTCTCCAGAGGCCAAAGGTTTGCCCACCAATCCATTTGAGTTTAATCCTCCCAAGTTTCTTTCCGATGTCCTCTCACTACTCAACTACCAACCATTTTATATATTGATGAGCTTCAATTCCAAATTTGATATAGCAAAGAGCTGCTGTTGTCACCTGTTGTGGTGACGATAGGCAGCAGGCTCTGCTTAAATTTAAGGGTCACCCCCTTTGGTTGGATGATTCTTCCTACCAAGCCTAGGGCGGGGAGGTTTCATCCCTCCAGTAAATACCCTGGCATTGTTGCATGCAAAGGATACATCTCAGGGGACAACACACTGGTTAATCCTTTAAGGGTCATTTCACCTGTCCATTGTGTCCAAGCAAGCTGCTTCTACAACCCAAACACTTCAGGCTAGTTGTAATGTGTTTCTTGAGTTAAAGGAAGCACTTTACAGCATATCAAACCCTCCCCGTTACATGAAAAAAGTCAGATAACAATAAGTTCCATTTAAGATGAATTCTCTGGACTGATTATACGAGGGTTCTGAATTGAATTTATAAAATAATAATGGAACAATCATTCTCAGTGCAACTGCCCAGTGCCAACTACACTGAATTTTTCACTGGGTATTTGTGTTTGACTGCAACTGAAATCAGACTCCTACACCGAATCAATAGACTCGCGTAACTTATCTTATAGTCCATCCACAAGAACGAAGCAGAATGTCAAGTTAATTGTCTTTGCCAGTCAATTTTGAACTATAAAGTTAGAACAGAGCCAGGGAGGTTGATTTCTAAATGATTAAGGCCAGCTCTGTAATGCAAGGAGGCCAACCTGGAGTTGCTCTCCGATATGTTTTGGCCATGAAGTTCATTATTCAATTCCCAACGAGTCACCCATGGAATTGACTCGGTAAGAAGGACGTAAGTGAAGCACTGGAACTCCATGGGTTGAATTTCTGCCAATGACGTGGATTGCTTGCCAAATGCCACACTTGGGCAATTTGGTTAAGAACCCATGCCTACAAGAAGTAGTTGGTCTTGAATTATAAGTTCAATTTTGACAGGATGTTTGCTTCCTTTTTAAATTTCACTATAAACATATATTGGAAGAGCATTGAAACCTTACCGATGATATCGATCGAAGACAAGAACAACCAAAGGACTGATATCACGAAACACGGCATCTTCCCAATCCTTAGCAGTGATATCCTTGACTGGAAGATGCGTTTCAGTATCATCGTCCCAATCCAGCTCATCCTCGGTTAGATAGTCTACGTCGTCGTCATCTTTCTCGTTCTTAACCTTGACTTTATCAAAGAACTGGGAGAGCTGAAGCCCCCAGCCATCCTCTTCCCCTTCGGGCCAGTCAGGGTCTTCTTCATCCACATAAAGGGGACAATCAAAAACTCCACTGTCACTGTTGTCCGTAACATCCTCTTTCGTGGAAACTGAACCCCTCCTGTTTTCGCTGTGAATGTCAGAGGCTCTGGCTCTGTTCCCGTTTCTCCTGCCATTGCTCTGAAAAAAAAGCCCTAGATGCTCTCAGAACTCAAGTCCCTAACAGAAGACTTATCCATTGAATTTTTTATAAGAGGTTGATGATTGTGCAGTTGTAATGCATTTCTTTATTTTTAATAGACTCGGGCATATGGGGTTCACAGAGAGCGGTTTTTCTCCACGTGAAGAAGGGCAGGATTCAACTACGGTTCTATGAATAACTACGATAAGCTTTAGACAAAATTGCAGAGTAAATATACAAATGTAAGTCAACAGCATAAAATGTACCTTATACTGTAGGGTTTGGAGCCTTTGGGAAGGTCTGAAGCAAGCACTAGTTATCCATTGATTCCTTGAAGAACTAACAGTACAAGGGTTGCAGTGAATATAAATATGTTTTGGCACAGCAGGATTTTGAAATTTGAAAATAGAAATGGGCATTTGATTAGTTACGACTGAAAAGCACCGTAAGTCCATATTTAGATCGGCCTGAGGAACAGAGTGAAACATGAATGCAATCTATATAAGTATATCATAAATCTTATCTTCGGGAACGATTAGGGTAAAGCAGGAATCATCCTGGGTCATTGCTGGTCTTTGCTTTTTTTGGCATGGAGCAGAGATGACACGTTCAAACAGTCTCCACGATATTTCACTGAGATAATTGTCTTGCCTTTCAAATTTGGCTTTTAAAGCTCAGTTTGATATCATAAAAAATGAACCATACAGTTTAATATTTATAAAAATATTATTCAATATCTTAAATTTTGATTTAAAACTTAATTAAATCAGTATCTTAAACTTTAATTAATTATCTTTCATCGTAAACGCCCAATGTAAAATCGTTCAAATGATGAAGAGCCTGCTTAAATTTTCATTATTTTATTACAAATACATTGTATGATATTCGGTAACGTCACAATGTTTTGTTATTTAAATTATATTTTTAGATATAGATTTAGAATTTTAAAAAATTATTAGGATATTTGGATTATATAAATTTAACAATTTAAAATTGCAATTTTTTTAATTTGTAATTTGATTTCAATTAAATTGAGCATAAATATGAAAAAAAAAGTGGTAAAAGGACACTATGTTAAAATTCATCATTTCTTATATGTCATGTGGACTTGAACAACCATTATTTTATGAGATGGATAAATGTTGTCTAAGCCAAAGGTGTGAGCACAATTATTTGTAGTGATTTAAGTTCATGTCTAACATCATTTGGGGTTAGATCTAAGACTTTTGTGATTTATAATGTAGATAAAAGAACTTTCGAATTAATCACATTATTAGGATTAGGTCGACGTTTTGAACCAACTAATGTGGTTCATCCTCAGGGATGAACCACATTAGTTGGTTCGAAACATCGACCTAATCCTAATGATGTGATTAATCTTAAAGTTCTTTTATCTATCATTTGGGGTCTTTACTAACTCTTCTATAAAATCAATTGGGATCTCTGCCAACTCCTACATCGTTTGCATTTGTGATGTAGATAACTTTGAAGTCTTGTTACCCATGAGATGTAAATCGATTTGGTTCTATGGGTTTTAATCCCCATAAGATCTGAGGCTCAAACTTCATAGGTATGGGTTGAGGGTGGGAGATGCTTGTGAGTGAAATGAACTATCCCAAGGGGTGTCTACATTCAACCAAGTTTCACACAATCCTCATGACAACATCCCACTAGTGGGGCAAGATGGTAAAAATAATATATAAATAAAAGTTGAAATTTTGTTGTTTTACTTTCTTGTTAAATGCATTCAAGAGTAGTTCATAGAGTTGGGTTATGTGACTAATGGAAGTGTGATTACAGGTTTGATATAGCCTTCTATAGATAATCAAAGTTATGATATAGGTTGATATAGTTAGTTTAAGTGGTTTCGCTCATCATGTTGAAGTCATATTAGCCAAGGAGGTCATAAGGTGAAATCCACCTTGCTCCCTTAGAATCAAGCATACATGTTATATGCTAGTGGCATTTACCTTGAAGCATGTGTGTGTGTGTGGGGAAGGTAGCTCAACCATTGGCCATAATAACAATTGGTGACCCAATAGGGCTCAATCAAACTAGAACCAAAGACCTCGTGGTGAAATCTACTTTGAAACAATCCATTTGAACCAACCAAGCTAACCCATTGGGCTGTATTTTGATAAATATATGTATTTTTGTGTGTAATGTCCCCTTCCTAACTAGTGGAGTTGGTGGACCTCTAGTCTATCAATTGGTTCCCATAGGCTATTGGGTCAGGATTAGGGAACCATGTAGGTAATCAATTCAATATTTTGGTAGTGTTTGATAGTAAGTTGAGATATAATCGAGATTATGAGCAGGATGCCCTTTTTTTTGGAATGATTTTGGGATAGTTTCCAATACTTACTATTTTTAATAAGTCAAATTTAAGCACTAACTAGATTAGTTGGTAGGGATATTTTTTTTAGTATTGTTGGTGGGTTCAGTTTTTCTATCTCAGCGTTGATAAGTTATTAATTAATAAAGTTAAATCAAATATTTAATTTTATCATTATTTTAAGATTTTTAATAAAGGGACTATAAGTGTTAGTTATAACTGCATGGAAAAAAAATATATTTAAAAAATAAAAGAAAAGAAAAAAATGGGGTCTGTAATTGGGAGACTAAAAGTGATTTTATTTAGTCCCACGTGGCATGATGAAAAGGGTTGAACTTTTTGGGAGAGTTCTAAAAACATATTTATAGAGTTCATTTCATATGTTGGTTTTGATTTTGATATTGCCATTTTTTAGAGGAGATTACTTCTTATTGGTTTGTGAGTATGAAAACCCTTTAGACTACATTCTCCATGTTATTATATATTGGTGATTTCACACAGATATCACATATGGGTTTTGTTGTTGGTTTGATATCTGTAGTCTAGAAAATATTTGAGGATATTTGTGGCAATAAAAAGGATTTTAAAGATCACTACAATACTAAGTTTTGTTGTCAGTTTGATATTTATAGTCTAGAGTAGATTTGAGGATATTTGTGGCAACAAAAAGGATTTTAGAGCTCGTAGTGCATGTGGATCCAACCAAGATCCAAGTCATTCGAGATTGGCCAGCCCCAACCACTCTTACAGAGCTTCGCAGTTTTCTAGGTCTTGCTGATTTCTATCGCAGGTTCGTGTTGGGATTCTCTCATATCACTTGGCCCTTGAGTCAAGTCACCAAGGGAGGAGTGAAAGCAAAAAAAATTTGGTCGGGATCTCAACAAAAGGCATTCGTAGAATTGAAACATCGCCTCTACTCTACCCGAGTGCTCACATTACCAGACTTGCAACAACCATTTGAGATCGAGATAGATGCCTCTACCTATGTTATTGGGGAATTTCTTACTCCACAGGGGCATCCAATGGCATATCACAGTGAGACACTCTCCGACACAGTCCGCAAGTATCCCACTTATGACAAAGAAATGCATTCCATTGTGCAGCCTTGCCAACACTGGAAGCATTACATTTTGGGGAAGGAAATGGTCATCCACATAGACCATTGACCCCTACAGTTCATACAAACACAAGGGAAGTTGTAGAACAATCGCCATCAGAAGTGGTCCACATATCTGCAACAGTTTCATTTGAACATAAAGTATAAGAAGGGCATCACCAATAATGTTGCAGACTGCCTCAACTGACCATCGATCGTGGCGCTCACCACTGTTCTCAACTCCTGTGGGCATGAGACTTCTGATTATTCGTTTCTCTACAAGAGCGATCCAGAATTCAGCCACACATACAAGACACTCTTGGAGGGTACGCGAGTTCCAAATTTTCACCTCTAGGATGCACTACTATGTCACTTGGGACACCTTTGTGTTCCTTCAAGTGAGCATGCTAAGATGATTTGGGAAGTGCACTACAATCGAGTTGTTGGGCATTTCAGGGTCGAGAAAACAGTGGCAATATTGCAGAAGTATTTTTATTGGTCGAACCTTCGACAAGATGTCGGGAAGTACATCAGATCCTGCACTGTTTGCGCCATTGCCAAACTGACCATCAAGAAGCAAGGCCTCTATACTCCGCTACCTACCCCTAGTCAACCTTTGGAATCCATCTCCATGGATTACAAGTCGGGCCTTCCTTCTACTAAGCATGGAAACGACTGTGTTTTCGTGGTCGTCGACAGATTCTCGAAGATGGCCATTATGGCGGCTTGCAGGAAGAATATCACAGCAAAAGCCATTGCTAAACTCTTCTTTGAACGAGTGTGGGTGCACTTTGGGATCCCACAGTCTATCACCTCTGATCGAGACAACAGGCTCCTCAACACATTTTGTTCCAGCCTCTGGTCAGTGCTGGACACCATGCTCACCAAGTTCACATCTTTCCATCCCCAAACTGATGGCCAGACAGAGGTCTTCACTAGGATGAACGTACACACTATGTGCATGTAAAATTCCAAGCATCCATGCACATGGGATGAGAGCCTTCCCTGTGTCCAACACAGTTATAATCGAGCTCTCCATAGCTCAATTGGCCACAACCCCTTTCAGGTGGGCTTGGGATTCTAGCCACTATGTCCCATTGACATAGCCATGCCATTTGTGGCTACTCAGTTTGATTTAGCTCATGTCCAGTATGAAGCTGACAAAGCGAACAACTTCATTGAGCACGTTCAACACATCTGCCAACAGGTTCATGACATATTGGATAGAACTAATGATAAGTACAAGCAACGACATGATCAACATTGGGTGCCACACAACTTCCAGGTTGGCGTCAAAGTGTGGCTACATTTACAGAAGGAGCGCCTCGCTGGACCCCACCGCAAGCTTCGATATGGATCGTACACCATCGCCAAGGCTGTAGGGGCCAATGCCTTCGAGCTCAGTATTCCACCATTTCTTGGTCTACACCCAATATTCAATGTGGACCACCTTCAACCCTACTTCCCACCTCTACTGGACACCTCTGACATTGCAAAACAACTCACACCAACAAAGTTAAACCCAGACTGCATGGAACAGGCCACCACATATTGCATCATGGACATGCAAATTTAGAACAATCGTCAGCAGAAGATCCAACTGTATCAGATTGTCAAAGCTGGCTAACTTGTTCACCAAGGTAAGTGGTTCACTAGGGACCAAGTTCAACAGAAGTTTCCTCATCTCATGGAGGAACCCAACACAATGGGGACCATTGCTTCCTAAGGGAGGAGGAATAATCCAGGTGGATATTGGTGGCCACCCACCTATTCCACTTGGGGCCCCACCATTATTTCTTTCAGTTTTTCAGTTTCCTTAATTGTAGCACAGTTTACTATTTTTAGCATTTTTTCGGGTCTTGAACTTCCGGAGCCGTTTTGAGGCCCTAAACGACGTTTTTTAGGAAAATTGGGAGCAACATGGAAGTTCTTTAGATGTTACTCACATCAAAAGTTGTAGTTCTCGGATAGACATTTCTAACGAGGTATTGTGCTTGTCAAACATAGATCGTATGCCAAAGTTACGTCCCCGTGAAGTTGATGTACTAATTTACCCAAACGTGGCCCATAGTTTTGGTGCTTCATCTCCTAGGGTTAGGTTTTTGGAATTTTAGGGTTTTCCATTGTTTCTCGATAATAAATAGGCCCTTGAGCCTCATTGTAACACAGTTCAGAGGCCTGTAGCCGCCAGATCTATTCTTAGAGATAAGCTACCAGTGTCGTAGCTAGTTTTTTTCCATTCTGTCTATAAACACATTTCAGTTCTTTGATATTAATGAAATGAAGTGTTATTTTCGCTGCATCTTTGTATTTATAGTTATATGTGTATTTTGTTGCGTTCCTGCATAAATCTGAATCACACTCAAACAAGCAGGACTAACAAGACACCTGGTAGCTCCAGAGGGAAATGACAGAAAAATAATGATCTAGGTCATGAATCTATCTTTCCAAACTGAGCAATTCAGCAAACTAGGGCAAACCCTACCCTAAAATGAAAAAAGGATGATTTCTCAAAAAGACATTGAGTTAATTAAGATGAGTTCACAAATAGACTCTGAGGGTTGGTATAAGGCAGGTTGAACCTCTAGAAATTTATCCTTAGACTCTAAGAGAGAGAAAATTCATTTTTTCAAAAAATTCTGAGGGGGGTGCACAATTAGTCAATGAAAACCAATGCGCATGCGCACTGTATTAAACTGAGAACTTGCGCAAACCTGCGTTATGTTTATGAAACAAAACCGCACAGGGGAGGGAAACTTTCAAAGAAATAATCACAAGGCGTTCTAATTCATAGGATCGAAAACATCATAAACCCAACAACACTCAAACATAGTCAAACTAGAAAAATCGGAGAGCTAAACCAAAAAGAACCAAGAGAAACTAAGTTGTTCCCCAGCGGAGTCGCTAATTTGTTACCCGGATAAATCCATCTCGCGGACAAGAGGGATCTCCCTAGTATCCCAACAGATAACTAGAAACCAATAGACCTAAGAATATCTCTTTCCCTAAGCTACTAACATTCAGATTATCAAAACTAGAAAAGAGAGGATAATGCTCTTACCTTTCAACGAGATGCTTGTTGAAGACTTTGTCTTTTGTCCCGAAGAATTCCTTCAATGCTGAGAAGAAACCTACAATAAAAAACATGCAAAGAATCAAAAGCATCTGTAGTATGTAATAATCCAAATACTAGCTTAACTTAATGGTCAAGGAGATTAAGGATTGTAATTGTTTTAATGAATATGAAAACAACACAATGAGAAAAAGTATCCAAATGTATTATTCAAGAATATAAAGAGCAGTCTTACTTGACCAAGCCTTGATGTCATACAAATTCCTCCCATATGCTTTCCTAATCTTCCTCCTTGGTTTAACAAGCTTTCCAATCTAGAATGACCAACATAAGATTATCATATGTGAACCCCTTAACCCTGAAGTTTCAACTCAATTTATAGGAGAAACCAAGGAGGTTTCAGATCCACCAATAGAGGGGTGTGATCCATAAATGAGGGGATTAGGGTTCCTTGATCCAAGGGGATAAGCTCCATGATTGGAGGGATTTAGCTCTAACTGGCGTGACTCAGAGGCTTTTACTTGTAAGAATATGCAACCAACTATGCTTCTAGAAGTTACTTTTCACTTTTACTTTATTTTAAATGGGGTGTGCAGGTTTTAACGGGAAAAATAGCGCAGAAGTTCGCAGGTAAGCTTAGTAATATCTGCGCATGCGCAGGAACTGACCGCAAAAAGCACATAGGCCATATTTAAGAGTATTTAAGGGCTATTTTTCCAGTTTCCAAGACTTGGTCAAGGAATATAAATGTTTGACTTATAAGGAAGCATGAGTGTGGATATTAAGAGATCCATATTGACCGTCAAATGTCACGGTGACAAAATGACGTGTAACAGAAGGGGAAGAAAGGATCCCTAATTCCATGCTAATGCAACCTAACTAGCAATTTGCAATGGATTTCATCTTTCATGGCCACTTCACGTAGCTCCCCTCTAACATCAATTCGAGTTTGTATGATGTTTTGATGCCTCTAGTAGTCGTGACACACTAGAGAGCCCACTTTAGGTGTGACAGTGGAGGTCAAGGAGCTTTAGGATGTTCTAGAGCATGCTTTTGGGAAAAATTCTCAAGCCATAGCTTTCATGCCAACATGCCACCAAACATACAAGAGGAAATTCGTTTGGTGGAGGAAAAAATCCACCATGAACGACAAGTCACTCTTGATTATGATGTCATTGCAGCCATTACTCCTTCGGTTCCAGGTACATGTAATTCTCGTGGTTGTCATAACCATTGCTTGCATACTATTGATTTATATTGGCATGTCAAGTTGTTACTTGGAAATTGTTGAAGTTTGCAACAAGAAATAGTGAAATTGGCATTTGGAAACAACATCCTTGATCCTAGTGAAAATTAAGCACCTACACTAGGTGGGGCCCACACATGCTATTTTTAGGTGGATGTCTATTTATAGATGCATGAGAAAATTCTATTTATAGACGAGGTATATATATATATATGTATGTGCAAGTTCTATTTATAGATAGCATGTCTATTTATAGATGCATGTCGACTATTATTATCCCTTAATATTAGTTGGACAATAAACAATAAACTATTCTCAATGTGGACTTGGAAATAGTTAACTGAAGTGGAAAATCAGTTAGCTAAAGGAATTTTGAGTTAAGAGGTTGGTTGGTGGGACATGCAGGTTGACTTGAGTTGTAACAGAGTGATTCTAGTTGTAATAGAGTTGGAAGTGCAGTGGTGCATGAGTTGTGCAAGTTGTAAATCAATTCAACTTAGTTAAGTGAGTTAAATTCAATTGTGCTAGTTGTAACTGCAGATACACTAGCGAGAGATAAAGTAAATTAAATATTAATTAATTCACATATAGTGATCTCACATGCAACTGATGTTTTTACTATTAGTAGTTGCATGCATGTCAGTTCCAGTGGAGACCCAGTTGAAACAAGGTGAAAGGGAAGTGTAACTATCAGTTGTGATATTAGCATGCTACCCAGGTGTAGTTATAATACCACAGGATGCCCATGATACTTAGTAGTTGATGAAGGTTGAAATTATTTGTGATTAAGGATTGCATTCATCAAGAATTGCGTGAGCAAGGCAGTCTGTCTGGAGACAAAAAATTGGCTAAGGAACTTGCCAATTTTTGTATGACAGTGTGAGACAATCAGCTGATGTACTGAGAGCTCTTGTGAGAAGAGTTTTGTATGTAATTGTTTCATGATTCCTTATGGAATATACAATATATGATAGAGGGGTTTTGAGCAGTAAGATTTCCGTGGGAATATCTGGTGTTGTGGTTTTGATCTATTCTTCTTTGCTTTATGTGATTGGAAATTGTGTTGCTTTTAATTCTGCAAAATATTTGTAGAAGCAATTCAGTATTTAGATTGGGTGAATCCAAGATATACATACATATTGTATAATTTCTACATGGTATCAGCGTTGTGTTATAAATTTTCTACATAATTTTTTTAGTAAATAGACAACAATCCCAGACTAATCTTCTGCATATGTTAGATGAAATTTGAGACCTTATGCTTGTGGAAGGCCAACTGACTCTATTAGATATGGGTTCATAATCCAACTCTTTGGTTCCTGCACAGTACAAGGTTGAGGAACAACCAATTAACCCGTATACTTTTCTATCCTCATGATACTCTATTCCACGCAATGCTCTCTTACTTTGGTTTCTCTAGCCAACCCTCGAGGCTATAGTTATGCTTTCCTTTATTTCTATGCTTAGTTTAATTTTCTTATTATATCCTAGACTTCGCAGTTCAATAAGGTTGCTATTTTGCTCTCTTATTGTTGGTATCCCCTTGAGTGGGGCAACAACTGGATTTGGTCATTATTTTTCATGGACTCTCCTCTAAATTTGCAAATGCCTGAGTCTATACTTTACTACCTCTGATATGGTTTCCAAGGTGGCAGGCCAAAGACAATAATTTTTCCAAACTGATGTAAATCTTTTATATTATAATAAAAAGACAACTTACAAAAAAAACCATATATTATCATGGTTTTAATAAAATAAGAATATTTGTATATATAGAGATGTGAAATTTAATAAATATAAATTATATTATTAAGAACTACTATAGATCCATATTAACATCATATGCACCAAGTGTCGAGAAGAATCAAATATCTCTATGTGCAAATATTTTCTTAAGTTTTGCACTCAAAAAAAAGTTTGCATCTCTAGAGATTTGATCCCTTCAACCCTTGGTAGATCCGAAGTTAACATAAATTTATGTTGATAAATAAATTATAAATTGAAAATTAAAAATAGATTTATGTTCAAAAAAATTATAAAATTGAGATGAATTAATATAAAAAAATATTATGGAGTTAAAATAGATTTACATCATAAAACAAATTTATGTCATTTTTCTGGTCAACTCAATAAAAAATAATTATACATCATACAAATTAACACATCATCATAAATATTTTAAGAATATATATATATTTTTTTATTTTTATAACTTTATATAAATATTCATGTTAAAATTTAGAATATTTTATTTATAGTTTATATTAAAATAATTTTTTAAATACCATATATTAACTATATATTTAAGATTTTCCATAAGTCTTTTTCATAAAAACTTGCTTTATCTAAACATGTATTCAACTTTATTTATTTATATATAAACTTGCTTCAATTTAGAAGATGGTATGAATCTTAACTTTCATTTGGACCTCACAGCAGATGTCTCTTAAAGCCTTTGGAATATGAAGTGAGAGGCGAAGATTGATGAGGGCGTTATATTTCAAAATTTCGTTATCCCGCTTTTAATTTGAAAACATGGCGTGCTATGGCGTGGATTAACATCATCATGCATGATAGCATATGGGTATCATCATTGTATGTACCATGATGAAAACAAAAAAAAGACACCAAACTTTTCATCAAACACATTTCCGTTGTAGTCTAGTTGGTTAGGATACTCGGCTCTCACCCGAGAGACCCGGGTTCAAGTCCCGGCAACGGAAAGACCATTCTGATTTTTGGCGGAAATTGAAATTCTAAAATATATTAGAATTTTCATTAGATTTCTGCGTATTGAAATCTATCAGAATATGCGGAAGTTATTTGGATTTATGATAAGACTCGGGTTCAAGTCCCGCCAGCGGAAGTTATTTGGATTTATGATAAGACCCGGGCTCAAGTCCCGCCAACGCAAGTTATTTGGTTTTCTGATAAGACCCGGGCTCAAGTCCCGCCAACGCAAGCTATTATAGCGATGGCAGTTTTTTGTCGGAATCCGGGCAACTAAAATTCAAGAAATCAGGTAGTTAGAGTATTTGGAATCCATTTCCATCAGCATTATCAAAAACCCTTTAATTACCTAAAATTCTAAAGTTTAACAACTGTAAACAAGATTTTGATAGAATCTTTGCCAGATTTTTTAAAAATCTTTGCCGGATTTTGCGCCAAAACGTTGCCTGGAAAGACTACGGCGTTTTCTGATAAGACCCGGGCTCAAGTCCCGCCAACGGAAGTTATTTGGTTTTCTGATAAGACGCGGGTTGAAACCCGCCAATGAAAATCAATGCGTTTTGCGTATTGGAACTATGAGGCTGAAAACCGAAACGAAGGATATAGATGACCTTCAACTGGTCCACAAACGCACCCCGACTCTTTCGTTTCATCTCTCAAAGACAAAATGGTATCAGAATTTTGGAACTAGCGAAATAACATAAAAGAAATTTCAAATTTTCTAACCCATGACCTATGCTCCCAGCATTTTTAATCTAACAAAATCACACAACAAATCGACCACGGGGGAGTCGAACCCCCGACCTATGTTCCCAGCGTTTTTGAATCTAACAAAATCAGACAACAAATCGACCACAATATATTTCTACTCGAAGACAAAAATTCTCTTGTCATTTTTGAATCCAACAAAATCACATAAAACAATTTTTTTCTAACCAACAACCAATGTTCCCAGCATTTTCGAACATAGCAAGGTATCACAACAAATCGACCACAGTGGGAGTCGAACCCACGACCTTTTGATCCGAAGTCAAACGCGCTAATCCACTGCGCTATGCGGCCCAGGTTGCAATGATTCCAGTGGATTCCTGTGGAGACTGAGTGTGTTAGATTGAGGAGATGGCAAACTACATGATACATCATAGCACCCTTTCTTTCTCTCAGGATTTTCCGAGTGAAAGTGCTATTAAGAAATTGCGTCTGCAGCCTGCAATTGTATTTTATTTATTTTGCCGTTCAAGTGCATGTATTCAACTCGAGAAAGCAATATAGTTAGTTCGAATCGCTTTATTATGCCAACACAGAGACATCAGCAACCAATGTAGACTGGCATTTGTCTCTAAGGGTTTAAAGGTATATTGAAGGATTGGGTTTAAAGTTATATTGAAGGATTGCACTTTGTGTTAATTTTCGTGCAAATTAAAGGACTCAATTTGTTTTGATTTCAGATCAATAGTGATTTGTGGGCACAAACAAGCTCGCTGTTTAAACCAAATGATGTTTTTGTAGTTGACCTCACCGTGTGTGCTTTGACTGAGATCAACGGTTGACATTTACTGCCAAACAGAAAGTTGATTTGTGGGCACAAACAAGCTCGCTGTTTAATCCAAATGATACTTTTGTAGTTGACCTCACTGTGTGTGCTTTGACTGAAATCAACTGTTGACATTTACTGCCAAACAAAAAGTTGAGCTGTACTCAAAATCCCGTGATGCAAGTGAAACAATTCGAATTGGGTAAACTACGAAATTCAAATTCACTGATTCACTACAGTAAACATTGTCCCGACTTAATTCCACAATAAAACACCTTCAGTGTAATAATGCTGTAGAGCCATTAATGCATATACTACCTTGCTATTAATGCCATAGGGTTATTGGATTTTGTATTTGTTTAAATCCAATAAATTGCATATTCTGCCCTGTAGCGTTATATCATCAACGTTAAAGGATAGCGTCAATGATCTGGAATGACGTTGATGTCTAAATCGACAATGCATCGTCACAATTATGAGAAAGGCTGACTGTATATTTACTTGCAATCTGAAAACCAAAGGCAAACGAGCCATTTAGTCTCGAGAATATGGCAGTTTCTGTTTGTCATTGAACGATGGAAATATATAATACCTTTCACAATGAAATATTATATTTTTACAAATGGAGCATTATGTTTTCCTTACCCCATTTTTAATTGTTAAATTTTATATTTTGTTTTTAATTTTAATTTAATTTAATTTAATTGTGAAGATATTTATTTATTGAAAATGTGATTATATTTAATTAAAAGTTTGTCTTTATTTATTGAATGTCTAGATATATTTGGAAACTCAAGTATCACTAAAGTAAATTTATAATTATTATTAAATTATTTTAAAAATTAATAATAAGTTAATTTACATTTCCATAGTCATAAATATAATGTTAAATTTTTTTGGAAAACTGTAGATTTCAGTGAGTCGTGTTTTTAATGAACATTTCACTCATCTCCAAGGGCACTAAGCTAAAACATAAGATGAGAAGAGTGCTAGACCAAGATTTTAAAGAGAGCGAAAAATTCGCTGTTAGAATTATGGGTTAAGAGCATTAATTGACTCAATTAATGCTCTTAGTCCATCATTCTAATGCCTATTTTTTCGCTCCCTTTAAAATCTTGGTTTAGCACTCTTCTCATCTTATGCTTTAGCTTCCTGCCCTTGAAGATGGGTGAAGTGTTCACTCAAAACGTAGGGCTCACTCAGCAATCTACATGGTTCTCCAAAAGTTCTCAACATTAAGCTAATTTACATTTATAAATAATCTAATAATTATTTCATTAATAACTCATAATTAAATTATAATAATTGATACTAAATTATTATGAATTATGAATATAGATTAGTAAATTAATTTATCATTATTATTTAAATAACATGTTATTTAAAATAATTTATTAATAGTGTAATAAACAATTTTTTATTCTTATTATTTATATTTTTTATTTATTGATTATAAGTAGGAATTTATAAATTAATTCATTATTATGTTTGAGTATGTTTAATCGCAGACAATATGTATTTTTTTTCTAATACGTATTTTTTCAAGAACCATCTTGGGTAAAGGAGAAAGGAAAGAGAACTATATAAGCTAAAACAAATCCTTATTTGAAGAGACATCCTTTATTTAAAAAAACAATCTCATTCACTAATTTTATATCTAATTTCACTATCACCTTACTATATTATTATTATTACTCTAATAGAAAAACCCCAAGTCAATAATATTTCTTAAAACATATATTTAAATCAAAATTTAATTAAACACCACTTTAATATTTTAAATCAATTATAAGCATTTTTTCTTTTTGTAATATCCGACTTTAATTTCTATTGATATCAAAAACACAAAATTTACAATTGGTTTGTATTGTAGCATATCGTTGACTTTATTAACCAAAAAAAATCCATATCCACATATAACCAAGAGCAGCAAAGGCCCCCATATCAACAAAACCAAGACTATTGTCCAACAGAAGTAACGACCACGATAACCATGAAAATAACTTACATATTACTGAACTGGAAGACAAATATAACAAAGAAAGAACTAGAAAACATAACAACCTAACAAAAAAACGGATAGTGTAATAACAACGGGAGAAAATCATTCATCAGGGATGATCACTAAATTATATAGAGACGAATTTCCACTCACCATATTGACTGGTGTGGCATGAATGATCACTTCACCATTTTGAGGTGCTATGGAGTCTGTTCCTGAGTCTTAGTTAATGTAGTGCTCAATTTTTTTTAGCCGGACCACGATGTCATCTAGATTGTATTGAATATCCTGCATTATACGCTTGAGATCCTCCTGACCCACAAACAACTTATAATTATCAACCTGCTTATCCCGCAACACCATATGAAGAAGAGATGTCTTCAGTGTATGAGAGAATATTGAATGCAATAAGTATAACCGACACTTTCTCCATTTTCCTGGGTTTGGTACCCACTCTGTTTTTCATTCACAAACCTGAGAATCTCAATGATATTGTTTTTCACTGAATTCTCTTGCCTCCAGGGATCGTATTTCCTGTCGAACATCTAGGGGCACAACATTATAAAGATTTTACAATGAATCCCAACCAAAGAGATGACATTGTCTAAAGGAGAATGTTGGAGATGTTCCTCCTCTTCTGCTAATGAGTCATTGTCGCAGTGTCATTGAACATAAGAACCTGCAGTAAAATTTGACCAACAAGACTTCAGACAACCCACATGGAAATTACATAGGACAATAGGGTCAGGCTGTCGAGAAAAAAACCCTCGATTCCCCATATACCAGACACAACTAGTGAGGAGAAAGAGGTAGTGTAAACATCATACCTATAACCATGGATATTCTAATCAGGAAGGACTCGAGGCCAGGTACAACTTAGAACCATAAAAAATTTCCCCTCTTGACACGGAATATCCACCAATTGCTCAAATTTAAACTTGACAATATTAAAACCAAATCGAAAATGAACCACTATACCAAACATTGACAACTAAGACTAGATAGTTGAAAGATAACCTTGCAAGTTTAAGTGATTGTAAATTGGCCAATGGAAGTACCACCACAAACTCGAAAGAAAAACTAGAGGATGAGATATGCATAAAGCACACAAAATACATTTGCTGGCCTCCCGTAGCCCCAAAACCCTAACTATGACAACAATAGAGTGGAGAAAAAATAAAGGAGACCAACCAAAATAATCGCCACCCTTAACTAGACCCCTCAACACAAGAGGAACTAGGAAATATTGCAGTATAACACAGCTACACAACTCAAAATGGCATCAGCTGCAATTAAAATACCTAGACTGACTACATGAGCACCCCATACTTGAATATATTGTGAAGTACCTTCTCAAATCTGGATAGAGCGATCAATTACCAAGAAAATGAAATTAAGAACGTGTGGCTCCGTAAAATCCTTGACCATAAAAACATCATCCGCTCGCACATTTTCGGAAGGAATGTGGATAGTATATTGCCACCTTAAATACAATGGCACTCTTCGAAACTCTTCCAGAATGATGAAACCTATGTATGACTGAACCACAATCACAAAAGATAAATATTGGATATTTACCAGCAATCCTGGTCCATAGACAGGTTCAATAGCATACCCCGCAAGTGTTAGAAATGTTTGGCACCACCATGTAGATGCTAGTTCTCTCTGCCACCCTACGTTCTCAATAGGATATGTATATAACGAAGCCATTGGAACGATGTTAAAACATGAAACATAATATAACCCATGACATTCCTTCATAATGCGCCAAATTGTTAACCCCGTCCCATGCTTTTCTGGTCCAAAATCACCCATAATTTGTGTATCATAAATGTCAATCGATCTTTTGTCAGGGAAAATCCTCCCTTTCTCCAATCTCCCACAGGTTTTCTTGTTAATGGAAGCTTCGAAAACCTCAACTCTCTGTTCAAATATGTTTGCAAACACCAATTATGTGTACCATAATATTGTGGAGTAAATGCCCCACATGAAATAACATACGACACCCATTCTAAATGTCATTTTCATCCTCCACATATTGGGAGTCTTGTGCCAAGTGGGTGGCTAGGAACACTCCCCCATAGTCTCCCCCACCTTAGCCAACATAACGCCTCACATGCAACTTATTTCATTTGCGTCGCCCATCCACCAAAAAACCACCATTTCCATGTCGGCGATGGTTTACCTTCATTTGAACACCCCCATTGAGGGTCAACTTGTCAACTCTTTGCCTATCCTGTGCTACCTATTGTTGTAGTGTGGGAATGGTATCATGCCACATTCATACACCCCATTCTTCCTCCAGAGTTACCTTAGTTCCACTACTTTCCCATTTTTCTAAAGTACCTTATACCTGATTAGCTTCCCTCTTCGTGTGAACAAGGAAAAAAAATCGAAAAACTGTAGAAGCTCCCTAATGTTGTTTGTTAGCTCTTGCAAATGTTAGCTAGAGATTGCATTTTCAGGCGGGTGACCCAGCAAAAGCATGTGCACCATGTTAATGACGATTTTAGAATCCCCATGAATTCGTAGAAGGTGGAAGCCTGTTATTACTGCAAGTTGGAGCCCTTTTTCCAACACCCAGAACTCCACAACATTATTTTTGGTTTCCCCACATTTAAATGCATAAACATATAATGGTTTTAATTTATCGTCTCTCAATATCGCTCCAATACCCGTGTCTGCAAGGATTCCACGTGAGGCTCCATCAAAACTCAACATATTGAAAGATGGAGGGGGTGTTGGAGTAAACATCTAGAATTCTTCCTTTCAATGTGATTTTTCTGAGTGGAAAAACCCGTAATCGCCTAGAGATGTAGTCTTTGCAGAATAAGTGACAATTCATCAACGATTTTCCTTGCATTTTCATCCAATGGATTCAATACCAAAGTTTCCCACAAATTTGATATTATTCATTCTTGTAATATATATGACGGTCGAATTCTCCCTCCAAACACCTTCATATTCCTTTCCATCCAATTCCAGAAAGAGAAAGATATACATAGACAACACACTTACATTACCCATGGATGTTTATCTCACTAAACCAATCTAATAACCAAGTCTTGACATCCACCACCTTTAATGATTTTCAACTAAATAATACATAGGCATATTTCCAGATTTCCTGCGAATAGGCACAATATATGAGTAGGTGAGTTAAATTCTCTTCTTCTTCTAAACAAAAAGGGCACCTTGATAGACCTCAAAATCCCTTCCTTTGCAGTCGATCCCATGTTAACACCCGACCCCATGCTATCAACCACCAGAAAAGTTGACACTTTTGGTCACCCTCTTAAATCCCATAACTCCTTCCATAATTTACATTCCTCCTTATTATTTTCTAGAGATATTAAGTATGCTTATTTTAAAGAGAATGTGTCATATTGACATTTTCCCTAGTGCAAAATATCTCCTTTATTTGAGTTTCATATCCTAATTCCTTAAAGATAGCGTTGTAGCTCAGCCCAAAGTAAGATCATATTGGGATTTCCCTGGTATTTTTGTGTTATCCACTACCGCCAACCATGGGGAGAGGGGTTCATGCTCCAAAATCCAAATAATTTATAATGACTTGAAGATTGGTTCCATTCTTTTAACTCACAAAAATTTCTATTATCCGCTAGAGGAGGGTTTTGTTGTCATGAATCTTCCCAAAACAAGCTCGACTTACCATCACACATTTCCCATAATGCGAGTTTTTTAACCTTTAGTCTTTCCTCATAGGCCTAGTTCCATTTGCTAGAACCTTTGGTTGAGACGTCCATATTCATCCTTTCCACCTGAGAATTGATCGACACATAGTTCCTACTCCACACCCTCTTCCAAATTTGGGAACCACCTTACACCCATGACCACCACAACTTCATTGCATAATATTTACTAACAAAATAGGGATCCCTTAGTCCCAAACCTTTGTGTGACTTTGGTAGTATTAGTATGTCCCAACCTATCAGAACCCCTTTATTTGTTGTAACTGAACCCTTCCAAAGGAAATACAACCAAAGCATTCTAAGATACTGACAAGCATTTCTTGGGATGGGAATGAGTGATAATTGATAATTTGGAAGTGCCTGGAGAACAAATTTTGTCAAGACAATGCTGCTTGGGAAATTGAGGGTTCAAAACACCCAATTTGTCATCCGACAACATGTTTTCTCCACTAACCTTTCCCATGTGGAAGCCTTTTGGTAGTTCCCAACTAGCGAAATCCCTAGATACTTTGTTGGTAGTGAACCTCGAGTATAGCCTAAAGTGTGACAAAGTGTTTTATGTATTTGTTATTTGTAGTTGAAAAAGACCATCTTTGTTTTCTCTTTATTCACCACCATTTCAGAGGTGAGCATAAATTTTTTAAGGAGATTCTCCATCCTAACAACCTCTTGCCTGATAAGGAGACCAAACAATATAATATCATCCACGAACTGTAGATGTGTAATATGAAAATCCTTCCCTTACAGACGTAGACCATATATTTAATTCGACTCGTCAGCTTCTCGAAACATTCTTCTGAGACCTTCCGTGGCAAAGATATAGAGAAAAGGTAACAAAGGGTCACCTTGTCTAATGCCTCTTGAGGGATGAATAGTTTGAGAAGGTGATATGTGATCTGAAATTGAGAAAAATGATGTGGAAATACGGGAACCAATTCATTCCAGCCAGGGCTTAGCAAAGTCAAACGACTGTAAAAATTTGAAAATAAAATACCAACTAATTCTTTCATTAGCTTTAGACAAGTCCAATTTTACAAACATACTTGGACGTTTGGTCCACTTGAGTGAGTGTATGATTTCCTTCATTACTATAATTCCATCCGTAATTTTCCTTCCCTATAAAAATATTGTTTGTTTAGTGGAAATCAAATCAAGGAGCAAAGGTTTCAATCTATTCAAAATCACAGAAGTTATAATATTATAAACTACATTATGTAACACGATTGGTTTGTAGTCATCCAAACTCTCAGTTTTCCCCTGTTTTGTTATTGACAAAATAAACATTGCATTTAATGCGGGAAGGATGTCTCACATTCATCTTGTTTCTTCAACCACCTCATAAACATCTTTAGCGAGGAAATTCATCCATTCCTGGTAAAAATTTGTAGTGAATCCATTCAGACACAATGCCTTATTTCTTGGCATACTTTTGACCACTGCCTCTACTTCCATGAAAGAGATTTCTTGCATTAGTGCGTTATTTCACTCCTCTCTGATTAATTTAGGGATTTTGTTAATAATTATAAACGTTGGGCTTCCAACTGATGGTTTTGTTCTACTTTCATCCTAGATATCAACAAAGTAATTTACCAACTCTCCTTCCATATATGTGCATTTCTTCCCTATGACACACTTTATGACACAAAGTAAAACTGTTAAAGTAAATAAAAAAAAAGCTAATTAATAAATAAAATATATATGAAAACTTTTTAAATATAATATACAAAAGTTGTGCATATATGGAAGCTACGCATATATGAAAGATACACACATACAAAAAGTACACATATATCATATACGAAAGATATGCATATACATAAGATACGTGCATATACATAAGATACACATATACAAAAGTTGTGCATATATACGAAAGATATGCATATACACATATATGCATATATGCACAATTTTTGTATATGCATATCTTTCGTATATGTGCAACTTCTGTATATGCGCATATCTTCCGTATATGCACAACTTTCATATAGAAGTTGTATGACTTCTGTATATGCACATGTTTTTTTTTGTATATGTACAACTTCCGTATATGCACTTCTTCCATATATGAACATATTTCCATATATGTGGATATTAAGAAGTTGCACATATACAATAGATGCACATATACAAAAGTTGCACATATACAAAATATATGCACATATATGAAATATATTTGCATATACATAAGCTGTGTATATATGAAAGATATGCGCATATATAGAAATTATACATATATATAATATATGTGCATATACGAAAGATACACATATACACATATACAAATGCACAATTTCTATACATGCACACATCTTTTATATACGTGCATCTTCTGTATATGTGCATATTTTGTGTATATGTGCATCTTCCGTATAGAAGTTGTGTGACTCCCGTATATGCACAACTTCTGTATATGTGCATATAAATAATTTGCACATATACAATGATACACATATACAAAAGATATGTGCATATACGTAAGTTGCAAATATATGAAATATATGCACATATATGGAAGCTGCACATATACGGAAGATATGTGCATATACGAAAGATGCACATATATGAAAGATATGCACATATGCGCATAAATGCACAACTTTTCATATGCACACTTCTTCTATACATGAAGACATCTTCTGTATATGTGCATCTTTCGTATATGTGCATATCATTGGTATATGTATATCTTCCATATATGCGCAGCTTCCGTATATGCACATATATTTCGTATATGTGCAACTTCTGTATATATGAATCTATTGTATATGCACAACTTCTGTATATATGCATCTATTGTATATGCACAACTTTTGTGTATGACCATCTGACTAGAATATCAAGTTTTTAAAAAAATTGAAAATCTTAGGAAAATAATTAACTTATTTAGAAATTCATGGACGAGGAAAAAGTTAATGTTAAGAGTTTTCACAATGTCACTAGACTAGAGGTTTGGCAGGTTTTTGGAATTTTCCATGAAATTTAAGGCAATCTCCTTATTTGCTCAAAATATTAATGGAATTGAAAATGAGGCCCTCTTTAAGAAAGTTACAAAGGAGGAGCTACTACTGATATTGGAACGTTTTCAAAAGAACAAGATCCCATGGCCAGATGACTAGTCTAAGGAGTTTTATCCATATTTTTTCTACTTACTTAGAAATTATATTAAGGGAAAATTAGGGAAAATTAGATATGAAAGAGGTGTTGCAAGGCCAACCTTGGTCTCAAGTTCATTTGCAATATTCTAGAAAAAAAAATCCATGGTTGTCGATAAGATATCAACCTTGTGGAATCTATTAAGTATAGCAACTTGGAACAGTTATATTCAGTCTCCAATTAATGCCTTATCTTTGCATTCTCTATTTACAATTAGGAAATAATACACCAATTACATCATTACGAATTCGAAAACCAACTTTATCTCACCGAGTTCCTGCAATATTTTACCCATTTTAGCTCACCTCTGGAATGGTGGTGAATAAAGAGGAAACATAGATATTATTTTTTAACTTCTCGGAATAGATACAAAAATACTTTGTCACACTTTGGGCTATAATTGCGGTGCGCTACCAAAAAAGTATTTGGGGATGAATGCTGCAGTTAGGGACCTTTTTATCCCTTTATATGCATGCGGCCAAGGGAATGTTCAAAAATGCCTTGGTCCCTAGGATATCAGTTTGATGTATCATCTATTCAAGCTCGCCAAGACTCATCAGTTAGAAGCTTCTGTAACTTCTCGTTATCCTAAGCATCCACATACATCCTCCCAAGACCTCTCTTTTACCTGTTTATACTGGACCATTTGAGAGGGTCAGACTAGTTTGGAGAGCCATACTAGTTTTGGAGAAATGATATATTGATCCCATGCTGCCATTTTGCCGCTAGAGAAAGCTTGTGAGGTCTTGGTCATATGTGTGTGCTCTTCATGCTCATATTAGATGTCGTGGGGAAAATATGCCGGATCACCGAGAGGAAGCGTGGAAGTGAAGGTATAAGCATTGTATCATTTTATATGATTAATGAATATTTGTGTTCTCTTCCTTACATTATTGTGTTTTTAGCAGATCTTGTAATAAATTTGTATTTTTTTTAATCTAATGATCTTGCGAGGAAGATCACTTGTCATTCTTGAGTGTTTGTGGTTGTGTGTAGGTGTTGAGAATGAGTGCTGATGAAGCAGATCACTTGAGTGGAGCACGAGGATTCTACTACGAATTCAAGATCCTTCCCCAACTTGCGAGTAGTAAAGGTTCCATTTATCTTCCTCATAGTATAAAATTGGTTACATTTTGCTTGTATGATCATACGGGATTGGGATCCCTTTTTGTCACATTAGTATTCTCTTTTTGTCTGGTGATCTAATTGAACACTAGATCTTGGAGCAATAGCTCCTTGAAAATTTTGATGCAACACGAGCCTTTAGGTTTGGGTCCACCTTAGGTGCTCAATACCCCTCATTGTACCCTTATTTTTCATGTATTGGTTCAATTAGTCATTGATGTAATTTCATTTATGAGCATTGTGTTTTTGGAGGGTTAACGAATTAGCTTGCTTGCAAGTGAATCATGTTTTGGTAGACCTAGAAATAGTTATTATATGCAATTGAAATTATTTTTTATGCATAAATTTACCTTAGTTATTGTTCTTCATTTGTTATTAATTCATTGTTGTATGTTATTCCACAAAATTTATTCTTTTTGCAGAGCTACAAGAAACCCTACCATTTCTCATTTGCTAAATAAACTTGTCCATCAGAGGCATATATACATGGAAATGATTTTTTGACTACCCTTCAGCCTTCCCTTAGCTCAAATTTCCTCCAAATCACATCTATAGTGCATTTTTCTATTCATTGGATTTTTTCCTATAGCAAAACAAGGAATCTTGTAGCAACTTGTATTTTGCATCAAAAATTCATTTCATACACGATGTGCAAGTAAATATTTTGTATATGCACAACTTCTGTATATGTGTATATCTTTTGTATATGTAGATATCTTCCATATATGTGAAATTTCTGTGAATACGCAAATTTCATATTCACAACTTCCATATATGCATATATGGAAGTTGCACATATACAGAAGTTGCACATATATGGAAGATATGTGATACAAAATATGCACATATATAGAAGTTCTGTGACTTCCTATATCCACATCTTTCATATATCGACATATATTTTGTATATGTGCATATCTTCTGTATATGAGCATATCTTCCATATATGCACAACTTATGTATATAAGCATATCTTTTGTATGTGCACAACTTTCATATATGCACAACTTACGTATACGACTATATTTTCTATATATGCACAAATTTCATATATGCACATATCTTTTGCATATGCACAACTTCCATGTATGCGTATATTTTTCATATATGCACATATCTTCTGTGTGTGCACAACTTCTCTATATGTATATATACAAAAGTTTCACACATACAGAAAATATGCGTAATTACGGTTTTTGCACATATAAATAGTATATGCGATACATAAGATGCACATATATAAAAGTTTTGTGACTTGTGTATATGCACAACTTTTGTATATGTGCATTTCTTCTGTATATGCACAAATTTTTTATATGCACATATCATCTGTATATGTGCATATATGGAAGCTGCGCATATACAAAAGATACGCATATATACAGAAGTTGCACATTTATATACAAAATTTGTGCATATATGGAGGTTGTTGTATATGCATATTACAAAATTTGTGCACTACTTTTGTATATGAGAAACTTTCATATATGTGCATACATGGAAGTTGCATATATATAGAAGATATGTGCATATACAGAAGTCGTGCATGTACAAAATATATGCGCATATACATAAGTTGTGCATATATGGAAGATATGCGTATATACGGAAGCTGTGCACAACTTCAACCTCTGTATATATGTAGCATCTCTATATTGACAACTTTGGTATATGTACATATCTTCCATATATGCATAAGTTATGTATATGCACATATACCAAATTTGTGCATATATGGAAGATATGCGTTTATATGGACGCTGCACATATATGGAAGATACGTGATATATAATACGTGCATATATAGAAGATGCATGACTTTCATATATGCGCATCTTTCATATATACACATGTCTTACACATATGCACATATGTTTTGTATAGGCGCAAATCTGAAAGTTGTACATATATAGTAGATGCGCATATATGGAAGATATGCGCATATACAAAAGTTACACATATACAAAATACATGCACATATATGGAAATTTCACATATACGTAAGTTATGCATATACGAAAAATATGTGCATTTTCCATATATGTGAAACTTCCCTATATGTGCATCTACCATATATGAAAAACTTCCATATATGTGCATATACAGAAGTTGTGAAAAACTTCAAACTTCATATATACACAACATCCATGTATGCTTAACTTCCATATATGTGCATATACAAAAGTTGCGTATATACGAAAGTTGTGCATATACATAAGATATGCAACATAGAATATGTGCATATATAGAAGTTGTGTGAATTCAATATATGCACAGTTTTCATATAATAAGGGTAGCTTCCATATAAGTGCATATATTTCGTATATTTGCATATCTTTTGTATATGCACATCTTCTGTTTCTAAAGACTGTAAAGAATTATCATCAAGAACTATTTAAGCACTGAATTCCATGGGTAGACATTGACTATTAGGTTTGCTAGGAAGAATTGTGTTATGTTGCAAGCTAGGCATGTGAAATCAGGTGGATTTGGCACAAATAATATTAGAGGAAGACTTGAGCACTTAAACAACATGAATTATCATGAAGTGACTATGAACAACTGATAATGAACAATCACAAGATACTAAGGAGGCTCCAAATTTTGGATGTAAGAAAAATTTTGGAGGGTGTTTGTCGCAATGATAAGTAGAAGGAGAATTTTTTGTTTCCATTCAAAATAATTTAATGATGCGAGGATCACTAATGGGGGCTTATCCATTCTCTACAAGTGCTACAATCCTTTGTCTTATGCATAGAAAAATATGTGCTTCTTCTTACGAGTTTATCTTGTGCTCCAATACCATATAAAACTATTGGGTAACCTGCACATAAAAACTAAGTTGCAAATAAGAAACAATAACTGAAAGCTTGAGACTAAAGAGAACGAATGAATTTGGATTGTTTTAAAGATGAATTAATTACACATAAATCTTATTCTTCGCGAGAGAGTTAATGCACACTAAGTTTTCCTACAAGTACATGCACATAGGTAATCACTAATAAAAAATTCCCTCAGTATCAGTTAACGTGTCATGAAATGGAGTTAGTACTCAATTAACTAGTAATAAACAAGCCCCTGGTGATCGGGTGTAAGAGGGAGTTGGCCTCTGAATTCGAGATGAAGGACCTTGGACTCATGCACTACTTCCTAGGCCTTGAGGTGTGGCAAAGGCCCGACAAGATTTTCTTCTCACATGGAAAACATATCGTGAAGTTGTTGGAGAGGTTTGGAATTTCATAATGCAAGTCCTTAGGTACACCGATGAAAATTAATTTCAGGAAGTGATGTGGAGAACCTGTAGGAACAGATTTAGCGAATCCACCCGAGTATAGACAATTAATTGGGGCTTTAATGTTCTTAGTGAACACCCATCCAGATATATGCTATGTAGTCAACACTTTGAGTCAATTCACGACGGAGCCTCTTCACACACATTGGGTTGGTACCAAACATATTCTGAGATATTTGCATGGGACGATCACCCTTGGTTTGAGGTAAAATACTAAAGACATGAAACTTCATGGATATACCGATGTTGACGGGGCAAGAAACGTTGTTGACAAGAAGATAACTTAAAGTTTTTGTTTTAGCCTTGGATCTACCTTGATATCTTGGATGAGAAGGAAACACAAGTTTTTAGCTTTGAGTAACGTTGAGGCAGAGTACCACATAACTTTGAGTAATGAATGGCTAGCTACAAAGCTGTTTGGCAGAGAAATAACTTGGGAGAGTTGTTTGAGCAGGTCTTGGAAATTATTAGGATATATTGCGAAAACAAGAGTGGGATATGATTGGAATAAAATCTCATATTTCATGACAAGTCCAAGCACATAGAGATTAGACATCATTACATTCAAGACATAGTGCAAAGAGGAGTTTTTATACTCCATCACATATCGACATATGATCAAATAGAATATATTCTCACCAAATATCTTCTGCAAGGGAAGTTATTAGTCTTCAGAGAGCAACTTGGATTGATGAATGTGACCCCTCCTGCTAAGGGGCTTCGCTGATCGAGAAAACCGAGCATAGCTCTTCCCCCCTTGGTTGAGCTCCCAAGGTGGGAATGGAGCATTGAGGTCTTCTGGGGTTGAGGGAACTCTAGAAAATAGGCGTTCACTATCCCTACTCTTGTAGTAGGTTGGGTATCTCCCCTATTGTCACCCATAGGGTGTGCGTGATCCTTGTATCTTTTGACAAAGTCAGGTATCTACCTCTATCTTGGTCTAGTAGAGTATACCCCAGTTGGCATCACACCCACAAGTCGAGATTGTTAGCATTGTCCCTCCCTATGTGTCCAATGGGTTGAGGAGGCTTGGGGGAGTGCGTGTTCCTTACCTTTGGTAAGTCAGGTATCTCAAATAGTTCAGGAGCGTGGAGCGTTTAGGGGGTTGTTTAGGGGGATATTTCCACTTCTCATCAGAACGACATGTATTCTTATTATAAGATGGTAAAGCTGAGAGAGTATGGAAATACTCAATTTTATGAAACATGGGAAAATCTCAACACTAAGGAGATCATCAAATCTTGGTAGATTTCATTAGTGATTGAGTGTAGTGTATCCGATAAGAAATTTAAGAAAGGTTTATTAGTATCTCATAGTAATGTGTTACAGACTGCATGGACGGAGAAATGTTGAAGTCTTTGAGGAAAATTGGATCTTCCTACTCAGCCTGGTTGTCACAAGGGAAAGAGTTTTCAATTGGGTAGATTCCCTTTCTTATGAACTACAATGTCATGTACGATAAGCCAAAGAAGCCTTGCAGGTAAAGCAAGCACCTGAATTTTACATGTTCTCTTATATGCTATATGGGATCTACACTCATTATGCATTCACTAATATGGAATGGAACTAAACCCCACAAGATAAGTTATCTTTCTGTCTGCAATGTAGATTATTATCAAAGACTAGTATTCGAGGAGTTTATGACCAACTGATAGAGCATTTTTTTGTAACACTTTACCATATGATCTATGAGATTGATCTTCCTTAAATGGCCGATCAAGTGAAGGAGGAACTATATGATATTGCAGATTGGTTTGCCTCACCACATGGCACATACACTAGATGTTTTTGGTGCCATACAACTCCTCGTGTTATGCCAAGGTATGTGACCATCAAGGTGGTCTTGCAAGAATTAGTCTACCAGATGAACAACGTATTGTCTGCATAACTACATAGAAGGAAAAAGGCTCCTTGGCCCACTCTCCCTCTGCAGATTGGACTCTATGAGTTGAAGAGCCTTAAGGTGGATGACTATGAAATTGAAGAACTCAATCGCCTTCATTTTGGAACTAGGAGTTTTCATAGATATGATCCTAGAAAGGTGTGCAACAACATTGTGACATAATACAATACACCTAGACATATGTACCAATGACTACTTAAGAGGATGAAAATATTAAGAATTGGTACAATGCATTGAGAAAGAAATGCCTAGGAGATGAGGCAAGTCCCTCCCAGGTTCCATAGGTTCCAAATCAGGGAAAATTTTAGGGGCTAATATTCGCAGATGGGCTAATTTTCTATGTTTTTTCCAAAAAAAATATTCACCAATTTCCATTTTTTTGAAAATTGATTCACCCACATTTTATAGTATAAAATTATTTTACCCTAAAAATCACCAAAGTATATACTAATATAAAATCATTATAAACCTAAATATTTTACAAAAATATCATAAAAAAATTACAATTTACATATTGGGGATGAGTAAGATTCGTCAACGTTTCTAAACTTTAAAATAAAATTCCATCCTTAAAATTTTCCATTTTCCAAATATACAGAAGGAGCAGGTACAACAAGCAAAAACTTCTCAAGAAAACACTGCAACACCCAGGAAGAGGATAAAAAATAATCCAGTTGAGGAAAACAAAAAAATGTTTAAAGATGATTTGTTGTGCAAAGGTGTCATTGAGGCAGAGCAACAAAGGAAACAAAGGGAGGAGGAGAAGAGACGTTTAGAGGCAAAGAAGCAACAAAAAGAAGAGTACAAAATAGAGAAGGAGCGCTCACAAAAATAAGAAGAGGAAAAGATGAAGCCAGATGACCTTCTTGGACAAAAGCAAGAAGCATATGAAGAAATAAGGAAAACTATAGAGGAAAATCAACCACCCCATCGAAGGGAGTCAGGAATCTCCTAAATTTGAATATCGGGCATATGTAGTCTGTAAATATAGTCCTCCCAAATATTCACACATATTACCCTTGAAATCTAGGACCCAGGCATGTTTCCAAGACTAACCGGGAGAAAGAATATCAAATATTTGATACATATGCTTAATGCCCTGTCCATGTAGCCGGTGAATATTTTTAGCATGCAAGGTATGGACTCCTAAAAAACCACAAATTGGGTCTAGGAAAACGTCATAATGTGTCACGCCCCTAATATCCCACTGTAAATTATCGAGAACCATACCTTAATTTTCATGAATCCTGACCAAATGATTGAGCGTTCTTTGGAGTCGGGCCTCCTTACTGAATCCATGAAATGGGATCCAAATTTTTAAAAAACTTCTCCATTATAATTTGTTGCCAAATTCCTCTTTTAAAAATGGCACACCACATGCTCTTGATTAATAAATCCCATCTGAATTTTTCCAAACACCTCAATCCCCATCCCACCCTATTCCTTTTGCTGGGATATTTTGTCCAAACTAGCCAAATATAATTTCTAGTTTCCCCTTGATCCATACCAGATAGAGTTTGAAATTATGGCGTTAATTCACACCTTCATACTATTATCTTATTAGATTTGAATGATTATATGTGTATAATATCATATACTTACTGATGTACCTCCTGATTCAATGGCACCTTGTATAGTCTATTTTGACAAAGCTCACCATAGTGTTCCTCAAATGAAACAAAAAATGAAAATCCCGCTGAGCGGCCTGTTGTCGTTGATGGTGGACACATATGAGGCATCAGATGTTTGTTGTACATACATGCAAACACCATCATCATCCACTGCATGGAAGAGATTTTTCCATGGGATGTCGATTTCCACACCCACTCTCAAATGAAATACCAGATTAGGAAACTCAAGTCGACTCCCCTTGCACTAGAACATTAAAACAAGGGACCCCAACAAGCGGCCCAATAGATACATAGTTTGTAAATATTTTCTCATGTCCTTACATATAAGTATAACCCATGAAATCAACGAAAAAATATGTCGAATCTCTACAAAGTAAATTACTAATCTATAATGTTGGTACATCTATCAGAGACATCAAATAGTAATATCATAATCACCATAAACAAATAATTTTGTTCCTTTATCATAGTTTTTCATGAAAAAATTATTGACAAAAATGACAATATTGTTAAGACTAATAACACAATAAAACCAAAAGCTTCTATGGACACTATTAAATCAACAAGTTTAATTTACACTATAATATACTATTAAGACTATAAAACGTAATCCCAACTGACATTGGCATACCTTATAAATTAAAACTCCCCGAGCTTGGAAGGGATCCTTTGTCAAAAGATGAATAAACTATATTTATTGGCAAGCAACAACAACCCTTATTTGATAGGAGATCTGCCACATAATTTTGTTCTTTGTAGACTCGATTAAAAGTCAATGTCTGAAAATTCCCCATCATTGTTTCAGTTCGATGCATCCAACATATGAGAGGAGGTGTGCCAAAATGTGTCCTTTGTTGTACCTAATCCAAGATCACCTTGGAATCCACAAACACAACTAAATCCTCAATATCAAACCAATTTGGACATTGACGAGCCCCCTAGAGTGCTATACGTTTGGATATATTATTTGATCATGAGCCACAAAACCAACTATAATGGAAGAAATTGCCCGCCTTCAAAACTAAATAAACACCATTGTCATAAATGCTATTATAAGATTCTCCATCAAAGAAAGCTACAAGATAATGATACCATATGTTTGGTCAATTTAGTGTATCCTAAATTGCTACATTAATTTGTCAATCTGGGATTCGTAAGTTGACGAAGTGTGGCGCACTATATGTGCAAGATAACCTATCTCTTACTTTTTGTCGTTTTTGATGATTTTTTAATTTTTATTTTATCTTGGTTGGTTTCCTAATGTGAGATGGAAATTCTAAAAGACAAGTATGGATATAAATGTTCAAGGCAATGATGTCCTTTATAATGATTTCCCAAACTTCAAACTTCAAATGGATTTTAAAATATATAATAACAAAACTAATTCCTAAAAGAAAATGAAAATGTACCACTATACTAGTCAAACAAATAGTGAACTATTGATCATGAAACCATTACCCTTACTGCTGTGTAAACACAAAAGAAACTGTACTCAAAGAAATCCAAAGATTTGCAAGTAAAGTAAAGCTAAAATCAAATTACATCAATTCATATTCTGACCCCTCACCATTAGTCTCGCTATGGCTTTCGGAGGTAATCATAAACAACTTGAGAAATCTGATATCTAATTTGCAGAAAGAAAATGAACTAATATCAAACTACACATTCATAATTCAATCCCTCACCATTAGTCTCGCTATGGCTTTCGGAGGTAACTGATACTGACATGAGAAATTTAATATCTAACTTGCAGAAAAATAAACTAATATCAAACTATACATTCATAATTCAATCCCTCACCATTAGTCTTGCTATGGCTTTCAGAGGTAACTGATAATGACATGAGAAATTTAATATCTAACTTGCAGAAAAATAAACTAATATCAAACTACACATTCATAATTCAATCCCTCACCATTAGTCTCGCTATGGCTTTCAGAGGTAACTGATAATGACATGAGCAGTTTAATATCTAATCTAACTAGTAAAACAAATGTACAAAACTGAAATGAATAAAACAATGCTGGAATTAAAAACTAAGAGAAATAAATCAGCAGAAGGACAAAATTAATTCCATGTCATTAGTCATTACAAAAACTATGTGCAAATGCCCGGGCTATCTATTGTAATCTGGAACAGAAACACTAATAAGTTAACAACAATATAAAGCATGAAAGACTATGAACAGAAGTAAAATGTAAAGCATGAAAGATTATGGACAAAGATGAAATGTAAATACCATGAAAGATGTAATGTATATATACATGTGAGTGACTATGGCACAATGAACATAAGGAAAAAATGAAGCATGAAACTATACAGTAATACACAAAACCTCGGCGTGTGCAGGGGCCCTCTGCACAATCCTCGGGAAGCAGCTATCAAATACGAATTACGCTTATGAACAGAGTCTTCTCATATATTTAAAATGCGGTCATAACAGAGAAATAATGTCACAGCACAATGGCGACGCAATTACATTACAGAGCTAACTATTATGCATATGAGAACGCATTATTTATAACAGAGGGTGACATAACTAATTCCCTAAAGTCTGCGCTAATAGAAGACATGTGAACCACCACGTCCAGAGATCTAGCATTATGGCCGCCGTGAGGATTAAATCTATGGAGAGTGGCTGTTGGATTCGGCTTATGGAGCCGTTTACAGGTGTTGATGTGTCTCCCGTGATTTAGAAACGGCCACACAAATCTTCACGTGATGAGAAACAGAGTTCTGTCACCGAGGGACTCTTCGGTTGACCACCACTTGGCTACCTTTGACCATAACCTTCTTAGGTGAATTCGACTGAGCCAATAGGACACGATCCATGTCCATGTCATTTCTAACTTGCCCATGTGGCTCGATTTGCCTGAAGACACCTGCAATATAGACTTTAACAAAATGGCTGCGGAAAGTTGCAGCAGCTACGGAAAGTGACAAGATTCCGCAGCTAAATGAGCAAAAATCTAATTCAAACAGCAGACACAAAACATAGTTAAAAACCATTTTAAATGCTCTTTTACAATTAATATGCAATGATATTGATGACTTAGAAGGTCCAAGTGAATGAAAAAGGTCTAGAAAGGTGTATAAGAAAGATGCAAGTTTGGGACTCAACATACCCCCACTGTGAAGGTGTTGCATGTCCTCATGCAACCAAAATTTTGATAATCCTTCCTCAATTCATATGCCTTGACACCTCTGCCAGTACATCCAGTCCTCTTCTCCTCTTCCTTGGTGTTGCTAACATCCTGGGCTTCTTCATCAAGCATTTGTATTTGAGATTAATTAGTGCTCTACTTATCTTCTGGCATTTCTTCTTCAGTTTCCTGTTCTTTTTCTGCCATAGTCCCAGATGTAGCATGGTATTGTCATGAATGATTTTGTCCAATTTGCTTTGTTCCTTTAATGCCTCATTTTCATTTTTAATGTGTCTATTTAAAACCTCCAACTCAAAGACTTCTTGTTTCAATGATTGGACTAGAGCTTCTTGTGCTGTATGAGGCTGAGTGGATGAGGTGCTGGGGCCCGTGGCTTCTCTTTCTAAAGATTCTATATAATCATACACTTCTTGCTGCTTTGGGTCTATCTCGGGTGTTGTTTTCACTGAGCTGTCCCCAAAATGCCGTGGAGGAGAATTGACTTCAAAATTTGGCTGAAAAGGACTCATGTCAACATCTTGAGGACTAATTTCAACATTTGACTGAGAATGCGGTGGACTATGTTCAACGTCTGGCTGAGAATGAGATGGACTATGTTCAATGTCTGACTGAGAATGAGATGGACTATGGCCAGCTGGAGTTTGTTCAAGTGTTTCTTCTCCCAAATCAATAAAATGGGGTCTTTTCGTTTGTGTTTTCCTCAACTTCCCTTTAAGCCTGGAACTTCTTCTTATATGCTGTGGACTACTGTCTTTTTGCTTCTGTTTTCCTTTCCCTTTATTTTTGGCCATAGCTGACTGTTCCTGAAGGTGAGCTAGTCTCTCAGACAATATTTGATGGTCTTCTTCTGAAGAAGGGGTTTGATGCATAGCCTCAATGCTTTTTCTCTCTTCAATCTTTTCCTTCTTCCTTTTAGACAGTCTTTCCTCTCTACTGGTTCTTTCAACTGTGTTAGTAGGAGTACTTTGAGTTTCATCATTTGTTCTCTTTCTCCTACTCCTTCTTGATGTACTGCCTTCAGGAATTTCTTGGGGTTCTTCAAAGAAATTTCTAATCAAAATTGTTCCCATGTGTCCTTTTTCTCTTTTAACTGTTTTTAAATCAAAATTTTCACAAGACCATGGTGATACAAATGTGGTTCTACGTCCCCCAGATGCTTTTGGACGGTCACAGACATCTTTTTCAAACTATTTAATAAAAAAATATGGTAGATTGAGGGCCTGGTTATCTAGGAAATTCATCAACAGTCGGGTATGATACATATACATTGACCCAAAACGTCCCTCACAGGTGATAAACTTTTGAATAACCAACAGTAAAGTGGCCCACTCTTCTTTCAAAGCATGAACAGGAATTCCCTTTTTAAAAATAGTTACATCCATACCTGGGTTACGTAGGATCACTCTCCAGGCTTCATCACTAATGCTCTTGTTTTTGAACCAGCGTTCACCTTCTTGAGGGAGTTCTGTAGTAGCTGCTATGGATGCCTCACTCACCGTAAATTTGAGGTCCCCAATTTCTACCTCCAGACCATTGAAAGACCTTGCAAAAGCTTTTGTCACCTCTTTATGGTAGCCTCTAAACTTTTGAATAAACCAAAGCCACTTTGCCTTTTTCAATATATCTCTGACTTGTGGATATCCTTCCATGAATTTGGGTCCCTCTGGTTCCGTCCTCAACAACTGACCCATCCTTCCTTCTACTCTTTA